>JBBMOL010000082.1:2883682-3480562 GCA_037954665.1 Laguncularia racemosa
TTTATCCTTCAGCTGCTGGAGCATTTCTGGTCCCACTACTTGTTTCTCTCCAATCTCATCCCAATATAATGGGGATCTACATTTTCTTCCATATAGGGCTTCATATGGGGCCATCTGTATAGTACTATGATAGCTGTTATTATATGCAAACTCGATTAGTGGCAAATGTTCATCCCAATTACCACTAAACTCCAAAACACATGCTCTTAACTTATCCTCAAATGTCTATATGGTTTTCTTTGTTTGACCATCTGTCTGAGGATGATAAGTTGTACTGAACTTCAATTTGGTGCCCATAGCTTCTTGTAGGGTTTGCCAAAATCTAGAAATAAACCTAGGATGTCTGTCAGAAACAATAGAAGCTGGTACTCCATGTAATCGCACTATTTCCTTAATATATAACGCTGCTAAGCGAGATAGTGGCATGCTCTGTTGAATTGGAAGGAAATGGGCTGATTTAGTCAGCCTATCAACGATTACCCAAATAACATTATGCTGTTTCCTGGTCCTGGGTAATCCTATAACAAAATCCATGGAAATCTACTCCCACTTCCATTCAGGAATGAAGAGGGGTTGTAATAGCCCTCCAGGTTTTTGATGCTCTGCTTTAACTTGTTGGCAAGTGCTACACTTTGCCACATATTCTACAATGTCTTTCTTCATCCCTGGCCACCAATACACTGATTTCACATCCCTGTACATCTTATTGCTTCTTGGGTGGTTTGTATAAATGGTATGATGAGCCTCATCTAGAATTGCTTTTTTGATCTTCTCTATTGCTGGTACGCATAATCTACCTTTGAATCTTAATACTCTAGTCTCATCACATATAAAGTCGGGATATCTAATCATACTATTCCTGACTTTTTGCAGTTCCTCATCAGTTAGCTGTGCTTCCCGAATCTGATCTTTCAATGTTGGTTGAATACTCAAACTATTTAATCTAGATTCCACTCCTGGCCATATAATTTCTAACTGTAACTACTCTAAATCCCTCCACATTTCCACTCTATCAGTGATTAAAGTTGCCAGATTACTACACTGTTTCCTACTTAATGCATCAACAACTACATTAGCTTTACTAGGATGATAGTGAATGGCTAGATCATAGTCTTTCATCATTTCCAACCATTGCCTTTGTCGTATGTTCAACTCTTTTTGAGTAAGGATGTATTTCAAACTCCTATGATCAGTATATACATCGCATTTATCACCATACAAATAATGTCTCCAAAGTTTTAAAGCAAATATTATAGCAGCCAACTCCAAATCATGAGTAGGATAATTCTGCTCATATGGGTTCAACTGACGGGAAGCATATGCTATAACTTTGTCATCCTGCATCAATACACACCCTAATCCAATCTGAGAGGCATCACAATATATAGCATACCCACCAGTTCCACTAGGAATGGCCAAAATAGGAGCTAAAACTAATCTCCTCTTTAATTCCTGAAAGCTTTGCTCACATTGGTCTGTCTATTCAAATTTGACTCCTTTCCTCATCAACCGAGTCAGGGGTACAACTATCTTTGAAAAGTCTTTCACAAATTTCCTGTAATATCCTGCCATACTAAGAAAACTTCTTACCTCCTTGACTGTGGTAGGAGGATTTCACTCTGTGATGGCCTTAATCTTTGCAGGATCTACAGATATTCCAGAACCTGACACAATATGGCCTAAGAATGCAATCTGGTCTAGCCAAAAATCACATTTCTTCAACTTAGCATACAACTGTTTTTCCTGTGGAGTTTACAACACCTTTCTTAAATGCTTAGCGTGCTCCTCGTTATCTTTAGAATAGATCAAGATATCATCAATGAATATAGCCACAAAGTCATCCAAATATTCTTTAAATACCCTATTAATCATATCCATAAAGGCAGCTGGGGCGTTAGTTAAACCAAAAGGCATCACCAGAAATTCATAGTGACTATACTTGGTTCGAAAGGCAGTTTTTGGTATGTCAACCTCCTTCACCTTCAATTGATGATATCCAGATTGCAGATCAATCTTCGAGAATACAGCTGCTCCCTTCAACTGATCAAATAAGTCATCAATCCGGGGTAAAGGATATTTATTCTTGATGGTTACCTTATTCAACTCACGGTAATCTATATACAAACGTAGACTACCATTCTTCTTTTTCACAAATAACATCGGTGCACCCCAAGGTGACTTACTGGGCCTTATGAAACCCTTATCCAATAATTCCTGCAACTACTTTTTCAACTCCATCAATTCTACAGGAGCCATACGATAAGGAGCTTTGGATACAGGTTTCGTACCTAGCATTACCTCAATGCCGAATTCAACTTCTCTATTTGGGGGTAAGCCTGGTAATTCCTTAGTAAATACTTTTGGGAATTCACATACAATTGGGATATCCTCCACTCTCTTCTCTTTCAATTGTGTATCTACCACTGAAGCCAAATATCCCATACATCCTTTCTTCAATAATTTCTTGGCTTTGTTAGTTGCTATGATTTTAGGTATTGATCGCCTTATACTCCCTTTGAAACTGAATGCTTCCTCATTTGGTAGACAAAACTCTGCCACTTTATCTCGGCAATTTAGATGCACCTTATACCTGGTCAGCCAATCCATGCTAAGGATAACATCATACCCTTTCATATTACGAACAACCAAATCAGCTAGCAATTGTTGCCCTTCAATCACCACAATACCATTCTCCAATTGATAACCTGCTATCCTCTCCCCTCCAGAAGGAGTACTTACCACATATTCACATTTCAGACTCTCCACTGGAGCCATATTCCGTCTCACCCAGTCTTTGGCGACATAAGAATAGGTTGCTCCAGTGTCAAATAAGGCATAAGCGGGATTATCATCTAATCGAATCACACCTGAAATCATCAAACATATCACATTCCACTTCCAGCAATTATTGTAAAAATAATTTACTCAATGACAAGTTAAGCATAGTCACATCTATAGCCTAATTACTTCATGTCTACACCCATAAACACATTTATATATTCACGTTTGCATATACACACTTACACGTACTTATAGGCATATATTCACTAATACAATTTGTTTAACCCTTCAGCAGATACAACTATTTTACATATGTATGTACGTAAATTCATGTCTACACACACATTCATGCATATTTACACATATAGATTCATTCATTACTTCAATTACTCAATTCATAACAAGCATCAACATCCCATACACGTCAAAATTCACACACATATACATATTTACACTTATACATTTACATATTCATATAGATATATAGGTTCATTTACATTATAACTATTTAACCATCAAACTATCAGATAAGTTTAGTAGTCTTACCGGCTACTACATCATCCACATTAGCTGCCTCTGTCTATTGTATAGCAAGGACTCGTGCCTGAGTCTGAGGTCACGGTCTACCCCTCTTAGGATTAAGATCATGCCTAGGTGCTGGGGCCTGAGTCTGCTGACCTCCCTCACTCCTACCCCGACAATTATGGGAAGTATGACCAAACTGTCCACAAGTGTAACATTGGAGGTCCTTAGGATTCTGACATTGCCTAGCAATGTGTCCATCTACCCAACATCTATAACATTTTCCTCTCAGCTGAGGACATTCATTAGCTTTATGATTACTCTTACACTTCTGGCACACTATAGTATAAGTCTGACTCCTCTGAGGTCGGGCCAGTAGTTGATACTGCTTCTTTGCTTTTCCTTTATCCTTACTCCATTTTTTCCTAAAACTACCTCCATCCTTTCTTTTGTGTGAAGGACCCTCCATACCCTTTATATCCCTCACCTGTTCCAGTATACGGGCTTCATTCACAATCTCTACATAAGTCGCAACTTTACTTCTTTTCAGCTTCGCCTGAAAATAGATATCCAGCCCCGCACGAAATTTATCAGCTTTTACCTCTTCATCATTCTGATAGGCCAATGGAGTGAATTTCAACAATCTGCTAAACTCTCGCTCATACTCCATTATGCTTATACCCTTCTGCTTTAATTCATAAAAATTTTCCCTCATTTTATCTTGTACACATGAGGGAAAATGTTGACTAAGGAAAACATCCTTAAATGCTGACCAAGTAATTGGAGCTTCCATCAGCTCCTTCTGTGATACCCACCAATCATGTGTAGTATCCTCTAATAGTATTGCAGCATAGTTCACCTTTTTATCATCGGGAACATCATGTACCTGGAAAGCTCTTTCTATAGAGTTTATCCAATTCATAGTTGTAGTGGGGTCTAGACTCTTACCATCAAAGGGCTTTACAATCCTCTGTTCCCTGGCTAGTTTATCCCGACCTGATCTCGCGGCCATAACTTCAGCCCAAGCTTGCATTACAGCAACCATCTGCTCCATCTGCTCCATTGGTGGAGGTAAATCCTCTTGCTGATCATGAGGGACCATATTCCTGAGCCTCCTTCCTCTACCTCCGCCTCGACCTCTTCCACATTCCATTTACTGCAATTGAATATAAAAAAATAAGTACACTTGAATCAGAAATCAAACACTTATACTTCTTAAACAAGCATCTGTATTCCACAATACACAAATACATCACAATTTGGTAAGTCAAATCAATTAACACAACTTAAAGTCTTCATTCGTCTTAACCACCCCACACAAGCTCACACGGGTTTAATCATAATACCTAAACCTAAGCTCTAATACCACCCTGTAGCGACCCACCTACTAGGTTTGATTCTTGAACTTGTTCCAAAATTCCTGTAACTATCCTTGGTACCTGTAGGTGGGTTGCTATGCCGTCTTTGAATTAGAGATAAGGCAAATTCTGCTAATATTGAACCTATAACTCCAACCTGTATGAAATTTTATAAACGTCCTGTAAAATTGCGCTAACAACGCTATCATTTCATATCCACATCATATCTAAACACATGTACTTAAAATCTCCTATCACATCATACATCATATATATGTATACTATCAGGATCTGCATTCCCGGTAAATAGGCACAACCTATGATTAATCCTGTAGCCTTAAGTGGCTCAAAAGATTACAAATCTAACCTTATACACATAAATATTTACATTACAATATGAAGATTAACACTTATGGATCTTATTTACTAAACATTACATAAAAAATACATCATTTGACCTATTCATTTTCCAATTTAATTTACGACCAGAATAGAGCATTTCTTAAGGACCACATATTTGTGAATCAAATTTCAGAAAAATAAAATTATCACATTAATATTCATACAAAATTATGCCAGAATATCAAAAATCATAATTTTTCATCAACATTTGATATTTTTAACAAAAATAGGAAGTTTCGGGCGTTATCGGAGGTTGCTCCGTTCACCGGCCTTCGGCCACCAAAGCCAGCAACCACTATGTCGGCCGGAATCCTCTCCCACCCAAAACCTTAACCCTAGCTTGGCCTAGCAGCAGATTTACCCTACCCCCTTCGAACGAATAGACAAAATCCTCCCTATTTAATTTGATTTTTTTCTTCAATTTCTTCAATTTCTTGTTGCATCCTACTTCAATCTTGTTCTTCTTCCTATCCTGATGATTGCATGTTAGAAATTTCAATTTCAATTTTCCCAGAAAATTCGAATGAAATGGAGAGAGTTTGGTTTCTTTCTTTTTTTTTTCTTTTCTAATTTTTGATGATTTGTTTTTTTCTCTCTATTCTAATGTCTATATATATATATAAATATAATATTACTTAATTTTACTGACATTGAATGAGGGTGCCGTTCTGTATTTTTTTTTCCTTCCTCTTTTATTTATTTTCTTTTTAGCTATAATATAATATAATATAATATGTACATTTTTTTTACACACACACACACACATATATATATATATGCCCATATAATTCATATTATTATTATTTATATATATATATTTATTTTATTTTTAGCATATAACATATATATACATATATATATATATATATATACATTGATTTTACCTTACACGCACACACACACATATATGTATATATATATTATTTTAATTTTAACATTATTGCTTAAGTTTAGGTCCTCACAATAATTGTTAAACTAATGTAAATGACCTTAACTTGGAATATTGAGGATAAAAATGTAAATAAATAAATGTAATAACAAAAAAAAAAAATGCTTCGAAACTTCATTTAAATGCTAAATTGTGGCATCTAAATGAAGTTTAACAATAATTGAACTTTACAATACTACAGGACACTCGATTAATTATTTGAATAAAGTGGCTTCTATTAGATCTCTTTAGAGGACATTTGGACTAAGTACTTATAAATTGTCTTTGTTTTTAGTAATAGTAATATAATGTCTCAACTTCACTCTCCTTTATTCTTATCGAACCTTCATTTTCATCACATTAGATATGATTATGGTTTTGACTATCATTGAATATCATAGTTATGGATCTAGAGATTATTAGATCTGTGTTTTAGTATTGTACCCAAGGTGTTAGGTTATATGTATTTGTCACCCTCCACTGAAGTAAGATAACTAATTGGGCCAATTTATGATATTTATTTTTTATTATTGCAAAAGTATATTTATATATGCGTAGTTAAATCAACAATCTCCTTATATTTGTTTGTTTCCCTTTCATGAAATTAATATGAATTTAAAATTGTGAAATCGAAGAGCTCAAGATTACTATTAGACATATATCTCTCAATTCTTTATTTGGAGTCATGGCGCAAATACTTGTGCCATAATTAAGCAAAATTCTTATTAGTTGATTTTCATTTTGTATGATGGGAACTTATATGCAAGGTTTTATTAAATAAGGCATCCAATCAAAGAAAAAAAAAAGGTTATCATGATAAGACAAGAACATGCTCCAACTAAACTTTGAAAAGACTAGAGTTGTTATTTCCAAATGAACACACTATTTGTCTAAAATCAAAATCAAAATCAAAATCCACCTAAACAATGGTACAACATAAGTCTCATTCAAATCTATATAAAAGCTATTCTTTAATAGTAATCTAAAAGTCTAAATAGCCTCAACTTCAACTTGCCATTGCTCATATACATGAATTTTTCAACATCGAATGGCTTTTGGCAATCAAGTAACCCTACATAAACACTCTTGTGTGAGTAGTGGACACTTAGGTCTAACCACTAAGTATATATAGATGCATAAGTTAAATTAATCTCATATGTGATGATTGATGCGATTCTTCTTCATGTGTCTAACTTTCTTGCAAAAATAATAGGTTGATTCATCATCATGTTGTTTTATTGTTTTAGTATGCGTAGAATAACTACAACTTCCTCATCCTTCTTTCTTCTTTCTTAGTCTTGTCCATAGAGATTGTAGCCAAATGGGTATTTTATGTATTCTCTTGCTTTATCCTTTTCTCTTCTTTCATACAACCTGAGATGAGCCTATTAAGGGATCATTTGTCCTTTTGACAATTATAGTTTACCTTAAGTTAATTGAATTGCATAGAAAGGAATATCAACCTAAGTGTATAATTAAGTTCTTAGACAACTCTAATGTAAGTGCCCTTAGTTTTGAAGTAAAATAAGACATCTCCATGATATACGCTCTTATCTTTTATTTTCCTTTATATCTCATTGCAATGAGATTTACCAAAAGCGTACTTGTTTCAACCTTTTCATTCTAAGAAAACCTCTTCTCAACTTTCTCATGAATGCCTTTAGTTATAATAACCTCTTTGAACATAATGTCCCTAAAAGTTTTTAGAATTGCACATCCAATGATCATAAGACTCATACAATTGGAACAACCTTACATTATAAAGTCCCTTATTTATTTCCTCTTTGGACCTTTCATATTTAATAGTAGTGGGTGGTTGTTCCTTTCGAAGAGCAAAATCTAAATCTAAGACTCATGACTCCAAGAATAATCAAAATGCTCTCTTTTCATGACTTCAAATTGTTGTTATTAAGCACAAGAATTGAGTTAATGCTATAATTATTATAAGTAAAATTTGCAACTAAAAAGAATAAAACAGTAATGCAATATGCTCATTTAAGTTCCGTGTTATTGTTAAACAAATTCAAAAAGGGTACAACCCATTGCAAATCATGTAGCACAATATTAACATTAGTTAAATAATAATTTGTTTATGTTAAAAGTTCACATTTCTTAGTCTTAATTTAACTCATATATAGTTAACTAGAGACCAAAATTAGCAGGCTAGATTTTCACGAGAGGTAATCCAATTGACCTAGTTTATAATTAGGTTAACTTAACTCCTTAACACCCCTACTTGGTTAGCCAAATTTCTTATCTACCAAACTCGATTGGCCTAGTCCTAACTAAATTATCCAAGTATTTGATCAAAATAATTCCAACTACGTCAACCAACTTTTCATTTGTCTAAGCTCTTTGTCGATTTTCTATTTTAGAAACTCAACGTATGACATCTAAAATTGAATTTTCAATCCTAATATTCTTTAGTCCTTAATTTTGGTTACTTTAATGTAATTGAAACAAGTTAATCATCATAAAAAAAATTATAAAAATTCATTAGAATAACCAATTTCTTCTCTAAATTCAAGCATATTTCATATATCAACAAGTTTCTAACATGTCCATGTGATTCAATCAAATAACCAATACTAGTTTTATAGTGAAAACCCCATCTTTATGTTAGTCATAAAACTAACAAAGTGAAGGATTTTGTGCAAGAAAGCAAGAAAGTCTTTTTGATTGCTTCTTAGATCTCAGAACTTAATAATCAATTATACTAAAAAGCATGACATTAAGCTCTTTTGAAAATTGATGAATTTAGGGTGATAAACCTTAATAGCAAAATAATAGTAATAAATTTATTACAAGATTGAGGATTATTTTCATATATGACTACATAGATGCCACTTGTTTGGTAACTTTCATGAAATAATTACACATTAAAAGATAAGTATTTAGATCAAATTTAAATAAAAGATGAAGCTTTTAGTGGTTTAAATAGATTATGTCCATGTGATGGCCCTTAAATAAGAGTGACAATATTCTAATCATTGAGGCATCTTTTGGTGTAATAGCTTGGAATTCCAAAGTTAAGCATGCTCAATGGGTAGCGTTCGTAGGATTGGTGACCTCTAAGGAAGTAGTTAGCACCAAAGACAAAACCGTGAGGCGTACCATACAAAAGTGGATAATATCTCAGTGTGCAAACTTTTAGTTGTCACAAGTGGTATCAAGTAGTTTATTCACCAGAAGTGGGGCAGTTAAGTGCCTTGTAGGGTAGTGTCATCATACCTATAAGGGAGTATTTCTAAAGTACTCCTTCCTTGGTGTGGTTTTGGACTTGTGTAACAGAACTGACGAAGATGTTAGTTCCATAAGTGAGAGAAATTGTGATATCCCTCAATTAAGAGTATGATGGAATTCTAATCATTGAGGTGCCTTTGTGTAAGGCTTGGAATTCCTCATAATTATAAGGATAAACATGCTCAATAGGGAATATTCTTAAGATGGGTAACCTCTTGGGAAGTAACTGGTACTAATGACAGAACTGTAAGTCATATCAAAGTGAACAATATATTGATGTGTGGAGTTTTGGTTATCACAATTAAATTGGTATAAATAGAGGATGAATGTTATTATGATGGTGTAACCAAAGGTTGACATTACATGCAAATAAAAGATGAAAATTACATAGTACAAGATGAATGTTTTCTATATCTAACATACCACATCATTAAGATCTAATGTTATTACACTAAAGCCCTATTGTCATCTTACATTTACACCACTTTACATAATGCCTATTTTTCATTTAAACCACTAAAAAGTTTTATCCACTATTTGGACCACTAAAAGTTTCATTTTCTATTTGCACTTAACCCTAATTATTCATCCTTTGGTCTATAATTTTCCCAATGTTAATTCTACATGCCAGGGTTTCATATATAAAAATAGAACACCTTGTTAATAGAATAAACTAAATATGAAAATATGCCTAAATCCATAATGAAGAATAATATAGATTATTTAGAATTCTGGATCTTCCAAGCAAACCATATATTTTCCTTAAAGATAGAATTTCTTTTTCCTGTTATCTATATCATTTTCTATTTCCCACTTTGTTGATGGGATGATAGGAAAGGGTGTATTTATATGCTGACTTGAGACAATAAATGTGACAATCACCTTATTTTAATTTTTATTTTAGCTTATTATAAAAATAAAAATAAGACTTTAAGTCTCTACACATTAAATAAAGCCATACTTCTTTTAGATGCTTAATGTTTGTAGAGGGCTAAATTCGATTTATGGGCTTTTAGCTTAATATTTTAATGGAGTCAACTCTTTGGGCCAAGGTGATAGGGCTTAGAGAGTTAAGCCCATGGCTTGGGATGATTAGGGGAGATTTGGCATTGTGGGCTTAGGGTGTTGGATCGGCTAGCTTGATCCAACCTTTCTCAATAAGGATCACACACATTAAAGGCCTCCAATGGGCCTAAACCCATAAAACACTCATATGAGGGCTCATTTACTCAAAACCATTGAATGTCATCACCATCCGATGGATGAGATTCATAGTTAGATTTTATAAATACCCAAGGCATCCTCATTTAAAGGGGACTCTTTTTGGGATAAATGTCATCACTCTGCTAGATTTTCCTCAAGAAGATCAAAACCATAATATACCCAAGAACACCCATTTGTCACCAAAATGTTGAACCTTATTCGAGATTGCCTGCTCCTCCTCTCCATCTTATTTGTCTCTAATCATCCTCATTCATGTCACTTCTCTCATTAGGCTACGTATAGCACATTTCCATATAGTATGCGCATGACCCTTACACCCTTTACATTTTTGGCAACTCCATTGGGGAGTAGGAAGTTAATAACCTTATGATGGTGCCCCCAAGGAGAAGAATCCTTAATCCTAGTGATAACATCAATTGATATGCTTAAAAGGGACTCTAAGCATATGCAAATAATTTAATTAAACCACTCCTAAAGGACAAGATCACAACCGGTTCGAATTAGATCAAAATGCTAGAATTGCGTAAACCTTGGAATGCAAGTAGATCCGAATGCTATAACTTACAAATTAATAATCTACAATGATCAAATTCTTCAAAACAACAATAAACAAACTTGAATGCCACATGAATTCAACAAAAACAACAAGAACCAATCCGAGATCCCCTTTCCCAACAAAGTGATCACGATTCAAATGAAGCAAAATTGATGGTTAGAAATAATATCAAAACCGATCAAAATCTACCAAGAACAATCCTGATCAACCCTAGATATAACTCACTAGTGATGAAACGGAAACACAACAAAAGGAATTGATATTACTCATAATTTCTCTTAGTTGTAACTCGCCACAATTTCAATTCTTGGTATTGAAATTGATAAGAGCAATTTGGATTTTAGGAAAACCTTAACCTCATAGGTAAAATGTTTTCTATTTCTGAAAATTTTTTGCTACCTCTTCAAAACCCTACTTAAGTAAGTATTTATACTTACTCCATTTAGGGTTAAAAAGTCCACAAAATTACAACTATGCCACTTTTAGGGTGGCCGGTCCTAAAACTCAAATACATCCAAATAAAAAGTGTTCCAAAAGCTTACACATAAATAGTCTAAAGAAATAATTACAAATAAAAATAGTCCCTTTAGGGTTAAAAAGTCCACAAAATTACAACTATGCCACTTTTAGGATGGCTGGTCCTAAAACTCAAATACATCCAAATAAAAAGTGTTCCAAAAGCTTACACATAAATAGTCTAAAGAAATAATTACAAAGTCCATGGATAACCCACAAGCTGAGTCTTAGTATGTTTTTCCATTGCCCTGTAAAGCATGATAAGTATGCTTGTTAGAATATACAATACATGAATAAGAGAAAAGAGGTTAGTAAACAAATAATTCCGGGGTCGATGTGCTCAAAATGGGTCCTCATTGCCAAGATTTGAAATCCTTTGGCTCTTGCCCTAATGATAGGCATTGACGAATTTTGATTCCTATCATAAATAAAGACCATGAATTGAACCCTGAAGTTATCGAGCAGCTACCTTCGCTTGAAAATACTGATCTTCCCAATAATGCTTAGAAGTCTCATCTTGATAATGCTCAAGTGGTGTGTGCCGTTTAAGAAAACACCAAGATAATGAACCAGTTTATGATGATGCTTGCCCAATGTGTGCCTGGTATGGCAAGCTTTGCTGCTATACAACAAGGAACGACTTTGCCAAATCTTATTGTTGCCACACAGCAACCTGCTCCCTAGATACCCTAACCCTCCAACCTAGCTTTTATTAATCAAATGTGCCTCTTACACTAGAGTTTGTAGCTACATGTCATCTCACACCTGAAGCGAGGGGCTAAGGAATCTTTATTAGCTGCTCTTCGTCCTTACGCGCCGTGCTTGTATCTTAAGGTATCATTGGAAGATCTTTAACTTATCCTTACTTTACCCCTGTGACTCCTATAGAGGTTGAAATGTTTGCCCCTAGAAGAACATTTGTTACTAAAGAGGATCTAGACATATATTTGAAGGAAATATAGACAAAGTCCACTGTAGGGGTACTAGATCTTAAGCTCCTATACAACTAACGCATGGCAGCAAAACCTTACCCCAAGTATTATGTGAGTCCTAAGTTCATGCTTTTTAATGGGAAGAAAGGAGCGATAAGGAACATCTACTAAAGTTTATGATGTGCCTAATTCCACTTAGAAGCACAATTAAAAGACTTAAGAAAAAACAATCTCAAGTCAACAACAAACCGGATCCACAAGGGGCAAAATTGCATGAACCCTAGTAAGATGTAATGAATTCCAAATGCTCAAAGTTACAATTGTAATACCACAATGATAATCTCTTATAATAACACCCTAATCACATATAATCCCACGAAAATAATCCAAAAATTCAAAAGAAAACCTCAATTCCAAGGACTCCTTTCCACTAGTGAAAATCATGTTTTCAAGGGAATTTTCAAGGATGATTCGAATTCAATTGCAAGGGACCTTAATTAAACACAAGAATTCGACAACAATTAGAAGTAAATCTGTCCAAGAACTATCTCAATTCAACCCTAGATATGACACACTAGAGAAGAAAAGAAATCACAATAAGATGAAATTGATACTACTCACAATTTCAAGGTGTTGCACTCGCCACAATTTCAACTCTTGGGATTGAAATTGATAAGAGTCTAATGACAATTAGGAACCTTAATTCTCACATGAAGAAGAAGTGTATAATCTTCAAAATATGGCCTCTTAAACCCTCTCTTAAGCAAGTATTTATACTTGCTACTCCTAGGGTTAAAAAGTGCTCAAAATTACAAGTTTGTCACTTTTAAGGTGGCTAACCCTAAATGAAAATTACAAGGAAATAAAAGTGTCCCAAAACCAAAATACAACCAAAATAGTTCATAAAAGAGTAAATATATAAAAGAAATGGTCTTTAAGATGCCGGTCTTCTATAGGATCCATCAGCCCAGCTCATCGCCGGTTCAAGTCGGTCCATGGATAACCCACAAGCTGAGTCTGAGGGAGTTTGTCCATTGCCCTATAAAATATGATAAGTGTGCCTGTTGGAAAACACAATACAAGAATAATAGAAAAGAGGTTAATATATAAATAATTCCGGGGTCGATTTGCTCAAAATGGGCCCTCATCGCCAAAATTTGAATTCCTTTAGTTCTTACCCTAATGATAGGTCTTGTCGGATTTTGATTCCTATCAGTTTATTGAAACATTAGAAGTCTACTGGCTAGATAATGATTTGAAACTTAAAGAGTTTTCTAAGTCCCTCATAGAGAAGGCATATACGTAGTACGTCAATTTTCCGTTATGTTCGGTAGATTCATGGGGTAGTATGTGCAAAATGTACTTAGAAAAGTTATTCTCTACTCAAGAGAGAGTCACTTTAACTAACAAGGGGCAGACTTGATAGCAGCCTAGAGAATGGAGTATATTGAACATTTTAAAGAACACTCTCTAGACATTCAAGACATTTGTGATGAAAAAGAGTTGGTGAAGATTTGTATCTAAGGGATGTTCACTGAATACACAACACATTTGTAGAATCTTTCTTTAGTGTCATTCGCTGCATTAGTTGAAAATGCATGAAGGACCAACATTTTCGTTGCTAAGCAAAGGGGGGCAGGTCCCAAGTTTAACAAATGGGTCCCATCTATAAACTTAGCTTAAGGAGAAGGATTCAAAGGAGGGAAGAAGCCTAGGGTTAGGAAACTTGGAATCGGGGGGAAGGTATATGCTATGCTTGGCATGTAGTTAAGAGATAGGAATATCAAACTCTTAAGAGTTGAACACCTCCCTACCATGAAAGAAAGGAATGACCCTAGATTTTGTAGGTTCCATAGAGTTGTAAGGCATTCCACTAAATATTGCTTTACTTTAAAGAAGGTCTTCAATGAGGGGGGTGCAAAATGAGGAGCTTATCATTGAAAACAATGATGTCAGGCACAATCCACTCCTAGCCCATAACGATCAATGTAGGGCTGTGAACATTGTTACTCATGATCCCGCTACTATCAAAGTAGATGAGGTGCCACTTTTTGAAGCATATAAAGCAAAAGAGAAAATAGGTGAGGTTGAAGATGATGCATACTCACCCGTTGCTACAACACTGTTGAAGACTTCCAATTTTAGGAATTTCTTCGACCTCCTTAGGTTCGACAAGAAAGTGAGTGTTGTAGTAGCTATTGCACTCACAAAGATTTCATAAGGACAATATGCTAAGTGTAGCACAATGCAGCCTGTGAAGAGAATGGCTTGTGCCCATGAGAATGCAATTTTATTCATGGATGTTGATATGTGTGTGAAGATCCTAAATCACAATCACCCCTTGTACATGGAGGGAGTACTTAACGGATATCTAGTGAAGAGGACAATCATAGACATTGGGTCCTCTTTAAACATCATGTAAAGACCACATTTAAAGCTACTGGAGTTTATCTTAGGCATTTGGTGAAGCAACCTATTTCAATTAATGACTTTAGTCATTTCCCTAAATAGATACTAAGGTAGGTTAATGTAGATCTCAAAGTTGGGCCTATACATGGCTCTATTACCTTTCATGTGATTGATGTGCTCATATCTTACCAATTGCTCATGGGAAGGAAGTGGTTGCATGATCACAACCTGCTACCTTCGATGCTACATTAATGCATTAAAGGTTAGTGGAAGGGTAAAGACATATTAATCCCTACTAGGAGAAATCCTTTTGAGCACACAATGTACGAGAAACTGCTATTGCGAAACCCTTTAATGTCCCATTACCTACTTGGGGAGAAATCTAAGATGGGTATCAAAGGAAAAGAAAAATGTGTGGTTGCCGAGGAGGCAAGAAGATGAATAAGCAAACGGAGAAGATTGAAAGTTTCATTAGGGCAGACGGGTGCAAGGTATATCATTTATGACAGTTATAAGGGTCTGAAGAGTGTGTTTATCTTCTTTAGATCCTAAACAAGTCCAAGAATCTAACTTGCCCCTTAACAAATACAAGACCGAATCAAACCCTAAGTCGAAGAAATAGAATAATTGGATCTAGTGTGACTAGGTGAGTTACTGCGACCAATCTTCACTAGCAAGTGTCTTTCTTGAGAGATAAAGGTCCAACTTGTTGCATTATTAAAGGAGTATAGCGATGTCTTTACTTGGATTTATGAAGAGATGTTAGGATTAGATCATAACCTTGTAGTACATAAACTAAATGTCAAGAGTTACCCTAGTGAAGCAAGGACAGTAAGTCTTCTACCCTGAAGTCAAGGTGTAAATCAAGCATGAGATTGAAAAGTTGCTCCATGTCAATTTTATTAAGCCAATTGAACATCCTGTGTGGTTAGCTAATGTCGTACTAGTGAGGAAGAAGAATCATTAGATACATGTTTGTGTTGACTTTCAAGATTTAAACAAGGCTTGTCCAAGGGATGATTTCCCTTTGCTGAATATTGACACTTTGGTAGATGTAACTACGAGCCATGAGTTATTCTCATTCATAGATGGTTTTAGTGGTTATAATTAAATCAAAATGGTCATCAGAGATGCTAATTGCCCTGCATTCAAAATGCTGGTGGAAAATTCTTACTACACTATTATGCCTTTTGGACATAAGAATGCGGATGTAACCTATCAAAGGGCTATGACTACCATATTTCATGACATGATGCATGACTTCATGGAAGACTATGTTGACCATATTGTCATCTAGTTTAGGAGATCACCTAATCATTTGATTCACTTGCAAAAGGTTTTTAAATGGTGTTGGTTGTATAAACTCCACATGAATCCTTTAAAGTGCTTCTTTGGTGTGGCTTCAAGGAAGTTTCTAGGATTTGTGGTTCATACAAAATGAATTGATGTCGACTCAACAAAAATCCAAGCTATACTATCTATGTTGTCACCCATTACACTAAAGAAATTGAAAACTCTCATGGGTAAAGTCTCCTACATTAGGAGATTTGTGCTAACACTAGCAGAGATTTCATATCCTTTACATTAAGTTATGAAAAAAGGGGTCTTGTTTGAGTAGGGAGAAATGCATGAAGAAGCAATCAAGAAAATTAAGAAGATCCTAACTATCCCTCAACCATGATAATGCCAATGAAGGGATTGCCATTGATTTTTTACCTTACCTCCATTGATAAATCAATTGAGGCCTTACTCGCATAGGAAATAGATGGGCAAGAATGACTAATTTACTATTTGAGTCGAACCCTTCAAAGGAGCAAGGTCAACTACTCAACTTGTGAAAAACACTATCTCGCGTTGGTATTTGCCTCACAGAAATTATGGCACTATTTTTTAGTGCATAAGGTCAATTTCATCACGCATTCAGATCTCATTAAGTACTTATTGTCTGGACCAACCTTGTTAGGTCGAGTTGCTAAGTGGCTACTCCTCCTTGGAGAGTTTGATATCATAGTTTAGTCTCTCAAGGCCATCAAGTCACAAGCCTTAGTTGATTTGTTGGCATACTTCTTGAATGCATGTGAAAGCCTTATTGTGGATACTATGCCAACAAAGTTTCATAAAGACTCCCTCATGATTGAAGTAGAAAGGGAGTGGTCACTTTAGTTTGATGGCTTTGCAAAAAGTAAGGGATAGGGGGGTAAGAATTTTGTTAACCTCGCTTGAAGGCCTAGAAATACCATTGGCATTCAAACTTGATTTCTATTGCACCAATAATGAGGTTGAATATAAAGCTTTGTTGCTGGGGTTAATATCCGTGCAAGAGGTAGGAGTGAATTGACCATGTATATTTGGTGACTTTAATTTGATCATTAAATAGCTAACGGGGAGTTTGGACTTAAAGAACTTACACTAGCACCTTATAGGGCTGTAATGGAAAATTTTTAGTCTATACACTACAAGCATATAACTCAATCCATAAACAGATATGTAGATTGTCGAGTCAAATTTAAAAATTTTATATTATCTCCCTAATCTAATTCAATTAGATCCTATACTCATCCAATATAAATCCTTGACTTGAACTAGGAAGTTTTTATTTATTTGGACTTGCCACCCAACTAGAGTTAGGAAAAAAATTATGGAATTAGAATTAATTGAGTGGATTAATTCTAATCTAAACAACTAGTTGACAAAATCTCCTCTTTTTGTTCTTATGAAAGAAAAAGAAGAAGAAAGAAAAACCAGAGCTTCTCAACTTGGGGACTATCCTATTAAAACCCTAAGTTACCACCTTATCCTTCTAAAATTTGAATTATGTTATGCTATCCTTTTTAGCATAAAAAGAAAATATTAGAAAAAAAAATTATATAAGGATTATACTAATAATGATTTAAAAAATATTTTTTATTCTTTTTAGAGTTGCCCCATAAGGGTGCCTACGTACCGGCTATTCGGAATTAAACAGGCCGTAGTTCGCTTTTTATAAAACTTTAGTGGATTAGTTAATTTTAATTATAAAAACATGCTAGGTTTACATTTATTACCATTTAAATTATTTAAAGAAATTTCTAAGCCTAAGCTTTATTTATATATTTTATTTTTTTAAAAAACTAAAACCTCTAATTTGAAAAAAATCAATTATATTTTTTTAATGAAAAGAAGTTTTCTAAGTGATAAAAATATTTATTATTTTTTTATTAATTAATTTTTTTATTTTTTATTAATTATCTATTAATCATAATAGACATATATATTTATTTTTTTTAGAAAACTCTAAACTTAATTCTAATAAAAAAATATTATTTTATTATTTTTTTCATTTCATTTTTTATTTTTATAATAGTAAATAAATAAATATATAAATAAAAATAATAAAAAAGGAGGGATCCGGCTAACTTGGTGATGTGCTCAAATTGACTAAAGCACATTCAAATAACAAATTGAACAAATTCAATCACTAAATCCCCAAATGGTGTAAACCCCTAAATGTCAAAGGATAATCAAGCAAGCAACAATGATAATTACAATTCACAACTTGCAATTTCCGAAATGGATTTCACTAACACAATTAAAAGGATATGAAATCAATTGAATTCTAACCCTAAAATTGCGTGAAAATTACAATAAAATGATAAACTAATTCCTCACCAGATATGACTCACTAGTAGGGAATTAGGATGGATTTGACGTTGTTGATGTTACACACAACAAGAATCAAATTCCACTCGCCACACTTCACTCAAGAAATGATAAGAGTATGTGAAAAATGGAGGCAACCCTCACGTTTTCCAATCTGAAAAATATTGTTCAAAAAAAGCTCGCACAAACCCTACTTTAGCAAGTATTTATACTTGCTCCAATTAGGGTTAAAATGTCTACAAATTTACGTTTATGCCATTAATGTGGCTGGTCTTAATTCAAAAATTACAAGCAAATAAAAATGTCCCAAAATGATTACAAAGTAATCGGTTTAATAATAAAATTACAAGTACAAAAATAGTCTTTAACGAGCCGGTTCTTCAATTGAATTTGTTGGTCCAACTCATCTTCGGTTTAGGTTAGTCCATGAATAACCCACAAGCTGAGTTTTAGTGAGTTTATCCATTGCCCTGTAAGACCCGACAATATACTAATGTGGCCGGTCCTAATTCAATAATTACAAGTAAATAAAAATGTCCCAAAATGACTACAAAGTAACCGGTTCAATAATAAAATTACAAGTACAAAAATAGTCTTCAACGAGCTGGTTCTTCGATTGAATTCGTTGGTCCAGCTCATATTCGGTTTAGGTCGGTCTATAAATAACCCACAAGTTGAGTCTTAATGAGTTTGTCCATCGCCCTATAAGACCCGACAAGTATGCCTGCTGGAATACACAACACATAAGTAATAGAAAAGAGGTTAGTATATAAATAATTCTAGGGTCGGTTTGTTCAAAGATGACCCTCATCACCAAGATTTGAAATCCTTTGAATTTTGCACTAATGATAGGTCTTGTAAGATTTTGATTCCTATCACTTGGACGTGGGTTGGATCGGATCAGGTGGAATCGGGTTGGGTCGGAACGGGTTACGTATACGGCGGCTGGAGCTCATTGATGGCGGCTTTCCAGCTGCCTTTTTTGTCGATTGGTGGGTGCTTCCAAGCTTTCTAAAGGTGGGGAAGCCGATGGTGATGGTGGTTTTCGTCGAAAACCACCCTAATGCAGCAAATCGAAGGTCATCAACGAGGTTTGAGAGAGAGAGAGAGAACTCCGATGAGGGTTTTTTTTTTTGTTTTACTTTTTTTTTTGTCTTTTGATTCCTTCCTTCACTTCCTCTCATCAAGTCCTATTTATAGTGATAGGAATCAAAATCCTACAAGACCTATCATTAGAGCAAGAGCCAAAGGATTTCAAATCTTGGCGATGATGGTCCTTTTTGAGCAAATCAACCTCGGAATTATTTATATATTAACCTCTTTTCTATTATTCTTGTATTGTGTATTCCAACAGAAACACTTATCAAGCTTTATAGGGTGATGGAGAAACTCACTAAGACTCAACTTGTGGGTTATCCATGAACCGACTTAAACCAAAGATGAGTTGGACCAACGAATTGATTTGAAGAATCGGCTTGTAAAGACTATTTTTGTATTTTGTTATTTTTCTTTGAACCATTTATTTTGTAAGATTTTGGGACATTTTATTTAGTTGTATTTTGTGGATTTAGGACTGGCCACCCTTTAGTGGCATAGTTGTAATTGTTTAGACATTTCAACCCTAACTAGGGTTTTTTGGGGGCTTTTGAACATTTTAGAAATTTGAAAATTTGTAGCCGTGGGAGCCTCCTCTCCACACCATCTACTCTTATCAATTTCATTAGAAATTGTGGCGAGTTAGCTTAGCAAATCTTGTAAGTAATATTAAGATTTTACTAAGTTGTTTATTGTTATTACTAGTGTGTAATATCTAGTGATAATAGGTTGGTTTTGTTTGTCTATTCATGCCTAAATTAGGGTTCATATATTGCTTGGTTTTCATGTCAATTGTAAGGATTGGAATTGAGTTGTTCCATTGAATTTGATTGGTATTGGAATCCACTTATTGTACTTCTAATTTGGTTCACTTCATTTAGGGTTGTGGATCCTTGATTTTCATGCCATTTGGGGATCTTATCTATAACTTGTTTACGTCCATTTCATTGTAATAGAATCAATTATATGTATGTTATTGTTGGTTGGTATTACGATCCCTTGAACACATCAACTTTTGATCAACCGAGCTTACTTGTTCATACAATTAGGGCTCATATTACAAGTGTTGTCACACCACTTTTGGGATTGATTGAAGTTGTTCTTCAATTAGGTTCATGTGCTTGGATTTAATCAATTTAGGCACATCATAATTTGGTATCAGAGCTTATCATACTTGGATATTCAATCTTGATCACATCCTTGTTGTGAAATTGGTTTATATGAATTGAGGATTTACGCAATTGGAGGACTAGTTGTATTGCCATTGTGTAATTGTTCTTTCAATTGGGTTTTGTGTGCTTTCACTTGGTTTTAAGTATATCATCTTTTGGTATCAGAGCAACTTATTTTACAAATTTGGATTCATAAGATTTAATGGTTCACGCCTCTTGAGGACTTGGATTTGGTGATTGAATTCGTTTCAATTGGTTGCGTGTGTGTGCTTGGATCCTTTGATCATTTAAGCATATCATATAGGCTCCCAAAATCGAGCTTGATAAGCTCGGGTCTTCTTCGCCGTTGAGACCCATCCTCATCCATTTTTTATTTTCTTTTGATTCATGTTAATATTTGATTTTTGTTAAGATTGATGTTAATTTGATGATGTTTATCCTATTTTAGTTAAAGATTTGCTAGATTTGTGCAAAAAATTGAATCAAAACGACCAGATTTCCTTTCTCTCGCGTCGACGTCGATCTTGGACAGAGGTTGAAGACGAGCACGTTCTTAGTTCGTGTGATTTCATCATCCAATCGCGTGTTGCCACGTGGCAACTAGAAGAAAAAAATTGCAAAACGACACGAATGCCTCCCTCGAGTTTAGAACCTGTGACCTGATCCCCCCCTGCGCGTGCTTGAAGCTAATGACCGAATCAGCTAGGCTAACCCATTTTCTCGTTTTTTTATTTAACCTAAATTACATATATGTGTTGTAATTTTTATTATTTTTATATTATTTTGAAATTCTAAATATTTATAAAAATTCCTTAACATCTTTTATTATTATTATTTCTACCTTCATTTTCCAAAATTGGTATATTATTCCTATTTATTTTATTTTTTTGTCATTATTTTCCCTTCATTTATGAAAAAATAGGAGAAAAATCGAAAACAACAAAAAATGAAACATTATTTGTGATTAGAAAGCAAAATTGGGGTGTTTATAGCTGCTCCTCTTTGTAGTAAAGTTTGAAAAACTTAACAACAAAGACAACAAAGACACCATTTTTACTTGATAGACCTAGTGGATAATGCCATAGTTGGCTGGCTATCTGATCCTGGTTCTACTAGGGAGTTGTTTGATTATCTGTCTGAGTAGGGAAAACGCTCCATAAGCTAACGATTCCATGTTGCAAAACAATGATCACTTCATGATGATTAATGCTACTTGGGGAGTGGTCTTAAACCAGAAACATCTCACTGGACTAGCAACTTGAAGTAAGATATCATCTATAAAAGTGCTCTATGGGCTAATTAATCGATGATAGGAAGCATCTCAATCTTAAATAGAGATTGTTTAGGAATGTGTTCTTGTGAGCGAACTAAGTGATAATAGGAAGTATCTTATAGGACTAGCGACCTTAAAGAAGAGATTGTTTAGGAAAGCGCTCTTATGAGCTAGCCAACTGATAATTAGAAGCGTCTTATAAGGCAAACAACCTTATAGGAGAGATTTTCTAGAAAAGTGCTCTTACGAGCTAACTGGTCAATAATAGGAAGCGTCTCACTAGACTAGCAATTGTAATAGGAGGATATTTAGGAAAGTGCTTCATTACGGGCTAACTAATTGATAGTGGGAAGTGTCTCTTTAGACTTACAACCCTAAGGAAGAAAGTTTAAGAAAGTGCCCCATTATGGGCTAACTAATTGATGGTAGGAAGCGTCTCTTTAGACTTACAACCTTAAGAGGGGATATCTAGGAAAGTGCCTCATTGTTGGCTAACTAACCGATAACGATGTCTGGATATATCTTAGCAACCTAGCATTTCCAAAAATACTTCTTGTGAGCTGATCAAATGATAATGAGAGGTGTCTTTTAGACTACCTAGTTTATATAGAATATTTGATTCATGATAAATGATTATTTACTTTAAATGCTTATCAGTTTATTGTAGATAACAACTAAACAACCATACCTTCGTGATGTTTTGCTCCTTTTCTACTTACTCTTGTTTCACAAAGAGCGGAAAGCCCTGACGTGTTTTCCTTCTTGTGAGCATGGCTCTTATGATTGTGGTGTTATCCTGTTAATACACTGGATCTAATGCTCAGAATAGGTGGAAATCATATAAAATTCCATTGAGTTTTATCATTATTTCATTGTTCATTATTTCTTTATGAGGCAATGGGTAGTATGTGTATAAAAATGATATAAGAGTTTTTTTTAATGAAAATTGGTCAAGATAATCGATTGTTTAAAGGCATTAACTTTGCTTGTAGAAGGAATGAAAACCAAACTTACGAAATTTGTAATAATTGTTAGCATTCATGAACCTTGGCAAAATTTCAATTTTCTTGCCTAGGGATAGTACATCTTAACAACATCCATATTAATGGGGTCTCTCAATTATGGACCATCCATTTGGTCTAATATTAAGGCCCCTCCTAATAACACTCTTTTTACAACATATGGACCCTCATCATTTGGGGTAAACTTGCCTCTTGAATCCTGTGCATTTGGGAGAACTTTTCTTAATACCAAATCTCCTTCTTTAAAACATCGATGTCTTATTCTCTTGTTGAATGCTCGGGCCTCTTTGTTGGTAACATTGGCCATGACACAATGTAGTGAGTCTCCTTTCAACGATCAAGTTTAGCTGATCAAGCCTTTTCTTTACCCACCCGGATTCATCTAACTGCACTTCTGATAGAATCCTGAAGGACGCTATTTCGACCTCAATTGGCAATACTGCCTCAGTACCATACACTAAAGAATATAGGGTAACTCCAATAGATGTTTGAATTGAGGTTTTGTAAGCCATGAAGGCGAAAGGTAGCATCTCGTGCCGATCTTTATAAGTGATGGTCATCTTCTCAATAATTCTGTTAATGTTCTTGTTGGCTGCTTTTACTGCCCCATTCATCTGAGGTCAGTAAGGAGTTGAATTTTTGTGGTTTATCTTGAATTGCTGACACAAATTTGTCATCAATTTATTATTGAGGTTGGTGCCATTATCGGTGATAATTGATTCAAGAACTCCATATCGGGCTATTATGTCTCTCTTCATGAATCGGACTATTACTCCTTTGGTGACATTAGCATATGATGAGGCTTCCACCCACTTGGTGAAATAATCAATAGCTACTAGTATGAATCTGTGACCATTGGACGCTTTTAGAGTAATTGGCCCGATATTGTCGACTCCCCACATGGAGAACGACTATGGTGCAGATAGTGAATAAAGTTCTTTAGGTGGAGCATTTATTCGGTCAGCATAGACTTGACACAAGTGATAGTGCTTGATATATTTAAAGCAGTCTGATTCCATCGTTGACCAATAATAGCCCATCCTGGCATCCTCATGATTTTTCGAGCAAGTATGTATCCGTTCATGTGAGGTCCACATACTCCTTCATGCACTTCTTTCATCAGTTCACATGCCTCTCTTTTGTCCACACATCTTAGCAATGTGGTGTCAAGTGATCTTCTATAAAGCACAGACCCTCTTAATAAATAATGACTTGCTAACTTTCTAAGTGTTCTTTGGTCATTTTTGCTAGCCATTTCAAGGTATTTGCTTTCTTGGAGGAAAGTTTTGATATTGTAGTACTAGGGCTTGTCATCTCGTGCTTTTTTGATTACCAGACATTAAGTGGGCCTATTTTTAAATTCTATTTTCAATGATTGGACTTCGGCTCCCCCTGTTATTTGAATCATAGATGCTAGTGTGGTGAGGGCATCTACAAATTGATTTTGAGTCCTTGGGATGTATGTAAAGGTGATTGCCTCGAATTTGTCCATCAGCTCTGTTAAATGTTGATGGTATGGCACCGATTTAGGGTCCTTAGTCTTGTATTTCCCTTATGTTTGTAGTGTGATGAGTGAGGAATCTTCGTATACATCCAATTTGTAGATTCCCATATAGCAAGCTATTTTAAGGCCGAGGATACACGCCTCATACTCTGCAAGATTATTAGTATACGAAAATGTAAGTCTTATTGTTGAAGGGAATTGTGTTCCTTCTAGTGATATCAGCACTGCCCCAATCCCACAACCAAATACATTAGCAACTCCGTTAAAGAACATCATCCATCTAAGGCTTTGCTCTGTCTTGTATTCTTCTATTGGCTCGCCCTCCACTATTAGTATGTTATCATCAAGGAATTAGGCCTGTGATTCTTAGAAATCTCCATCAATTGGGTGTTCTACCAACTGATCTGCTAACGATTGCCCTTTCATCGAATTTTGATTTATGTAAGTGGTATCAAATTCCGATAGGAGCATTTTCCATTTGGAGATTCTTCCTAACAAAAAGGACTTCTCTGCCAAGTATTTCAAAAGATCATGTCTTGTTAATAATTCTATGGGATAGTAGAGAGTGTATTGTTTCAATCGATGCATTACCCAAACCAATGTACATCAAGTCTTTTCTATTTCAGAATATCTCTGTTCCTCATCCATGAATATTTTACTCAAGTAGTACATGGACTGTTCCCTTCCTTCTTTTTCCTTTTGCTTTAGTACGTATCCCATGGATTCAAGGAGTATCGTGAGATACAAAAATGAGGGTTTTCCTTGTTTTGGGACTACTAAGATTGGGGGATTCGTAAGGTAATCCTTGATCATTTTGAATGCCTCCTTGTATTTATCATCCCATTCTACTGTGGCGTTCTTTTTTAGTAGACGAAATAGTGGATGGCACTTATCTGTGAGTTATGAGATGAAACGGGCTATGTATTCAACCTTCCCAATAGACCTCTCACCTCCTTGATAGTGCATGGAGAGGACATTTCCAATATGGCCTTTACTTTGTCATGGTCAATTTTAATACCTTCTCGACTTATGATAAACCTTAATAGCTTACCCGTTGTGATCCCAAAAGTACATTTTTTGGGGTTTAACTTTAGCTGAAACTTTCTCAATCGCTTGAACAATTTTCTTAGGATGACCACATGGCTTTCTTCTCTTTTAGATTTAACTATCATATCATCAACGTATACTTTGACTTCTCGATGCATCATGTCATGAAGTATAGCGACCATGGCTCTTCGATATGTCGCCCCAACATTCTTCAAACCGAAAGGCATAACTTTGTAACTGAAAGTTCCCCATGTTGTGATAAAGGTTGTCTTGGTCTTATCTTCTTTCGTCATTTTTATCTGATTATATCTTGAGAAACCATCCATAAACGAGAAGAGATGATTTCTTGCAGTATTATCTACCAAGACATCTATATGAGGTAGAGGGAAATTGTCTTTAGCTGTAGCTTGATTCAAGTCTCGGAAGTCTACGCATACTCGAATTTTCCCATTCTTCTTTAGAACATGGACTATGTTTGCTACCCATTCTAGGTAGTCTGATACCTCGATGAATCCCACTTCTAACAGTTTCTTGACTTCCTCTTTAATTTTTAATAAGATGTCAGGCCCTGATCTTCTCAATTTTTGTTTTTTAGGTTTGACATCTTCTCTCGTGGGTAACTTGTGAACTACTATTGACTGATCGAGTCTTGGCATGTCACTATATGATCAAGTAAATAAATCCGCATATTCAGTCAATAGCTCGGTTACCTCGCGCTTTTGTTCGTTACTTAAGTTAGCCCTAATTTTAAGGTTTTTAGGCTCCACTTTGGTTCCTAGATTAATTGTCTCCATTAGCTTGTCAATCGAGATTTTACCTTGTTCATGTTTTTGCCAACTTTCTTATATCACTTCGTAGATAATAATATCGCTTCCAACGGCTGACCCAGCAATGTCAGAAACGATATCAATATTTTCATTACTTACCTGCGTGAAATGTCTCTGATTGATAGGAATCAAGCTCCTACAGGACCTATCACCAAGGCTCGAGCTAAGGGTCTCTATAACTTAGTTTTGAGAATCTTGCATGAGAAACCCAATCTTGAGGACGCCAATCTATTTTCTACATTTCTGCATTATAATTGTTGTACATTCCAGTAGAATCACTTATCAGTCTTACAGCATACCAAATCACCTATGCTCTTAAGCGAGTCGAGACCCTTATCGGGGTTTAATTCGAAAGTACCTTGAAGACCGGCATCATGAAGACTCATTTCTTTTCATATTTCTCATTTGTATGGATTATTTTATGTTGTATTTTCTTTTGAGACACTTTCATTTTGATTGTAATTTCCATTTAGGACTGGCCACCTTAAAAGTGGTATAGTTATAATTTTGTGCATTTTCTAACCCTAAAGGGAGTAAGTATAAATACTTGCTTAAAGTAGGGTTTGAGGGGGCCATTTTTCATAATTAAAACTTCACTTTTATGTGAGAGGGTTAGGGTTTATTCTTAATTCAATTTCTCTTATCAATTTCAAATCCCAATTTGAAGTTGTGGCAAGTGGCATCAAGGTTAATTTGTGAGTAATATCAAATTTACTTTATTGCAATTTCCTTTCATCTCTAGTGAGTAGTATCTAGGGTTGAATTGGATGTTTTATTGACCGAATTTGATTGCATTTGTAATCAAATTCTTGTTGCTTAATTGATTGGTTTTAGCATCATTTTGAACCGTAGATCATTTTGTTGGGAAAGTGGATCACGGAATTAGATGTTGTTGTTGTTGTGTGTAATTCATGTGGAATTACTTGTGATTATTGTTTATTGGAGAAAATTATCATTGTTGGATTGTTAATTACAACTTTGAGCATTCGGATTTCATTACATCTCCATTAGGGTTCACGCAATTCTTGATTCCATTGAACCAGTTTTTAATTGTGAATTGAAGTTGTTTCTTTGATTCATTTGCATGTGCTTAATCTTGGTTTTGAGCACATCATCTTTTGGTATCAAAGCTTGAGGTGGTGAGAAGGGTTTGGTTGTCAATTGAATTCGGAAGTTAGGGGTTTGTTGTGAAGCACCTTGATCCGAAAATTTGTTGGCGTGAAATTGCATCTTGTTGTTGTGATTGTTGAATTTTGTTCTCTTGTTGATTAGTGGATGTACAATTGGAGATTAGAACACTCTTAGAATCCTTGAGTTGATCGTGGTTGATTCATGGGAAGTGATCCTTGTGATCATTTGAGGAAGTTGAAATTTGAAGCCTAGATGAATAGTGTTCAATTGTTGAAGTGGATTGATGTTATTGCATTTTCGGAAGTGAAGAGTATTACTTGTGATTTTCATATTTGAATTTTCAGAATTGAGGTGTAAGTTAAGGAAGAAATTTGAATTTCAAAACACACATTAAGTGATTGATTAATTGTGTGTTCATTTGAATTTGAAAATTACTTCTTACCATATATAGAAAGGTTACAATTAGTGAAGTAGTTTAATTTTCAAATTTAATTTGCTGCCTTTGTGTGTAAGTTGCGGGTTGGAATTGTATTTGAAGTGAAGAATTTGCAACATAATTATCCTTGAAATTGCTTTGAGAAGGAGTAGTGAATTGAAGAAGTTTTGTGTTGCATGTGACGTGTATGTTGTTGTAAGTGGCAGTGTGAATGTGTTGCACTTGAGGTGTTGTAGTGGTGTGTTATTGTGTTGTATTTGAGGAGGTTGTTGCGCCGTGACTTAATAGGCATGTATGTGGAGTTGTGTTTTTCAAATTTAGTGAAGAGTGTGTGTGTAATTTTGGTGTGAAATTGGGTTGAATTTGGGAAGGTTGTTGCACCGTGATTTGAGAGGTGTGGAGATTATTATTGTGTGGTGATTGAATTTAAATACAACAATGTCCAGTGAAATGTTTCAATATGCTAATGTGTTGCGTCAAACATTGACTACATTTGCTAATAAGGATGAAGAACAAAGGGAAAACTTGTTCTATACTTCTTGTGGGATACAAGGAAATTTGTGTGTCCTTATAATTGATGGTGGTAGTTGTACCAATATAGTAGCCGCCTTGTTAGTATCGAAGCTAAAACTTGCTACTATTCCACATCCTAAACCATATAAATTGCATTGGCTTAGTGATCAGGGAAGTTTGTATGTGACCCAAAGAGCTAAGGTACCATTCAGTGTAGGGGATAAATATTGTGATGAGATTAAGTGTGATATCGTGCCTATGTGTGCATCCTATATATTGCTTGGCAGGCCTTGGTTATATGACAAGAGGGTCTTGCATGATGGCTTCAGGAATACTTATGTGTTCTAGGAGGAAGGCAAACATGTTATTTTGAATCCAATGTCACTGTTAGAGGTCCAAAAGGTTCAGCAATAGATCAGTCGACCATCAGAGCTTAAAAGGGCTTTAATACAGTGTAATGATTCTGAGGAAAAGAAGGTATTATTGATGGGACAAGGTGAAATGGAGAGGTTAATTATAGAAGAGGCTCTAACATACTTGCTTCAGTTGAGATGTATATTAGGGTTACAGGAACCACAATCTCTACCTTCAGCAGTTTCTCAGGAATTGAATGAGTATACTGACATTTTTCCTGATGATTTGCCAGCAAGGTTACCACCTTTGAGAGGGATAGAGCATGCTATTGATCTTATGCCCGGTTCAGTGTTACCAAACTGACCTGCATATCGCATGAATCCCAAGGAGGCTAGGGAATTGAAGCGCCAGGTAGATGAATTGGTTGAACAGGGGTTTGTTAGAGAGAGTCTCAGCCCATACGCTGTTCCCACCCTTCTTGTTCCTAAGAAGGATGGTACATGGAGAATGTGTATCGATAGCAGAGCCATCAACAAAATCACCATCAAATACAGATATCCTATTCCTAGACTTGATGATATGTTAGATGAGCTGCATGGTTCATAGGTCTTCTCCAAAGCGGATATCACCAAATTCGGATGAGAGAAGGGGATGAATGGAAACCGCTTTTAAAACACATCATGGACTGTATAAGTGGTTGGTTATGCCCTTTGGTTTAAGTAATGCTCCTAGTACCTTTATGAGGTTGATGAATCATGTACTGAGAGAATTTCAAGGAAAATTTGTTGTTGTTTATTTTGATGATATTTTGATCTACAACAAAAACCTAGAACAACATGTGGAGCATCTTCGGGTAGTATTTTTAGTATTGAGGACACAACAGCTATTTGCAAATATCCAGAAGTATTCCTTTTACTAAACTGAGGTAACATTTTTAGATTTTGTTGTTTCGGGTTCAGGTGTTAGGGTGGATGAGGAGAAAGTGAGGGCAATCAAGGAATGGCCAACACCCACTTCAGTTACTGAGGTAAGAAGTTTTCATGGACTTGCATCCTTTCATAGACGCTTTATCCAAAATTTTAGTGGTATTGTCAGTCCTCTCACAAAACTGACTAAAAAGAGTGTACCTTTTATTTGGAGTGAAAGGGCTTAGAGGAGTTTTGAAGAGGTAAAAGAAAAACTCACTTGTGCTCCATTATTGGCTTTACCTGATTTTGACAAAGTTTTTGAGTTGGAATGTGATGCTTTTGGGATTGGAATTGGTGTTGTATTAATGTAGGAAAAGAAACCTATAGCATATTTTAGTGAGAAGTTGAGTGGTGCAACTTTAAACTATTCTATATATGATAAGGAATTTTATTCCTTAGTGAGAGCTCTCATGACGTGGCAGCATTATCTCCTCTCGAAAGAGTTTATTATTTATACAGATCATGAATCTTTGAAACATTTCAAGGGACAACAGCATTTGTCTAAGTGCCAAGCTAAGTGGGTGGAGTTTCTGGAGGGTTTTGCTTATGTGATAAAGTACAAAAAGGGTAATTAGAATATTGTTGCTGACGCTTTATCACGACGGTATGTACTTATCACTTCTCTTCAATAAAAAATGCTGGGTTTTGAATTATTGAAAGAACAATAGATATGTGATGAGGAATTCCGGACTCTTATGGAGAGGTGTTATGGGGGCAAGATGTATGATGGCTATTGTGTGATTGAGGGGTTTCTGTATAAATCAGGAGAACTATGTATTCCATCTGGATCTGTGAGGGAGTTATTGGTGAGGGAAGCACATGCAGGTAGATTGTCAGGACATTTTGGTGAGAAGAGAACCCTAGCCATATTGAGGGAGAATTTCTATTGGAAGGGTATGATAAAGGATGTCCATAGGGTATTAGAAAGGTGTGGTATTTGTAAGAGAGCTGAGGGGAAGAAAGGTGCATAGGGTAAGTACATGCCTTTACCTATACCAGATAAACCCTGGACTGATATCAATATGGATTTTGTGTTGGGATTACCTAGAAGACAAAGAGGAAAATACTCTATTATGGTGGTTGTTGATCGATTCAGTAAAATGTTACACTTTGTGCCTTGTCACAAAACAGATGATGCCCTTTTTATTGCTAACATTTTGTGCAGGAAATTGTCAAATTACATGGAGTTCCACACAGCATAGTGTCAGACAGAGACACTAAGTTTCTTAGTTTCTTTTGGAAGACAATATGGAAAAGACTGGGTACTAAGCTTATGTACAGTACCTCTTGCCATCCACAGACAGACGAACAAACAGAAGTTGTCAACTGCACGCTTGGGAATCTACTCAGAGCAACAGTTGGCAAGAATCTTATTGATTGGGACTTGTGTCTTCCTATTTGTCGAGTCTATTTTTTGAATTCCCATTCCTAATCCGATCTAGACTAGACCCTATGCTCATCTAATGTAGATCCTCGACTTGAGTCAGGAATTTCATTTGATTTTTGGAGTCGCCACCCAACTGTTGTTGGGAAATATTGAATTAAGACTAAAGGAGCGGATTAGTCTTAATTTGGACCACTAGTCGACGTTATTTCCTCTTTTCGTTTTTGTGAAAAGAGGAAAAGGGAAAACCAGAGTTTCTAAGTCCGGAGGCTAACCTATTAAAACCTTTACGGTTACCACCTAATCTCCTGAAATTGTTCCTCTTTAGAAATGTGTTTTTATTATGTTTCTGTTACTTTTTATTATGTTTTTGAATTATTTCAAGAAAATGATTTTTCATTAATTTTTATAGGTTGACCCGAATGGGTGCCTACGTATCTGCTATTCAGGATCAAACAAGTCGTAGTTCGCTTTTCTGAAAACTTTAAGTTTGTTTTGTGAATTTTAATTTTGAAATCTCTTTTGCTTTATGTTCTTACCATTTTTGGGATTTTTCTAAAAAAATTCTAAGCCTAAGCTTTAATCTGATTTTGAAAATGAATTTTAGGGAAAAACATCAATTTTGGATTTATTTGAAGAAAAGGATTTTTCTAAGTGCTAAAACTTATTTTTATGATTCTTTCATAATTTTTGAATTTTTTATTAACTTTTATGATTTTTTGTTATTTTTGTGATTTCTGGGAATTTTGTTGATTTTTGTGATTTTTGGGAATTTTTGTTGATTTTTGTATCCTAAGTTTCCTATTTTGACATCTAAAATTTTATTATTATTTTCCTAATATTTTTCTTGTTTTATTTTTTTATTTTTTATTTTACATTATTAAATCCTAAAAAAAAAACCTAATTTCTACATTTTTCTTTTTATTGAAAATGGAAACAAATAAATAACTAATAACTAAACAAATAACAAAAACCAATAAATAAATAACTAAGCAAATAACAAAAACCACAAATAAATAATAAATTAATTCGGAACAAATAAATAAACAAAATAAGTAAATAAAATAAAATAAAATAAATCCGAAAAATCCGACTTACCTGGATCCGGGTCGGTGCGCGGGTCGGGTCGAATCGGGTCGGGTCGGTGCGCGGGTCGGCGAGGAAGGCTCGTTCACGGCGTTCCGATGGCCTTTTGCAACGGGTGAGGTGTCGAATCCTAGTTTCTCGAGGTTGTTGAATCCAATGGTGGGGTGGTTTGCTCCCAGATCGCCTCCTGGTGGTGGTTCAACTCCGGCCGGTGCTTCGCTGTTTTGGGTCTCCTCCGATGCTCTCCGATTTGCACTCTTTCCTCACTTTCTCTCAATTCTGATTCGTGTTTTGGCTTCCTCTACTCCTCCTCTATTTATAGGCGTCCAGAAACCCTCTTGGATAAGCTCAGATCGGCCGATTTGGATAAATCCGAATTTCTTCCGTTTTTAGATTTGATTTTATCCCGGCGATTTGATGTTGATCTCTTGTTTTTCTTTGATTTATCTTATGGATTCGGCTTTATCTTGACAATAATCTAGAAGATTTGAAAAAAAATGATCGATTCCACCTTCGTCGGACTTGCTCCGGCTTCTCCTCGCGTCTGTCCAGGTGAGGAAGACGATCACGCGCGATGCATGCGTTTTCTCTCGGCCAATCACACGCTGCCACATGGCGGCTCCAGGGAAAAGAAGGAAAAAATTTTGCCGAGCGCACGCGGGGGGATTCGAACTCGCGACCTTCAACCTTCACACGGTCCCAACATGCACGCACGAGCCAGCTGAGCTGGCCCATTTTCCCGATTTTCTTTGTATCGCAAATTGCATATATGCAATGCGGTTTTTCCATTTTTTTGTATTTTTTTGAAATTTCTAAAATTTGTAAAAATTACTCATCCTTTATTATTACTATTTCCGAAATCACTTTTCAAAATTGATGTGTTTTCCTATTTATTCTTATTTTTTTTGAATATTTTTACTATTTATACTAAATTAGGGAAAAATTGGGAAAATTTGAAAAAAATTGAAGATTATTGAGAATTGATTATTTTTTTGAGAATTACTGACTCCTAGGGCAAAAATGGAGTGTTTACACTATTGTTAAGTTCACTTACAATAGGTCTACTCATAGTTCAACCAGTAAGTCTCTCTTTGAAGTTGTTTATGGCTATAATCCTTCTATTCCATTGGATTTTATAGCAGGACTAACGACAAAGGAAGAGAGTCTTAGTGGAGTTGATCGAGCCAGACAAATTCAGCACATTCATGATAGAACAACTGAACACCTTCAGAAGACCCAGGAACAACAAAGAATCCAGGGAAACAGACACCGGAAAATTCATCTTTATAATCCAGGTGACCTAGTCTAGATTAATCTTAGCAGGGACAGGTTTCCACATAAGAAGTCACAGAAGCTGTCTCCTAGGTCAGACGGACCATTCGGGGTTTTAAAGCGCATCAACAACAACACCTATCGGATAGAGTTACCAGGAGAGTATGGAGTATCGGCGACCTTTAATGCCTCAGATCTATCACCATACTTATCAGATGACATGCATGAAGACTTATCAGATTTGAGGGCAAATCTTCCAGGAGCCCGAGGACATGATAGGAATCAGACTCCTATAGGACCTATCATCAGGGCCCGAGCTAAGGGTCTCCATAACTTAGTTTTGAGAATCTTGCATGAGAAACCTAATCTTGAGGAAGCCAATCTATTTTCTACATTTCTACATTATAATTGTAGTACATTCTAGCAGGCTCACTTATCAATCCTAAAGGATACCAAATCACCTGTACTCTTAAGCGAGTCGAGACCCTTATCGGGGTTTTATTCGAAAGTACCTTGAAGACCGACATCATGAAGACTCATTTCTTTTCATTTTTCTCATTTTTATGGACTATTTTATGTTGTATTGTCTTTTGAGACATTTTCATTTTGATTGTAATTTCCATTTAGGACCGGCCACCTTAAAAGTGGCATAGTTGTAATTTTGTGCATTTTTTAACCCTAAAGGGAGCAAGTATAAATACTTGCTTAAAGTAGGGTTTGAGGGGGCCATTTTTCATAATTAAAACTTCACTTTTACATGAGAGGGTTAGGGTTTATTCCTAATTCAATTGCTCTTATCAATTTCAAATCCCAATTTGAGGTTGTGGCGAGTGGCATCAAGGTTAATTTGTGAGTAATATCAAATTTACTTTGTTGCAATTTCCTTTCATCTCTAGTGAGTAGTATCTAGGGTTAAATTAGATGTTTTATTGACTGAATTTGATTGCATTTGTAATCAAATTCCTATTGCTTAATTGATTGGTTTTAGCCTTAGTTTTAACCTTCAATTTAGCATCATTTTGAACAGTAGATCATTTTGTTGGGAAAGTGGATCACAGAATTGGATCTTGTTGTTGTTGTGTGTAATTCACGTGGAATTACTTGTGATTATTGTTTATTAGACAAAATTATCATTATTGGATTGTTAATTGCAACTTTGAGCATTCGGATTCATTACATCTCCATTAAGGTTCACGTAATTCTTGATTCCATTGAACCGGTTTTTAATTGTGAATTGAAGTTATTTCTTTGATTCATTTGCATGTGCTTAATCTTGGTTTTGAGCACATCACTGATGTTTGATAGTATTGAATCTACGGGGAAAGTGAGGCGAGAGTGTATAAGTAAAAGAAATAACCTACAATTTTATTGGTATTTTATTGAAGAGTTTAAACATCAATGAAATGATAACCACAATGGAATTTGTTCATAATTGTTTCCTATTCTTGAGCTGACCTAGTGCTATTAAGAGGATATGAAAACCAATTGTTAAGAGTTGGATGTTGACTGGACGTGTGAGAGGTTAAGCCCTCATCGTTAATATCAGCTTAAATTATCCCTGGCTCTTGAGTGATAGCCGGCCACAAAAAATTTTGTTGAAGGGGTGGAAATTACATTTGGGTATCATTCAACTTTCCTTTCCTTTTGCCTCTAATACCTATTGCTTGAGCTTCTTCTTGTATAGGAACATACCTTAGTCCAAATGTCTCTTGCTGCCCCTCTTTGCTCATGACCAAGCCTACTTCATAAAAAATTTGGAGCCCCAAATTCTCAGGACCATCCTCCCCGATGTAGGGTATAGTTGTTTCCTTATAGAAGGCATAGTCTTGTTCACCTAATACGGTGATTATCTGACCATTTGCTATGAACTTGACCTTTTGGTGGAGACACGAGGGTATCGCTCCTACAGTATGTATCCATGGCCTTCTTAGTAGTAGATTGAAAGACCTTGGCATGTCGAGGACTTGAAATGAGATGCTGAACATCTATGGACCAATCTCTACTAGAAAGTTGATTTCTCCCACTATCTCTCTTTTGGAACCGTCAAAAGCCCTGACCACTATTGAACTCGGCTTGATATTACTCATATTAACTCCCAGTAGATCGAAGGTAGCCAAGGGGTACACATTGAGGGAAGATCTATTGTCTATGAGGACTCGGGAGACTATTGTGTCGTTACATTTTACCACTTTGAAAAGTGGTTTTGTGTGTTGGTCTCCATCTTCTCTTAGTTCCTCAAGGGAGAAAGATATTTGGTCCATAGTAAAGATTGAATCTACGACATGGCTTAACCTTTCTATTGCGATGCCTTTTGGTACCCTAACTTGTTTAAGCACTTTGAAGAGTGCTTCTTGATGAGGCTCGGACGTCGTGAGAAGGAACTTCATTGAGCTGTTCCATGATCTTGTACTCACTTGATTTGATCATCTTCGTGAATGTAGGTAGCCCCTCTTCTTCTTCTTTCTCTAATTCGTTGGTAGGCTCTTTGGCGGAGTTCTTATTTTTTGGATCATAAACCCTTCTCGAACGAGCTCCTATAATAGAAGACTTTTCCTGATTAAGGGCTCAATAGTCAAACGGTGCCACTTTGTACTTTTCTGAGGGTATTGGGACATTAAACACATATTTCTTCTTTGGGACCATTTCTTGTCCCTTATAACACCTTATAACTATCGGCTTTGAGTCTGATCTAATCATGTTCACGGACTCATTTTTCTCCCTTAGTGGGCTGTCCTCCTTTTCAAATTCAGGTCCCCACCTACTAAGTAGCCCATAAGCTGTTAGGGTGAATGAATAATTTACAAGGTATTCAAACTTCCCATGTGATTCACCTAGGGTTTCGATCGTCGGATCTTTAGTTAGCCACCTTTTCTTTATCTGTGATAAAGGGGCTTTATTTGAGAATTTATGTGAGCAATTTGCTCGTTGTGCTATTGTCTTTGCTGGCTTTGGGGGTTCCTTTGATTTGGAGTTCGACTCTTCAAATGTGATCATGTTGATTGTAGGCTTGTGGTTGGGTAGGGGATTAGTGCTGACATTAGGTGTTGGTGCATTGACAAAATCTAACTGCACTATCTCTATGTCGATTAGATCTTAGATTTTGTTTTGGAGTCTCCAACATCTGTCTGTAGAATGCCCTTCCTGCCCCATGTGATACTCACATTTGAGGTCGGGATCAAAATTCCTTAACCTATATCGATCGTTGGGGATCTCAAAGTTGATCATATTATTTACTCGTAATCGAGTAAAAACCTGGCTGAGCGGGATAGGTATTGGAGTGAACTGTCTTATGGCTCTCATAGCTTAGGTCTGAATCACCGGTGATTGTTGGATTAGGGTGTTCGTTGCTTGGAACATTACACGAGACCCAAATCTGTCAACCCTGCTAGAATTAACTGTACTAACGGTAGATTCTTTAGCTTTGCTACCTCCCATAAGTCTTCGAGATTATGCAACTCTAGGAGGGTCGACAATTTGAAGTTTCCTAAATGTAATGGCATTCTCTATCCAGCATCTTACTGCTACCAACTCCGCAAAGCTGGATGAAGCCCGTCCCACTAAATGTGTGAAATGAGTCTTTTCTAGTGTGTTGACAAATATGAATGTCAACTCCTTTGAAATTGGGGTTAATACTCTAGCAACTTGAGCCCTCCAACATTGGGCGTATTCTTTGAAGGATTCATTGTGTCTCTTTCGAAGGCTTCCTAGATCCATTACTGAAGGGGCAACTTCGATGTTAAACTTGTACTGCTCGTAAAATGCACGAGCGATTTTATCCCAAGTGTTGACTTGGTTAAGATATAACTGTATATACCAGATGAGAGTAGCACTCATGAGGCTATCCTGGAAAGTTTGGACCATGAGTTGGTCGTATGGTGTGTATTTGCTCATTTTTTGCACGTATAGCGTTGTATGCATCTTAGGACAACAAGTGCCATTATACTTTTCAAATTCCGGGACCTTAAACTTTTCTGGATAGGCTTCTTCCCCACAGACTAGTAGACTAGTGATGCCGGTTTGCTTAAAACTGTCAGGTACTTCCAAAGTCTTCATTTTGTTAGCCAACTATTGGAAGAGCTTCTTTTCTATCTCCTTTTATCTGTCTTCCATTTTCCTTTTTATGTCATTCGAAGTTAGACCGAGATTAACTTTTAGTTTATATTCGAATGCAGGGTTGAGGCGGGAGTTGATTTCTTCATATTCTGGTGGTTGATTCTTCACCGCCTTTCCCTTTCAAGCTCCTGAATGTTCCTCATGAGTAGGTTGGGTGGTATGAAGGAGGCTAATGCTTTCAGTCAAGAGGTGGACTTGTGTAACCAATTGTTGGACCGTTTGTTCTAGGGATACGATCCTTGGATTTGAGGCATCATCTGTGTTGGTGTTGTCATGATGGTCATTGTTGTTGCCACTGCTAGCCATCTTGGTTTTGGAGCGGGTATGGATTGGACTCCTTGGAGGGTTTGGTTGTTTAGAAGCTATCTTTAATACCTGGTAAGCATTTACGTAGCTAGTGTATGTTTATAAATATGATGCATGTATCACACAGATGAAAAAAAGAAAAAGGGGCCAGCATTTGATTAATGATATAATACTGAAATTTTATTAATATTGCAAACTTGGAGTTTAGTACTTTGAAAACATAAAAAGAGAAAAGAGAATAATATTTATCTATCCTTCTAATTCCTAGACTTCTTCTTCTTCAGCTGCGTAGGTGTTGGTTCTTCATCGATGATAGCTTCTAATGTTCTAACTCTCACTTGTGATGTGCCTAAAAGGGAATTAAGCACAAGCAAAACAATCTAAATAACAACCCTAAAAGACAAGACCAATTCGGTTCACTTTTAGAGCAAAATTGTTGCTTGAACCCTAAATGCAATCTTTAATTCGAATGATGTATTTCATACAATGATTAACACGGTAAAGCATTCCTCAATGAAGATCACAAATTATACTTGAAAAAGCCACATCATTACTAATAAAAAACAAAAAGAACCACTTCCGTGATCCACCTTCCAAATGGAATGATTTCACAATTCAAGAATTGTGCACAATAGATGAATTGAAAAACAAGTATGATAGTAACTCAAATGAAGCATAATATTTTGAATAATACTAATTCAAATCTGACCAAGAAATGTTTCAATCCAACCCTAGATATGACACACTAGAGAAGAAAAAAAAACACAACAAATAGAAATTGATACAACTCATAATTTCAAGTTGTTGCATGATGTTGACCGTAATTGTACAAATTTAAAAATCCTTTTCTTCGACTCTCTGTTACGATCAATAAGGCAAGTGCACCTATCGATTGTAATAGTATAGAATTGTGTTCAGGTATCGTTTCCTCAAGGATCAGCAAGTACTAATAATAACTCTTAATCGACTATCTAATCGTACAAATTCGAGAGATTCAGCTTAAATTAAAAACACTTAACAAAATCTAAAGAAATTAAAACTAACACGATAAATTAAAATCACTAAATTTAATACTTAAGAACATACTCTACCCTTACTACTCCTCTAATTATCATGTAAATTTACCTTTTTTATAAATCAATTAACAAACAGTGGTTATCTCTGAACCGCGGAGTATCTAACACTAAGCCAATGTTCTTCCCAGATTCATTAGCTCCTAACCCTAATCGCATTGATAAAGATTCCTCTTTTATCAAAAATCGATTAGAATTGCATTAACACTCTTGAACCCTCAATTAGATCGAATTATCTAATTTAGTCTAATACGGAAAATTCATGTTCTCTATCCCTAGATTCCATACGAATTCCTTTATTCATGTAAGATCTATTCAAACAAGAGATTTTCCAATCATCTTCTAAGAAATCAATGCAAATTCAATGTTGGCCATACATCAAATTAACAAAACACAACGAATAACATGAATAAACTCAGAGATTTCCACTATTCATTAACTATAAAATCAGTCCAACGTTACGTGACAATTAGAGTTCGTAAGGTTCGGGTATGAAATAAACTAGCCACTCATGGTTTTCAAGTTACAAATCAATTAAAAAAAAAAAAACCCCTATGCATTAACCCTTCGGAAGATGAAGATGAATCCGTTGATGTTGCTTTCCTCTTGGAATTCTTCCCAAGCGTTTTGTCTTCCTTCGTATTTTTTTTTCTATCTCCCTTAGGTGTCCCCCTTACCCCTCTAGAAAAATGAGAATATATATATGCATGGAAGCCCAAAAATCTCCTGAAACGGCTGACTTTTTTCAAGCACACGGTCTCGACACACTACTTATACATGGCCGTGCCTTTGAATAGTGTCAGTAAAACCTACGCAAATAATACACGACCATGTCTCAGACCGTGTACTTAACCGTGTGTGCTTATGTAGATTTTCCAAGCTCAACACATGGCTGTGCCTTCAACCGTGTGTGCTTTTGTAGGCGTGTTTCCTTGACACACAACCGTACAATTTAATTACACGGCCGTGCTCTTCCCTTGTTTTTTCCGAAAAGCATTTTTCTTCGTGTTTACTTATTTGATCTCGATCCAAGTTGATATCTTCTCTCAAAATAGTGGTCCTCAGTCCTGAAACTAAATTTTTTTTTTTCTTTTAAGTATCAAAACTCTTCAAAATAACATCAATTTATTACATATACCACTTGAATTCATCTGAAATACAAGTGTTAATTTGTACTTATCAAACTCTCCCACACTTAAGCATTTGCTTGTCCTCAAGCAGAATAAAGCCAAAGAAAAACTAAAGACAAGATTTTCATTAACTCAACAATCAAGAACTTCTTTTTACATCATTGATTCTCATGATCTACCTTCATACTGTGCAATCTTTACTCAATCCTACCATTAGTTGTTTACAAAATACAAATACCATAATTCTCAAGACTAATCTAAGTGACTTAAACTAGTACTCTCATCATTTAAACATAAATTCCCAAAAGTGAAACCGAACAAAGATCAATACCAGTAAAGTAGAGTATACTTCCCTCTTAACCACTCCTATAAGTAATGCAATAAAGAGTAAAGGCACATTGTATCTATTTATCTCTTGGATTTCCCTTTTCTTTAATCCTTTTAAACAATATTGGGAGATTTTCCATTAAGTACTTTACTTAGTTAACCGACTCATGTAGCGAACTTTCAATCAATAATCCCGAGCTCATCACTCAAGTTAACAGACGTTATCCCCTCAGCGTAAAGGGCGTCCCTCGGATTTACTTTTTCAAGTTAAGTCATCTATCTTTTTTTTTTATTTATCCTTTCAACTGAAATGGCTTCCTCGATCAGTAAGTCCCAAACTAGACGATCTTAGGCTACTAGGTTTTAAGATACCCCTTCGAACCTCTACCATCTCAATTAAATTAATTTTCCATTAATTTCCAATTTAGCTTAATTAAGTTCAGTTTTCTCGGACTTTTCTCTCGACCCTTGTAGTGAGCTTTCAGTCATTGATCCCGAGTTCGTCACGTAAGTCAATAGATGTTATTCCCTCAAAAGGGCACCCCTCAGGCTTAATTACTCGAGTCTATGAGGCCCACTTCTGAACTTTTTTTTTTTAATTCACTACTCCCAAAGTTCTCAGTTCCAATAATTGCGAAAAGGGATCACCAAGTTACAAGTATCATCTACTCCTTTACTTAGAATTACAAAACTCACATTAATAGCAAAAGAAAAAGCATACTAAACTTACTAGTGACCTTAATCCACTCCCAATTCTTGAAATAAATGCTTAAATAACAAGTAATTCTCTTCCCTTGGATTTCAACTCGTAATTCTAGCAAAGTAGTTATAAAACAAGATAAGAGAGTAAAATTTTTCAAAATTCCCAAGACTTTTCATCTCAGTAAATCATATAACTAAATCTCAGCAATTCTTGATTATTAGCAATTCATTAAATACATCTTAAGTGAGGAAACTTTTGACTTTTGATTCATTAACACTTATATTTCATATAACTTCCTTTACTCAGATCCCTCCCCCACACTTAGAGTTAGACATTGTCCCTAATGTCTACATTGAACTACATAACAAGGAAGGAAAATGGAAATAAAAGTGAAAGAGAACAAGACTCACCTGGATCAAAATCAGAATTGCGCTTCCAGCATCCACTTTTCAGAAGTGACTAAAATCATTAACATTCATGCGCACCGACCATGATTCCTTGAAAAGTACACCAAACATGTAGCATCCCTAACCTTCTCATGAAACTAAAGTCATGTACTCCACCAATCTAACAAATTCTCTGAAATGAAAAACCAAAAACCAAAAGAAAAAGATAAAAGCATAAAGAAAGAACAATAAAAGCATCCAGAAATATCATCCATCCTTGTTTAAATACAAAGTTTTGGCAGAAACAAAATATAAATGAAATCCCACAAAAGGGATTTAAATAGCTAAGTCCCAACAATTATCCTTCAATCCTCATCCCCATTGTCCGAATCATCTCGATGTCTGCCTTCTTCCTATCAAAGAGAAGAACCTGGGACTCGTGTATGTGGATCGACCCGAACGTCCTCATCGCTTGAATAGTTGCAAGACGCGAAGTCTATCCCAAGCATCTCACCCAGCTTGGTAAAACAGTTCTAAAGGAACCGTTTTAACCTGTTCTGCTTCTTCATCATCCTCTGTTGCTCCTCCTACATGGACTGAACCTTAGTAGATAATTCCTAAAGAAGCTCAGCTGATGATCTCCTTGCTCTTGGTTCCTGTGGCTCATCCTCTTGAATCCCAACCTCCTCTTGCCCCTCAAGAATAGGATCCCCTTCTAAATCAGCAAACTCATCCCCAGCTTCCTCCCGCTGTGGAACCCTATGCCCCCAGCTGATAATAGGCCCATCTGTTAAGCGCACTGACTGTCCCACATAGTCATCGGGTTCCCGAATGGGAAATAACTCTAAGTTCCTCAAAATGCACGTTATCCATGCTCCTATGAAGACACCTAGACTCTCAGCCTCAGATTGGCGGAGTATGCAAAATGCAGCGAATACCCCTACATTCACCTTGGTGTGAGAATCCATGCTCCATAACTAAAAGACATTGTGGGCATTCACCATACCCCCAGAATCCGTGTGGCCTATGGTGGAGTGAGCAAAAATGTAGTGCAGTACTCGGTAAGACAGCTGACTAAAGGAAGATCCCTTCATAGCAGAAGCGTTCTATGGTATTCTACCCAACCTACCCCCATAATCGCTAGGTTGAAATCCTCGAGGAAATGACATAGGGAGTTGGCGGAATTCTTGGCTTTGGAGAAAAGGAGGATCATAAAGATCTATTGCCACAACGAAGTCCGTCATAGAATATCGCCAATAATCTCCCATGGCAAAAAATTCTACCTCGTTGTCCAACCCTGCGCTAATGCCATCTTGGATAGTAAAAGTAGAGATAAAAGTGAGTGTGATCTCCCTATAAATCTTATCCTCAATGGCAAAAAGATTCCACCAGGCTTGATCTTGAAGAAGCTTCTCACATGCATCCCTAATACCAAAACGTTCTAACACTTCCTAATCAATCACGACATTGGGTTGAATAATTTTCCAGTTTTTAAACTCATCGTAGATGGGTTTGTGCTCCTGTCTCATGCCAACCGGATAACGAGATGCTCCCCTACTACTACTTGCTTCGATTGATCTTCTTCTCTTTTGTGCTACTGTCTTCTTGCAAGTCATCTTTACCGCCTGAAATGGATCCTCCTTTTTGCATGCCTCACTCTCCCTTCATGCATTAGATCTGCAAAAGATGAAATTTCCTGCCAAGTTAATGCAAAAAATACTAGAGAATAATTGAATGGATTAAAGAAAGAAAAACTTACCTAAAGAAATGCATGGGTTGCCTCCCACCAAGTGCTTTTGGTTAACGTCGTTTGCTCGACGGACTGAGATTACATCTGATCAATTCACAAGAGGGTAGAGTTTAAACTCCTCTTAGCCCTCTTTTCCCCCTTGAGTCCCGAAGTACAACTTCAATCTTTGCCCATTTACGTTGAAGGTATGTCCATTCAGATTTTCCAATTCCATCGCTCCATGAGGAGAGACTTTTAACACTTTAAACGGCCCAGAACACTTTGATCTCAACTTACCCGGGAAAAGTTTCAGTCGCGAATTAAATAAGAGAACATGATCTCCCTCATGGAATTGTTTCGGATGATGAATCCGCATATCATGATACCTCTTCATCTTCTCCTTATAAACTCGCATGTTGTCGTAACCTATTGCACGCCATTCATCAAGTTTGTTCAGCTGAAACTTCCTCTTCCTACCAGCAGCCTCTAAATCCATGTTAAGAGTACGTAAAACCCAAAAAGCTCTATGTTCTAGCTCCACTAGTAGGTGGCAAGCTTTTCCAAAAACTAGTCGGTATGGAGTGGTGCCTAAGGGAGTTTTGAAGGCTGTCCTATAGGCCCACAATGCATCGTCCAATTTTTCCGACCAATCCTTTCGGTGATGCTCTACTGTCTTTTCTAGAATCCTTTTCAATTCACGGTTTGAAACTTCTACTTGACCACTCGTCTGAGGGTGATAAGGGGTTGCTAATTTATGGGTGACACCATATCGCTTCAGTATTTTCTCCAATTGCACATTACAGAAATGTGTTCCCCTATCACTAATTAAAGCCCATGGTGCTCCAAACCTAGAGAAAGGTTTCTTTAAGAACTTCACCACTACTCTGGCGTCATTGGTGGGCAAAGCTTGGGCCTCTACCCATTTAGACACATAATCCACCGCCACGAGTATATACTTATTCCTAAAAGAATTGAGGAAGGGTCCCATGAAATCAATTCCCCATACGTTGAAGATCTCACACTCCAATATGAAATTCTGGGGCATCTCATCACGTTTGGACATATTCCCCACACGTTGGCACCTGTCACAAGTCTTCACAAAATTGAAGGAATCTTTGAATATAGTTGGCCAATAAAATCCGGATTCTAAAATCTTGTGGGCTGTTCGATTCACACTATAATGACCGCCAGTTGGCCCGGTGTGACAGTGCTTTAAAATCTCTTGTCCTTCTTACTCGGTTACACATCACCTAATCACTTGATCCGCAAAAACACGAAACAAGAATGGTTCCTCCCAAGAGTAGTGCTTTAACTTAGCAAAGAACCTCTTCTTTTGCTGAGACGTTTTGTCACTGGGAAGTACTTTGCAAACAAGGTAATTAGCAAAATCAGCAAACCAAGGTTCATAAGTATTACTTACCTTGTTAATCCAATAGAGCCCTTCCTCTAGAAAAGTATCATCAATCTCTTCTTCATTCAATTTTTCCAAATGCGGGTTCTCCAATCGAGAAAGATGATCAGCAGCTAAATTCTCCAATCGCTTGTAGAAGCAAGATCCATTGAATGAGTCGCGATTTTGCATCTGTCTTAGCTAATAAGTACCTAAGAGCTAAATGGTCAGTGTAAACAATTACCTTAGACAAAATTAAATAAGACCGAAACTTGTCAAAAGAAAAAATTACAACAAGAAGTTCCTTTTCGGTCGTAGTGTAGTTCTCTTGAGCACTTGTGAGGGTCTTACTAGCATAATAAATAGGCTGAAAATGTTTATCCCTCCTTTGTCCCAAAACCACTCCAACAGCAAAATCACTTGCAATACACATTAATTTGAAAGGGAGATCCCAATCAAGAGCCACCATGATAGGTGCTTGGGTTAACTTTTCCTTAAGCGTATTGAACGCTTGAAGACATTCATTGGTGAATTCATAAGGCATGTCCTTTTCTAATAGCCGTGTCAGAGGCCGAGCTATTTTAGAGAAATCTTTAATGAACCTTCTATAGAAATCGACATGCCCGAGGAAACTCCGAATGGCTCTTACCGAAGAAGGTAGTGGAAGTTTTACAATTGTATCCACCTTTGCACTATCCATTTCGATTCCTCTATGAGAGATTTTATGCCCTAGAACAATGCCCTCCTTCACCATGAAGTGACATTTCTCCCAACTTAAAACCAGATTTGTCTCTTCACATCGAATCAAAACTCTTTCCAAGTTAATGAGACAATCATCAAAAGAATCACCAAATATGGAGAAATCGTCCATAAAGACCTCCATGATGTCTTCCACTAAGTCCTCAAAAATCGCTAGCATACACCGTTGGAAAGTCGCTGGTGCATTGCATAACCCAAAAGGCATGCGCTTATACGCGAAAGTACCATAAGGACAAGTGAACGTGGTCTTTTCCTGATCCTCAGGAGTGATTGGAATTTAGAAGTACCTTGACATTCCATCTAAAAAACAGTAATATAGATGTCCTGCTAACTGCTCCAATATCTGGTCCATAAAAGGAAGAGGGAAATGATCCTTGCGAGTTGCCTCATTCAATCTTCTATACTCTATGTACACTCGCCATCCCGTTACAGTCCTCATGGGTATGAGTTCATTTCTTTCATTGGGCACCACAGTCATTCCTCCCTTCTTTGGTACGACTTGTACAGGGCTGACCCAAAAACTGTCAGAGATAAGATATATTAACCATGCATCCATGAGTTTGATCACCTCTTTCTTCATAACCTCCTGCATATTGGGGTTTAACCTTCTCTGAGGTTGCACCACTGGTTTGAAATCATCCTCAAGCAAAATCTTATGGGTGCAAAACGAAGGACTAATACCTCGAATATCCAAAATCTTCCAAGCAAGAGCACGCTTGTGCTCCCTCAAGACCTCCAATAGGCTATCCTTTTGCTCCCTTGTCAAACCAGTAGAAATAATGACAGGGAGTTTAGATTCAGCCTCCAAAAATGCATATTCTGGATATTCTGGAAGTTGCTTCAACTCGAGTTCTGGGGATTCCTCAATCGATGGTTTCAGCCTTCCTTCCTCAGTAAATACTATCTTCTCAAACCCCCTTTTACATACCACCTCTTGACAAGCATTTAGTTGAGCCATCACATTCTGAACATCCAAATTCTCACACTCTTCTCCTCCAATTGTGGTCAAACTAAACTCCAAAAGATCACCGCATAACAATTCCTGCATAGAACTCATCACAGTCATATCAACACACTCAATAGCATAGCAAAAATCATCAGCGTGTAAAGATTGTTTTAGTGCTGATGGGATTGTCACAATCAACTCATCTGCACCCACTCTTAAAACTAGTTTTCCTTCAGCAACATCTATCAACGCTCATGCAGTAGTAAGAAATGGTCATCCCAAGATTAGTGAGACCTCAACATCTGCATCCATGTCCAAGATAACAAAGTCAACAGGAAAAATGAACTTTTCAACCTTTACCAGGACATCTTCTATGATTCCTCTAGGGAAATTGACCGAGCAATCAACTAACTGCAAACACATCCTTGTAGGCTTTGGCTCACCAAGCTTAAGCTTCCTAAACAATGAATAGGGCATCAAGTTTATACTTGCCTGAAGGTCTGCTAAGGCTCTCTCCATAAGCAATTCACCTATTAAGCATGGAATAGTAAAACTGCATGGATCCTTGAGTTTCTTGGGTAACTTATTCTGCAAAATAGCCGAACACTCCGCTCCAATAACTACAGTAAAAACCTCTTCCAGGCGTTTCTTGTTTGAGAGCAAATCCTTCAAAAACTTTGCATACCCGGGCATCTGCGCAAGAGCTTCCACAAATGGTATATTAATATGCAACTACTTAAACAAATCTAAAAACTTACCAAAGTGTTCTTGCTCCTTGTCTTTTTTTAAGCGGCCCGGGTATGGAATTGGAGGCTTTTAAGGCTGAACTGTCGATGTCTTGGCCTTTCCTAGATCTTCTTCCTTATCAAGCTCCTTGTCTTTACCCTGTGTAGTGGCTTGATCCTTTTCAGCATCCTTGTCTTCTCTGACCTTAACCTGTTTTTCCTAGACAACCCCTAGCACTCCTATAGTGTCAAAATGCAATTCCCTTCCACTCCTAAGGGCTATCGCCTTCACCTGCTCCCTCACATTAGGTTTTGTGTTCCTAGGTAAGGAACCTTGTGGTATCTCTGATAACATTTTTGCAATCTGACCCACCTGGTTTTCCAAATTATGGATGGAAGCTTTATGATTTCTTAAAGCAGCACCTGTTGCTAGCTGGCGTTGCTCTAAGGTTTGAATGAACTTGGAAATCATATCCTTTAGGTTGGACTTCTTTTCAGTAAAAGGTGGTGGAGGAGGCCTTTGGAATCCAGGTGCAAGTGCATTACCTCGAGGAATTGGTGGATTACTCCATGAAAAATTAGGGTGATTGTGCCAGCCTGGATTATATGTGTTGTTGTAAGGGTTGTTCTGAGATCACATAGGATTGCTAACATAATCAACTTGCTCCATATAATCATGAACCACTAACGCGATTGATTGATCAGCTGGAAAATATTGGGGTGACTCAGATATTGCCATCCCATCAACCTTTTTGGCTAGAGCATCAACCTTTGCTACAAGGGTGGTCATCATTTCAACTTCATAGATCCCTGCTGCTCTTTGCCTTGTCCTGCCATTACCCCACTGATGGCTATTTTTCACCATATTTTCAAACAATTGTAGCGATTCCTCAAGAGTCTTCACATTAAGTGTACCACCGGCAGCAACATCAATGGTTTGTCGAGTCGGGTAATCAAGCCCGTTATAGAAGGTAGATACCTGCAACCAATTGGGCATCTGATGATGTGGGCACCACCTGAATAAGTCCTTAAACCTTAGCCATGATTCATGAAGAGGTTCATTATCCATCTGAGTAAACAACGTGATATCATTTCTTAGTTTGGCAGTTTTGGAAGGCGGGAAGTAGTAGTCCAAGAATGTTTCCGCCAACTGGGCCCAGGTCGTGATAGAATTCCGATCTAAAGAACTGAACCACTGCCTTGCTTTTCCCCTCAATGTGAAAGGAAAAAGACGTAACTTCAAAGCTTCATTTGTTACTCCATTCTGTTTAACTATTTTACAGATGTCTAGAAACATCTGGATGTGAGCATGGAGATCCTCATCAGCTAAACCATTGAACTAGCATTAATTATGGATCATGTTCATTGTAGAGGCTTTGACTTCAAAATTGTTGGCGTCTATTGCAGTTCTGACTATACAAGATCCCGTGCTATCCAATGTAGGTCTGGCATAATCAACCATTGTTCGACGTTGATCTGCCATTGCTGCAACTGAATTATCACCCTCACTAAACTGCAATTCCTCTTCACCTAATTGTTGATTTTCAAAAAACTGGATTTCCAGTAGCTTGTTCAAAGGCACTCCTCAACCTTCTTCTGGATGTCCGCTCAATCTCTGGGTCAAAAGCAAGAAGTTTGGACGAAGAGCTCCTTATCATAAACTACAAAGAAAATTAAGGGAAAATTAGTTACCTCCAAAAGAGTGAATGTAACACAACAAATACTAAAGAATAAATGGTTAAAGTAGTCAGCGTTGAGCTTTCTTAATATTGTCGATCCCTGACAATGGCGCAAAAAACTTGGTGTTGACCGTAATCGCACAAATTTAAAAATCCTTTTCTACAACTCTCTCTTACAATCAATAAGGCAAGTGCACCTATCGATTGTAATAGTATGGAATTGTGTTTAGGTATCGTTTCCTCAAGGATCAGCAAGTACCAATAATAACTCTAAACCAACTATCTAACCGCACAAATTTGAGAGATTCAGCTTAAATTAAAAACACTTAATAAAATCTAAAGCAATTAAAACTAACACCATAAATTAAAATCACTAAATTTAATACTTAAGAACATCCTTACTTCTCCTCTAATTATCATGTAACTTTACCCTTTTTATAAATCAATTAACAAACAGTGGTTATCTTTGAATCGCGGAGTATCTAACACTAAGTCAATGTTCTTCCCAGATTCATTAGCTCCTAACCCTAATCGCATTGATAAAGATTCCTCTTTTATCAAAAATCGATTAGAATTGCATTAACACTCTAGAACCCTCAATTAGATCGAATTATCTAATTTAATCTAATACGGAAAATTCATGTTCTCTATCCCTAGATTCCATACGAATTCCTTTATTTATGTAAGATCTATTCAAACAAGAGATTTTCCAATCATCTTCTAAGAAATCAATGCAAATTCAATGTTGGCCATACATCAAATTAACAAAACATAACGAATAACATGAATAAACTCACAGATTTCCACTATTCATTAACTATAAAATCAGTTCAACGTTACTTGACAATTAGAGTTCGTAAGGTTCGGGTATGAAATAAACTAGCCACTCATGGTTTTCAAGTTACAACTCAATAATAATAATAATAAAAACCCCTGTGCATGAACCCTTCGGAAGATGAAGATGAATCCGTTGATGTTGCTTTCCTCTCGGAATTCTTCCCAAGCGTTTTGTCTTCCTTCGTATTTTTTTTTTCTATCTCCCTTAAGTGTCCCCCTTGCCCCTCTGGAAAAATGAGAATATATATATGCATGGAAGCCCAAAAATCTCCTAAAACGGCTGACTTTTTTCAAGCACAAGGTCTCGACACACGGCTTATACACGGTCGTGCCTTTGAATAGTGTCAGTAAAACCCACGCAAATAACACACAGCCATGTCTCAGACCATGTACTCAATCGTGTGTGCTTCTGTGGATTTTCCAAGCTCAACACATGGCCGTGCCTTCAACCGTGTGTGCTTCTGTGGGCGTGTTTCCTTGACACACGACCGTGCAATTTAATTACACGGCCGTGATCTTCCCCTGTTCCTTCTAAAAAGCATTTTTCTTCGTGTTTTCTTATCCGATCTCAATCCAAGTTGATATCTTCTCTCAAAATAGTGGTGCTCAGTCCTGAAACTGAATTTTTTTTTTCTTTTGAGTATCAAAACCCTTCAAAATAACATCAATTTATTACATATACTACTAGAATTCATCAGAAATACAAGTATTAATTTGTACTTATCATTGCACTCGCTACAATTTCAATTCTTGGGATTGAAATGGATAAGAGGGGATTGAACTAAGATGAATCCTAAGCTCTCTCATGTAAAAGTGATGTGTTTAATCTGAAAAATTCCTCCTCAAAACCTTAATTAAGCAAGTATTTATACTTGCTCCCTTTAGGGTTAAAAAGTCTACAAAATTACAACTATGCCACTTTTATGGTAGCCAGTCCTAAATGAAAATTACAAACAAATGAAAGTGTCCCGAAAGAAAATTACAACATAAAATGGTCCAAAAAAAATAAATTACGAGTAAAAATAGTCTTCAACATGCTAATTCTTCAATAAGATTCGTCGACCCAACTCATTTTCGGTTTAGGTCGGTCTATGGATAACCCACAAGCTGAGTTTGAGTGAGTTTGTCCATCGCCCTGTAAAACATGATAAGTGTTCCTGTTGGAATATATAATACATGAATAAGAGAAAAAAGGTTAGTAGAAAAATAATTCCTGGGTTGATTTGCTGAAAATGGGCCCTCATTGCCAAGATTTGAAATCCTTTGGTTCTTGCCTTAATGATAGGTTTTGTCATATTTTGATTCCTATTAACCTGAGTCTTCTCCAGTTGAGCTTCCAAGGCTTTGTTTCTTTGGTTAGACTCCTTGAATCTACTTTTCCAAATGTCCTTTTTGTAGTTCGCAGTCTCAAAGTGGACTTCCATTCGAGCTCTGACCTATTCCATATAGGTTTTCATTTTTAGGCCCATGTTGTTCGACGCAGGCTGAGCGACATCCGGGACCCCATACACTCTTTCTCTTGTCTGGTATAATTGGTTGATCACAAAATCTCTTGTAGCTCGGTGTTTGCCTACTTCCACATCTAGATCTCCGAGGTCTATACTAAAGCTCTCAATCCGGGCTTCCTATAAAGCTTTGACCTCTGCTAGCTTGGCGATTTTCTCAGCTACCAACATGCTCAGATCTTGGTATTCGAACGTGATTCCTTCCAATGATGGCCTGTAAACTATGTTTCGGATAGTACCAAATTGACGGACCGCTGAGTTTGGATGATAGTTTGTGCACCCATTGAGACTAATAAATGGAATAGCCTGAAGGTTCTTGCATGTTAAGATGACCTTATTACAGCAGCTCCACCTAGCAATCCAAAGAATGTCGTTGGCATTGAAACCTTGGAGTACTTCCACTTAACTATGGCTAGAAAGATCATCGAGCAGCTTCATCCTTTCTATGCAGGAATCTACAAGGCCTACTTGCTAGGCTAATGATTTCCTGACCATGTTCAACCTGAAGCATTTGAGATGGCTCACAAACCATATTAAGATGAGGTTAATGTTTGAGCGGAGGATTCCATGGCCCTTTTTCTTCACAAAATTCAGATTTCGAATTTGTTCAGCTAGTAGGGCTGGGATATAAGACTTCCCTTCCAAGAACTGAAACATTAACTCTGCGACCCTATAGTGGATGTGGAAGATCCCCGTAGGAAAAATGATAGTTGCAAATGCTGTCAGGATGAAAGCGTAAACCTATCTTTATTTGTAACTCCTGGGATCTCCACATAAGATGTCTCTCTTGCTCCCATCATCACACCGAGCTATGAACTAAGTCTCATCCTTTCTACTTGGAGGCAATACCCTTTGCTATTTCCCAACACTCGATTGATCACTACCTTGCAAATGCCCAAGAGTCTACTGAAAATACTGGCTGGCCCAGCTTCTAAGTCTAGCACATATACCCCATTGGCAAGTGAGGAGGCCTGTAGAAGTTGAGTATATTCCTTTAGGGTTGGCGTGATCTTGTGCGGCCTAATAAACAAAGCTGTGAGCTCAATTTCCCAAAGGTGTGAGACAACCCGAATCAAAGGTAAGTTGACCTCCATCTTCATTAATGAGAGGATGGGTCCTATCTTTCCCTAAATGAAGGTTGTTCCTTAGGGTTGTATAGGGTGAACCAATGGTCTAGTACCGGTTTTGGATCCAAAGGCTTGTAGACTCGGATTTCCTTATGGAGGAGACGGTCGATTACAACACTAGCCATCTATCAGGATTACAATAGAAATTTCTAGTTATAAATGAAATCTTTTACAAAATATCATTAATTCTCTTACAAGTAAATTTATTTGAACTCCAGAAAAAAAAGGAAATTATATCATTAATCATTTGCTAGCCCACTAGTCAGTCCCAAGTGGAGTCGCCATCTTGTCGAGTCTAATTGAAAAATTTAATATTATCTCCCTAATTTGATTCATATTAGATCCTATGCTCATCTAATATAAATCCTCGACTTGAACTAGGAAGTTTTTATTTATTTGGAGTTGCCACCTAACTGGAGTTGGGAAAAAAAATATGGAATTAGAATTAATTGAGCGGATTAATTCTAATCTAAACAACTAGTCGACAAAATCTCCTCTTTTTATTATTATGAAAGAAAAAGAAAAAGAAAGAAAAACCAAAGATTCTCGACTCGGGAGCTATCCTATTAAAACCCTAACTTACCACCTTATCCTTATAAAATCTGAATTATATTATGATATCCTTTTTAGCATAAAAAGAAAATATTTGAAAAAAAATGATATAAAGATTATACTAATAATGATTTAAAAAATATTTTTTAATTCTTTTTAGAGTTGCCCCATAAGGGTGCCTACGTACCTGCTATTCGAGATCAAACAAGTCGTAATTCACTTTTAGTGGATTAGTTAATTTTAATTACAAAAACATGCCAGGTTCAAGTTTATTACCATTTAAATTTATTTAAAGAAATTTTTAAGCCTAAGCTTTATATTTTTTTATTTTAAAAAATCAATTATATTTTTTTATGAAAAGAAGTTTTCTAAGTGATAAAAATATTTGTTATTTTATTATTTATTATTTATTAATTTTTATTAATTATCTATTAATTATAATAGACATATATTTATTTTTTTAGAAAACTTTAAACCTAATTCTAATAAAAAATAATATTTTATTATTTTTTTCATTTCATTTTTATTTTTATAATAGTAAATGAATAAATAAATATAATAATAAAAAAGGAGGGATCCAGCTAACTTGGACGCGGGTCGAATCAGATCGGATCACGTATACAGCAGTTGGAGCTCTTTGACAGCGGCTTTTCGATTGCCTTTTTCGTCGATTGGTGGGTGCTTCCAAACTTTCCGAAGGTGGGGAAACCAATGGTGATGGTGGTTTTTTGTCGAAAACCACCCTAATGCAGTTGTTCAAAGGTCGTCGGCGAAGGTTTGAGAGAGAGAGAACTCTCATGAGGGTTTTTTTTTTTTTGTGTTCTTCTACTCTTTTTTTTTTTATCTTTTGATTACATCCTTCACTTCCTCTCATTAAGTCCTATTTATAGGCTCCCAAAACTGAGCTTGATAAGCTTAGGTCTCCTTCGCCGTTGAGACCCATCCTCATTTGTTTTTTATTTTCTTTTGATTCGTGTTAATCTTTGATTTTTCTTAAGATTGATGTTAATTTGATGATGTTTATCCTATTTTAGTTAAAGATCTGCTAGATTTGTGTAAAAAATTGAATCAAACAGCCGCATTTCCTTTCTTTTATGTCAACGCCGATCTCGGATGGAGGTTGAAGACGAGCACGCGCCTAACGCATGCGATTTCATCGTCCAATCACATGCTGCCTCGTGGTAACTGGAAGAAAAAAATTGCAAAACGACAAGAATGCCTCCCCCAAGTATCAAACCTGTGACCTAATCCTCCCCTGCATGCACTTGAGGCCAGAGATCAGACCAGTTGGGCTAACCCATTTTTCGTTTTTTTATTAAATGCAAATTGCATATATGCGTAGCAATTTTTATTATTTTTATATTATTTTGAAATTCTAAAAATTTATAAAAATTCCTTAACATCTTTTATTATTATTTCTACCTTCATTTTCTAAAATTGGTATATTATTCCTATTTATTTTATTTATTTTCATTATTTTCCTTCATCTATGAAAAATAGGAGAAAATCGAAAAAAATGAAACATTATTTGTGATTAGAAGGCAAAATTGAGGTGTTTACATATATGCTTTGGCTACATTACTGTCAAAAGTTCTAATCCAAGATGCAACAAATGCTTGAATATTCAAGTACTTAAGAAATCTATACCATGTATTGCATTAAATCTTGTTGATGAGGATGAAGAAGCGCATGATGATAAGCGTATATCATTGAAGAAGCAGTTAGCGCACTTGAGTGCAGCTTCTATCTTGGCATCGAAAAACTTCATTAAAGTTAATAGAGCATTACACTACGAAGGTCTAGAGGGCATGCTATCCCATTACATTAGAATGAAGGAAGCTCACTTGAAGTTAGATAAATACCAAAAGACTTGGTGTGGAGAAGAGAGACTACCCTTATATCATCGCATTCGACACTCAAGATACTATTGGCCTTCGATGTCCAAGGATGCATTCCAAGTACAAGCAAATTGCCCCAAGTGTTTTGAGTTACCTAATGAGAAGGAGTGTAACTTTGTGGCTAATGCAGGAGATTGGTAGTGTCCATACATTGACTACTTGAAGAATAATACACTACTTATTAATAGTACAGATGTGAGGCTTGTAAAAAGAAGGCAAAGAAATATTTTATGCATGAGGATGAACTATACAAGGTTTCATTCATGGGAAATCCTCTTAAATGCATTTCACCTCCTGAAATAGAAGCGACATTGACTAAGGCACACACTAGAAAATGTGGAGAGCACTAGGGAAGAAGAAAGTTGTATTACCACTTGCTTAACGTAGGCTATTACCAGCCAACTATGGAAGCCGATGCCTTCATTTTGTTAGAAGATGTGTCATTTAACAATAACATGGTAATGCCATTCATGCCCCTATAGTTACACTTCACAGCGTAACGATGCTATAGCCCTTCCATACTTGGGTGTTTGACTTGATTGGCCTAATTCACCCACCATCAAGAAGGTGTATCTAGATCTTGGCAAGAACTAAACGCTTTACAAAATAGGTAGAGGTTGCTCCCTTAAAGAAGGCCATGGGATCAGCAATTGCAAGTTTCATGAAGGAAAACATTATATGCAGATTCGACATTTTAAAGCTGTCGAGTCTAGTTTTTGATCATTTTCCTCAATTTTAATCTATACTAAATTCTACCCATTTGATATAGATTACTCGACTAAATTAAGAAAAAGTGATTTTTAAAAGGAGTCGCCACCAACCTAATTTGGAAAATAAAGTTAAGGTTAATTGGGTGGATTAACCTTAATTAGCTACTAGTTTGTGAATTTTTTCCTAAAAAATATTTTAGAAAAATATGAACCAGAGATACTAGATTCAGAGACTAACCTATTAAAACCTAAACAATTACCATGTAGAATTTTTAAGAACATTTACTAAAATGCCTTTATATTTCTATCTTCAATTTTTTAGGTATCTACTACTATATACTATAATATGCTATTTATTATTATTATTTTTATGTTTTTACGTTTTTATAAGATTTTAAATTTATCCTAAAAGAAAAAAAAAAACCTAAAGTCTGAAGTTTTATTAGATTGATTTTTCTAAAGCTTCTTTTTTTTTTCTATAGCTTTTATTAGGTTTATGTTAATAACCTAAAGTTTTTATTCATCTAATTTTTTTAAAGTTTTTATTTTATTTAATTTTTTAAGTTTTTATCTTATTGATTTTTATAAATTTTTATTTTATTTTATTTAAATTTTTATTTTTCGGTTATTTTTCCTAACCTAAATTTTTTATTTTATTATTATTATTTTTCCTAACCTAAAGTTTTTATCTTATTATGGTTGCCTTGAAGGTGCCTACGTACCTACTAGCTAGGATCAAACCGTTTGTAGTTTGCTTTTTCTTTTATAAAAATTTTAGTTTTTTGGTTAATTTTATTTAATTAAAAAAATGTCAGGTTTACATTATTTAATCATATTAATGTTTATTAAGAAAATAACTAAATGACCTAGATTATTGAATTATTGTTTTTGAAAATTTTAAGATAACCTAAGTTTGGGAAAACCTCATATTAAATTTTTATTTAGAAAAGTTCCAAGTGATAAAACTCTAAGATGCTAAGTTTCAACATACATTATTTTTTGTTTTATTATTATTTTTATTTTATTCCCAAAAAACTTTATTTTTGTATTTCTTATCATTTTTAATTTTTATTGAATTTTTGTTCCTAAAATTTTATTCATACTAAGATTTTTATTCATTTAATTTTATTTTTCTATTTTTTTCATTTTATTATTATTTTCATTTCTAAGACCCTTGCTTATATAAAAAAAATTATTTATTTTATTTTTTTCTGTTATTTTTATTTTTGATACCTTATCCTATACTAAAGATTATTTTATTTTATTTTTTTCTTAAAGACTTTTAATTAATTTTTTTTTATATTTTTATTTTTTACCATTAGGCGATGGTATACACCATGACAACCCAATGGGTACTCTAAACTTATTATTTTTAATTTTTTTAATTTAAAGACAAGCTAAAAAATGAAATAAAATAACATAATCATTACAATAGAGAAAATAATAAAAAAAATAAAAACATCTCCAACCGGATTGTTGGGTATACATAGGCCAGGTTGGGTTGAATAAAGTCATAGATCGAATCGGGACGTAGTGGTGAAGCTCCTCGTCAGCGACGATCCGACGGTCGTTGAGGGTGGTTGATGAGTGTTTTGCTAGGTTTTTGGGGGTGGGAAATCGATTGGTGGTGTTGTTTTGGCCTAAAAACTAACCTAGATGGTGGTTTGGAGAGTGGCCATTGGTGAAGGTTATGGGAGTCTTTGATCCGAGCTTCTAGGAAGTCCTTACTTCGTGAAACCAACCTTTTCTTACTCCTCGCAACCTAAGGGAGCTAATGGCACCTAAACCGAAGCTCGAGGTTGAGTATAGGCAGTGAAATCCTAGAGAGAAGGTGGCGGCCAACAGTGGCGTTCTAGAGAGAGAAAATGCAGGGTTGAGTGTTCTTAGGCTTCTAAAACATGAATTTCCAACCCCTCTAATGTTTTCCAAACTCCTATTTATAGTGGTGTAAGGTGAATCGCATTTAGAGCTTGGAATAGGGTTGAATCTTAGTTAGTCGAATTTAAGGGATAAACTCCATTTTATTTTATTTTTTTTAAATTGATGTTTATCAATCTTTCGGTTGAATTTTAATGGATTTGCATGGAAAAATCAGTTTAGGTGGGCCTTCGAGGTCACCAACCGAAGGTTGAAGACAATCATGTGCGATGTACATGACCCCTTCCAGCCAATCCCATACACACATGGATAATACATGGACCAGTTGGGCTAAACCTTTTCTCGATATGACATTGCAATTAAATTGCATTTCAATACTGGCTTAATTGTTTTTTTTTTGTGTGGTTTTGAGGTTCTCGAGTTTAATTTAGAGACCCATATGTCCTTGCTTTTATTGAAAATATTCACATTTTTTATTAATTTTTGTTATTTCTTTTTTATAAAACTTTTTTCATTAATTTTCTTTTTATCCTTTTTTCCTTTTTTTTTCTCTTCTTTTTTTTTATTTTGTATTATATATATTTTTGTAAACCAGAATTTTTATTATTTCTATTATTTTTTCATTATTTATTTAACAACCGCTCCTCTTTATGGTGAAGTTCGGATAAAACTTTACTACAAAGACCAAAAAGACATGATTTTTGCCTTAAGTCTAGAATGACATGCCTACTACTAATGAGATAGGACTTCAATATTTGCCATCTACTAACGAAGATGGTCTTAAATGTGTTACTAGCTACTTACGAGACTAGACTTATTAAGTTGCCACCTATTGACGAGAATGGACTTAAACGTGTTGCTAGCTACTAACAAGACTAGACTTATTAGGTTGCTACCTACTGACAATGGTGGACTTCAAAGTGATGTCATCTACTAATGAGCCTAGACTTAAATATATTGCTATCTACTAATGAGAATGGAGTTATGAGGGCGCCATCTATTGACAAGCTTGGACCTAAAGGTACTTGCTAGCCGCTAACGAGACTAGACTTATTAGGTTTGCCATCTGTTGACAAGAATGCACTTACAAGTTTTGTTAGTCATTAACAAGGTTAGACTTAGTTAATAAGTTCTCTTTATGTCAATCTTTTGGGGTTTCAAAAGTATGTTGGAACATTATATCCAGTAAAAATTACTTTACCTATGAACGGATCTTACCAATCTCATCAATTTCATCTTGGCAGTAGCTCCTTACTTGTCCTCCGCTAATCACTCGCTTAATGAGCTAGAACACCCTAGTAGTTTGATCACAACCAATTTTCATAATTATGTCTTCCATGTATGTGGTGGAATCAAATCTTCGCTTAACTATGGCCTTCAAGGTATACTAACCTTTGAAATTGTGTTAGTCATTTTTGCAAAAATAAAATTTCCTTAGAAAAGGATTAAGTCATAATGAAGCATTTAACCATTTATTAACTATCTAACTTTGGTTTATAGTTATTAGCTTAGTTGGTGTTTATAATGCAGTGTAAAGAATTTGGAAAAGGGAACTTATCAATGAAGCGTATAGGTAAGGGTTAGTCAATGACCAATCCAATGTTAACAGCCAAAAAGGATATCAACTTTGCTCGTAAATAATGAAAATTTTGTCATAAAGAGATTAGTATCGTTGATGCTCTCATTGAGTTTAGCAAAAGATCTCATTGAATGCTCATAGGTAATATAATTTCACTGCATTTAAGTTAATAAGGCCTCTTAAGTTTCGACCATCTCACATATCAGCTAGTATATGCTGCCCCCCCCCCCCCCCCCCCCCCCCCCCCCCCCCCCCCCTTTGTCAAGACCTTTTTCACAACATAAGGTCTTTCATAATTCAGAGTGAATTTTCCTCTAGGATCCCATACGTTTGGCAACACTTTCTTCAACACTAAATCTTCCTCCTTGAAGCTTCTCAGTTGTACTTTCTTATTGAACACTCTAGCCATCCTCTGTTGGTAACACTGACCATGACATAATGCTATGAGTCTCTTTTCATCAAACAAATTTAGCTGATCAATCCTTTTCTTCACCCATTTTGCTTCATCAAGCTGTGTTTCTGTGAGTACCCTAAAGAATGGGATTTCCACTTCTATAGGCAACACGACTTCAGTTCCATATACAAGTGAATAAGAAGTGGCTCTCGTCAAGTTTCTTATCAAGGTTCTATATGCCATAAGGGCAAACGATAACATCTCATGCCAATCGATGTAAGTGATTGACACTTTTTCAATAATTCTCTTAATATTTTTATTGGTAGCCTCAATCGCTTCATTCATTTGAGGATGATACGAAGTTGAGTTTCTATGATTGATTCCAAATTGTTAGTATGTCTCTATGACTAATTTATTGTTTAAGTTAGTTCCTTGATCAGTAATGATGGATTTAGGTGCCCCATACTTCGAAATTATGTCCCTTTTTAAGAACTTGATGACCACTCCTTTGGTCACATTGGCATACAAAGATGCTTTAACCCATTTAGTAAAATAGTAGATGGCCACCAAAATAAACCTGTGCCTGTTTGACGCTTTTGGAGTTATTGGACCAATCATATCAATGCCCCACATGAAAAATGGCCATAGGGCTAATAATACGTGTAATTCTTGAGGTAAAGCATTGATTTTATTAGCATAGACTTAGCATAAGTGACAATTCCTCACATGTTTAATGCAGTTTATTTCCATAGTCATCCAGAAGTAATCCATCCTCATGATTTTGCGAGCTAACATATATCCATTCATGTGCGACCTACAAACTCCATGTATTTCTCGCATCAAGGTATCCACTTCTTCTTTATTAACACACCTTAATAGGATAGTATCGAAGGATTCTTGTATAATGTGGAACCGCTGAGTAAAAAATGTGCTACTAACCTTCTTAATGCCTTTCAGTCTTTCTTATTTGCCTCCTCTAGGTAAGTGCCATTCTGATGGAATACCTTGATATCATGGTACCAGGGCTTTCGATCTTAGCTTTCTTCGGTTGCTAGGAAAAAAGCTAGTTTCTCCTCAATTTCAATCTTTAGAGGCTGAATTTCTATACTGTCTGAGATTTGAATCATGGATGCCAATGTTGCCAAAGCATTAGCGAATTGATTTTAGATTCTAAGCACATACGTGAAAGAAACTTTTTCAAACCTTTCCACTAATTCACTAAGATGCTAGTGGTACAATATTAATTTGCTATCTTTGGTTTCGTATTCTCCTAAGGTCTGGAGAATAATTAAAGACGAGTCTCCATGTACTTCCAATTCCTAGATACCTATTTCTAATGCCATCTTAAGCCCTAAGATACAAGCTCGTATTTTGCTATATTATTAGTATACGAGAATGTTAACTTAGCTGTATAGGAAAATGGCTACCTTCGGGAGATATCAAGACTACCCCTACTCCAGATCTAAAAACATTTGTAGCTCCATCAAAATAAAACTTCCATTTCCGACCTCATGATCTCTCGTTAATAGTGACCATAATTCCTTCATCTGGAAATTGAACTTCCGAGATTTCCAATCTATCCTTCCTTGGATACCCCGCCAACTGATTTTCCAAGGCTTATCTTTTTATTGAGTTCTAATTTACATAAGTGATATAAAACTCTAAAACCTACATCTGCCACTTGGAGATTCTTCCCATCAAAGGTGGTTTTTTTACTAGATATCGTAGTGGATCATTTTAGTTAATAATTCAATGGGATAATACAGGTATATTGCTGAAGCCGGTGTTTTACCCATACTAAAGCACAATAAGTCTTCTCAACTTCCGAATATCTCTATTCTCCTTTAGTGAACTTCTTACTTAGATAATATATAGGGCACTCCTTTCCTTCTGTCTCATCTTTTTGCCTCAGCACACAACCCATGGATTCAGGGAGTGTGGTCAAATACAAGAATAAAGGCCTCCTAAAGGTGGGAACTATCAAGACTGGAGGATTCGTTAAATATCTTTGAATTTCAAAAAAGGCTTTTTCACATTTTGCATCCCATTTTATCGTGGCATTCTTCTTTAGGAGCTTGAACAAAGGACAACACTTATTAGTAAGCTAAGATATAAACCTGGCTATGTAGTTCAACCTTCCCAATAGACCCTTTACTTCTTTGAGGGTTTGTAAGGCTATCATCTCAACAATTTCTTGTACCTTTTTTAGGTCTACTTCAATCCCCCTTTAGCTAATAACAAACCCTAAGAGCTTCCCTGATGTTACTCCAAATGTGCTCTTCTCAGGATTTAGCTTTAATTGGAATTTTCTAAGCCTTTCGAACAACTTCTTAAGGACTTTCACATGATCTTCCCCTTCATGAGACTTAGCAATCATATCATCGACGTATACCATGCATCATGTCATGGAAAAGTGCTACCATAACTTACTAATAAGTCGCTCCTGCATTCTTCAAACCAAAAGGCATAACTTTATAACAAAATGTTCCCCATGTAGTGATGAACGTTGTTTTGGTTTTGTCCTCTTCTGACATCTTAATCTGATTATATCTCGAAAAACCTTCCATGAAAGAGAAAAGGTGATTCCCAGCAGTGTTATCTACTAAAAGGTTAATGTGTGGCGATGGGAAATTATCTTTTGGCATCGCTTAGTTCAAGTCTCTAAAATTAACACAAACTCAAATTTTTTTCATTTTTCTTAAGGACAGACACTACATTCGCCACCCATTCTGGATAATCCAATGCCTTAATGAACCCGACTTCCAACAACTTCTTCACTTCCTCTTTGATTTTCAACAAAATGTCAAGCCAAAAGCTCCTAAGCTTTTGTTTTCTTGGTCTGAAGTTAGCTTTAGTAAGCAGCTTATGAACTACTGTTGAAAGGTCAAGCCCTAGCATATCCTTATATGACCATGTGAACACGTCTAGGTACTTGGATAATAATTGCAACAATTCCCCCTTATGTTCTTCTAACAAACTGTTCCAGACCTTAAGGTTCGTAGGGCTTTCATCCATCCCTAAATTTACTTCAACGACTAGTTCATCAATGATAACTTTGCTTTGCTCAAATCGATGCCAACTCTTCTGAATGTCATTTGAATTTTTGACATCACTTTCGATGACTAACCTAGTAGGGCTAAAAGTGATATTGACATTTTCATCATTTATGGGCGCGAGATACCTTCCATTTTCATCGATTTTGTTGGATATGAGGAATAATAGTAAAGAGGAAAGCAAATAAGTGGAAGAAGAAAACTCATAAAGAGAAGAAGAAATTCAAATCTTTATTCATGGTGAGAGAAATATTTATTATCTATCAAGGCTAAATCATACTGGAATAGTAAAAATGAATGAAATGCTTCTTATGATCTGATCTCTAGTCTAAAGAGACTTATTGCCATTGATTGAGATTGAGAACCAATTGTTCAATTGGCCTTTGCTGATATCATCTTTTGTTGTGCTGACAATGCATTGTTGGCTAAATAAGTCAATTAGCTTGAGTAGTTTCGACTGTTGGGTATAAGCCGATGTTGGAAATGTGTTACTAATGTCTGGAAACTCTAGTTAAGCATAGTATAACTCCTCTCCTCTCTTCTTCTTCATCTTCCACTTCATCTCCTCGATCTCCCAATGAGTCGGTTGGTACCCTAAACTAAACATGACAATCTGTTATTGGACTGAATGTGACTCTTCGTCTGTGGCTACACACATACCCTCAAAAATTTGCAATCCCAGTTCTTCCATCTCTTCACTTTCAATATATGGAATGGCAGTCTCTGTATATGGCATAGTTTTGTTCTCCCAACACCCTCATAACCTGGCCGTTAGACACAAACTTGACCTTCTAGTGCAGGCTAGATGGTACATTTCTAGCTGAGTGTATCCAAGGTCTCCTCAATAGCAAATTGAAAGACCTTGGTATATCCAACACATAGAAGGGAATTGTGAACCCTTATAGATAGATTTCAATTTATAATTCAACTTCCCTCAGTATCTCTCTCTTAGACCCATTGAAAGCTCGCACAATGATCGAGCTTGGCTTTAATTCTGATGCATCTATCCTCAATAAGTTTAGCGTGGATAATGGACATACATTCAAAGACAAGTCTTTGTCAATCAGTACTCGAGCTACCACCATATCCTTGCATTTAACTACAATGAATAATGGCTTAGTGTGCTAGTCACCTTCTTCTCCTAACTCTTCTAGTGAAAAGGCTATTTAATCTACAACAAAGATAGAATTAATTATTAAACCCAATTTCTCAACTGAAATACCTTCAGGAACGTTAACTTCGTAGAGTAATTTCACAAGTGCCTTATGATGCAAATCAGAGGATAAAAGAAGGCCTGTCAAAGAGATTTGAGTAAGGACCTTAGCCAGTTGATATGTGATCTTATATTCGTTGGCCTTTGTGATCCTTTTAGGGAGATTTTGATCTCTTACTTGCCCTCCATTGTCAAGCCCTAAGACTTCCTTAGAGGATAATTACATAGCAGCTTTCCTCCCGATCTCCTCAACCGAATCATATACTCTCCCTAAATGGGTCAGTCCTCCTATCATCAGGGGTGCCTTCATAGTCCGATTCATAGCTTGGTAATTCAATGGTGCAACTTTATAATTCTCGAGCAACACTGGGATGTTGAATACGAATTTCTTAGGCTGAATGGTGATTGTCTCTTACTCCTACTTAGGGCATTCAAAGGTGAAGGACTTGGGGTCGACTCCTACCATACTTACTATTTGCTCAGATTTCTCTTCCTGACTTTTAGGGTTATCCTCTTCCTCGAATTCTAAGCCCCAGCATGTAAGTGGTGCATCTACATAGACTCTTAGCATGAATGAATAGTTTACCAAGTATTCAAATGTCCCAAATAGCTCTCTTGGTGTGCCAATGGTGGGAACGCTCGCTAGATACCTCCTTCTTAACTCCTTTGCGTACAATTTTTCCTTAGCTTAGGGCTCATCATAGCTTGAATCTCTTCTTTCTTCACTTTCCCTTCCCTAAGTAATTGGTAAATTGTGGGTCTAGTTCTGGTATGGTCTCTAAGGTTTCTTATATCCTGTAAGTGACCTTTCTACTTCAAGTTCCATGCTATCTACTCCAATGTGAAGAGGAGCTCATTTAGATCTATCTTTATCCCACATTCTTCAACAATGATCACATTGACAGAGGCCATGTGGCTTAACAAGGGATTATTACTAACGTCGGGTGCTAGAGCTTCTATAAAGTCCAACTAAACCAATTTAGCATCTATGAGGTCTTGTATCTTGTTTCTCAACCTCCAATAGTTATTCATAGAGTGCCCCTCTTGTCCCAAATGATACTCACAACGAAGGTTAAGGTTGTAATCTTTGGGTCTATAGTTATTAAGGGGTACCCCAAAATTTAACATAATCTCATCTCAAAGACGGTAGAGAACCTAGCTCAAAGGGATAAGGATTCTAGTGAACTGCCTTCTCCACTAGAGTCCATCTAAATCTCGCTCAAGGGTATTCTAGTTTATTTGGTTGGTTACTTATGGATTTAGCTTAGCATGATTCCTTATAGCTACCATACCAACCATTGTTTCCCTACCTTTACTAACTGGCCTCAAGTGTATGACTTTCTTTTCTACCTCTTCCAAATGGTGAGCCTCCCCGAAGAGATTGCATTTTCAATACAGCATCCTCTACTATCTCGACAATGCTTGTGGCAGCATGCCTCACTAAATGCTGGTAGTAAGGCTTACCTAAGGTGTTGACGAACATGTAAGTTAGATCCTTCTCTGGTAGGGGGATAGTTATATTGGCAACCACACTGATCCATCATTGTGCATATTCCTTGAAAGACTCGTTGCTTTTCTTCCTCGTGTTATTCAGGTCCCAAACAAATGGAGTGTATTCAACATTAAACTTGTACTGGTTATAGAAGACCCTTGCCAATTTATCCCATGTGTCTATTATGAAGTCCGAAAATTTTCAAAAAAATATATAAACAATTAAAGAAAAATAAATAGAATAATAAATATTATTTTATTCTAAATTTGTGATAATAATAGGTTTTAAAAATTTTAAACAATTAGAAAGAACGACTTTCGTAAGAAAGATAAGATGATGAATGTAATAAATTGAATTTTATGAAATATATTACAATTAGGAAGCGACGTACTTGAAAATATCCGAATATAAAAATATAAACAGATAAATGAAAATAATTGTAAAATTTAACTTTAGTTCGGGTAAATTAAATTAAAAGAATAAATCATCCGAAATATATTTTTTAAACAATATTAGGTTAAATAATAAAATTAATTTAAATTATAAATCTAAGAATTTCATATTAAAATTTAGAGTAAATATTTATCTTTGGAATAATCAAATTAACTCAGACGTAAAATTTTATAATAAATTGTTAAAGATGTAATTTTTAAAGGTATTCCCTTACACGTGCGAAATGTTAAAATAGGGGTATTTTTAAATAAAATATAATTATAATATAATATATATAAATACTTATAAACATATATATAATTGTAAAAAAAAATGCCCCATCCCTATCTTTCCTTTCTTTTCTTTTCTTCTCTTACTATCCCAGATCGGCCCCCCTACCCCTCTTCCTGTTTTGCTCTCCCTATTTCTTCCTTTTTCTTTTTTTTTCTTTCTTTTTCTTCTTCTTCTTCCTCTAGTCGCACTTCCTTCCCCGTTTGCTGATGTAAACCTTCTTCTTCTCTTCTCTTGCATCAGTCGCATTCCTTAACTTTCTTCTTCCTCTCTTCAGCCTCTCTTCCTTCCCTTCTCGGTAGTAGCACCAACAACGACCCTCAACAGCAATGGCAACGACAACGATCTCCGCAGCGACAAGGGACAACGATGATGAGGAGGACGATGATCGCGACAACCGTGACAATGGCAACAGTAACATCTAAACCTCCGTGGTGATTCGATCTCCGGCGTAGATGGACGACCTATGCAACTCCCCCTTTCTTCCTTCTTCTTCCCCGTCGTTTTCATGTTCCTTGATGCGGTGCTATTTCCCCTCTGACTCCGATCATAGCAGCAATAGCAACGACGGAGGCAACGATTGTAGCAACCACAGCGACAACGGTGGCCACAATGACCAGCTCAATGATACCAACAGCTGCGACGACCACCACCACGGCAGAAACTCCAACGACAACAGCAGCAACAAAAAACGGTGGCCATGGCGATGAACAGCAGCAACGACCCCACTCTAACGGCAGCAACGACCATAACGACAACAGCAACAACACAACAGCTGACAACGACCATGACGGTGATGAAGCTGATCACAGTGGCAGCGGCGACCGCAATGACCGACAACAACCCTGGTGGCAGCAGCAGCTGTAATGTCCGACGGAAACTCCGACGACAACAACAACAGCAGTGGTAGCAACGACAACAACGGTGGCAATGGTGTTCAACTGGATTCTGTCTCGTCTCCTTCTTCGATGATAAAGGCGACAACGATAGCAATGTGTGGAGGAGGAAAAGAAAATGAGGAAGGAAGAGAAGGAGCCAAGGTGTGTGGTGTGTACGCAGGGTGGGGGGGGGGGGGGGGGGGGGGGGGGGGGGGGGGGGTGTGGTGGTGAGAATAGCTACGGTAATGGCGATAGCCAAACAATGGTGGCAAGTGGTTGTAGTGGGAAAGGAGAGAAAAGAGAGGGAAAGGGAAGGAAAAAAAGAGGGAAAAGAGGAAGAAGGAAGGCTAGTATAGAAGGGAAGAGAAAAGGAGGAAAAAGAAAGAGGAAAGAGGAGCCGAGTGTGTAGTGTGTGTATGTACGTATGTGCATTGAAAGTGTGTGCGGTGAAAGGTGGCGAAATGTACATGAGGATGTGTGTATGTGCATGTGAAGGAAGGTGTGGGTGTGCGGGAATGGAGGTCGTGCGTGTGTACGTGTGAGTGTGTGTGGCTATGTGCACGAATGAGGGTGTGTGTGTGTGTGTGTGTGTGGAGGAAGATGTGTATGTGTTATTAAAGGTGTGTGAGTTGTGTAAGGATACATGTATGTGCGGGTGAAAGTGTGCGGGGTGTAAAGGTATGTATGTAAGTGTGTGTGGTGGTGTGTGGAATGTAGGAGGATATATGTGTATGAAGTTTGTGGGAAAGCGTGTATGTATGTGAATGAAGGAGTATGGTGTGTGTGTGTAGGGATGTGTGTGTATGCGTATGGGTAAATGAGGAGGTGATGTAGTGTATGCGGAATGTGTGTGTGTGAGTGAAGTGGGTATATGTGTATGTGTGGTTGAGGGTATATGATGTGTATAAAGATGTATGTATGCATATGTGTGTAGGGATGTGTGTGATGTATGCAGGAAAGTGAGTGGTGTATGTGAAGATGATGTATGTGATGGTGGGTGTGATGCATATGGAGATACGTGTATGTATAGGTGATAGTGAGTAGTGTATGTAAGGATGTGTGTGTGTTGGTGATGATGTATGGTGTGTGAAGGTGCGTGTACGTGTAGATGAGGAGCCAAGTGTGTAATGCTTGGAAGTATGCATGTAGGTGCATGAAGTGATGTAGGGTGGTATGTGTATGTGGGTGTGTGGTATGTGTGTGTATAAGGGTATGATGTATGCGGAGTGTATGGGTATGGGACAGTATGTAGTGTATGCGAGAAGGGTATATGCATATGAATGGTGTGTGGTAGGTGCGGTTTGTGTGTGTGTGTGTGGATGCCATGTAGTGTGTAAGGGTGTATATGTATAGGAGTATGGAAGGTGTGGAGTATGGACATGTGTGTGTGTAAATGTGGAAGTTGAGGATGATGTATGCGAGATATGTATGTACAAATATGAGATGATGTGTGGAGTATGAATATGTATGTATGGGTATGGAAGGTAAATGTGGTGTGTGCAAAGTATGTGGGTGTGTATATTGGTGATATAAGGCGTATATGGAGTATGTGAATAGGTGTATGAGATCATATATGGTGTGGGTGTGTGAGTATGAATATGAGAGGTGTGTAATATGTGTAGAGTAAATGGATAAGAATATGTGTATGTTGGAGTGCATGAGGTATGTGGAAAAGGTTAGTGTATGTATGGTAATAGAAGCGATGATTCGTTGGAAGATATTAAAGACAATTGGATAAATGAAAGGTTCAAGATGCTTCATGAATAAGAGAAGCGTCTACGATGGTGTAAATGGTGAAGGGAATGATTCAAGCAATATCCAAGATGATGGCCTGGGAGATAGTTGGAATGAGATGGATTTTGTAATGGAATGTTCAAAGGATGTTGAGAAAGATCATTCTTGGCCAAATACCCTAATGCAAGATCTTCAGTTGTCATTTCCAAGGATATCTTACATATATGGAAGAAAGAATTCCAAATTTGGCAAGTCGAAGACATTCCATTGCTCGACTTCTACACAAGGAAAGCAGACAGTCGATCACAGCAACTTAAGGTGTTGGAAGCACAAATTCGATGGAAGTTCAACATTCAAATCTTGATCACCCAAAGTTCCATAAGGAGGAAACTTCACGCCTTGTCATCAAGCACAAGATAAGCAAAGTACACATATCAAGTGCTAGAAGACTACCAAAGTCAGGTGGAGATGCGGCTTTATGATTAGGTTGAGGAAGCATCGCAGAAGGATACTGACTTCAAGAGGAACACAAAGGAGTTACCCGCTGGAATCACTCGACTCCGGCCACAACTATGACAACCCTAAACAAGTGAGTGGGAAACTTAATGATATGCTACTATGTTGTGTTGTATGTGGAATGCTATGCATGTGAAATTGATGTTTATTATGCTACTATTTACTATGATTGTTGTTGAGTTAAGTTATGCGGTAGAGAATAACGAGTTAGGTAAGAAGTCATGAAGAAAATAGGGAATAAATGGTTTGAGAGTTTATATGTCATTACCTTAATGATAGCACCTAGCGCCATATTGCTAGTGCTATAACCATAAGCCTAACCCATGATCTAAAAATTGTTTTCTTCCAAAACAAACCAAAATATAGAAACTTAGCTCTTCCTTCTATAGCTACCGAATAGGTATGCTTAATTAGAATAGGGTGTATAGGTATCATTATGTATACATGTCAGAGTTAGTTCCTGAATGTGTATACATACACTTAACAAACTTATTTCCTATTTTAATTACGAAACACACTCATAAACATAATCATACCAAATCATAAGTGCAACCTTAATTTTTACAAATTAACAACCATATTTTCTTACTCTCTTAAGTTCGTAAGGGAAAGAGTTTAGTAAATTGTCCTTAATTAGAGATGTGACAAAAATATGTATATAAACATATATATATCATATACAAATGTCTTGAGGACATCGAAAGAGAAAACGAGATGACCTTGTTGGCTCTCGAAAGTGTGAAAATGATAGAGCACATGAGAAGTGCGATGGCACAGAGGTGTCAAAGATGATTAATGTAAATCCACCTCGAGTGGTTGGTTTGGCATGTGATATAAATGACACAGAGGTGTCAGAAATGATTGTAAGCCAACCCGAGTGGTTCGATATTTGAGAAAAAGGGCACAAAGGTGCCAAATCGGATGATCGTAAGTCAACCCGAGCGATTTGACATTTAAATGAAATGGCACGGAGAGGTGCCGAGATAATTTAATCAATTATAAACTAGATAGGTCTACATCCATAGGGATTTGGGTTCAGTGTCAATTTTGTGTGATAACCCATACATAATCCTTGCTTGTGATGAGTGAAATGGAATGTTTGATGTTTACTTTTGTGGTATGATTGATTATGATTGTAAATGTTGTTGGATCACTTTAAATAAATCAATTAAAGTAAGAATTGGACGATATCAAAACTTGACATGCGTTTTCACGAGACATTACATGAGATTGAAGGTCATCACTACTACAGGATGCGTCGGAAGTGATCAAGAGGATTGTTGTTCTACCAAGTGCGAACTAAGTGATTAGGGGATTGTCACGCCTTGACGGTTCCGAGTCCGGCCTATCCTTGAAGGTTTTGCTCCGTCTGGTGTAGAGAGGCACTGGAGCGTTCACTGTTGAGTTAATAAGATATCATAATTAACCAAGTGATAAGATAAATAAACCGGGTAATGACCTGGGCACTGATGGTGGCTTCGGAATTCCCAACCCAAAGTCAAGGGGGGTGTAAACCCTAGACTTCACGTCGGTTACCGGAAGACCATGTGGGATGCTGCATTCATATAGTTGTTCATGCATAGCATATGTTTAATATTTTAAAATGAATTTGCTTGCTTGTGTACATAGCATAGGTTTAATAACTTGATGTGAATTTTCTTGTGTATATATGTAGCATATGTCTAATATTTGATTTAAGTTTGTTTGTGTGTATGTACGTAGCATTGAAAGTGTTACCATCCCACTCACTGAGCCATGGTGTGCTCACCCCCTCATAGACTTGATGCAGGTGACGACAATGAAAGCGCAGGATGGGTTAAGATGTGAAGTGTTGAGAGTTTTAGAAGACCAAAACAACGAAGTAAGATTTGTGAAAGATAGATTTACTTAGATGAAATGTTAGGACCCCCATGTGAATAGATTTTGAAGTGGAGAACCTAGGATTTATCCTATTTTACTGATTGATAGGGGATACCAATTCTCTGCGATCATGGTTGACCGTGAGGTATGGGATCCATAGTTGTGTTTTATTATCTAATTATATGTACTATAACTTGTTGTAGATGTAATTATTTACTTAGAGTCTTACGATCTCTAACTCGTAAGACGATTATCATGTAACGAGTGCACACGTGCCATGATAATTTTAGTAGAGGCTTCCAACCCCCCTTTCGAGGCGTGACATCTATCTCATTTAAATCTAACTAACAATACCATGCCAAAGCTAGCCTAGTTAAACTGTCCTGAAAAGTCTATACCATCGGCCGCTAATGCCTAGTATATTTAGCTATCTTTCTAATATAGAGCCTAGCACGGAGTTTTAGGTAGCCTATACCATCATACCTTTCAAAGTCTAGGATCTTGAACTTATCGGGGAATTTCTCATCTTCATAAATGGATAGATTAACTAAATCGGTCCACTCAAATCCATCGATTTCCTCAAAAACCCTCATCTTCTTGTGGAACTTTTGGAGTAGCTTCTTTTCCATATCCCGTTGCTTTTCCTCAAACTCCCTTCTTAAACTTTTGCCACCATCATTTCCCAACTCATCCCCAGGGTTTGAATTGAAAGTCTGGTGAGGTTCGATCTAATCTCTTTGGACTACTTTGTCAGCATGGATTCTATTAATGGTGTATGTTAGAGTCTACATCTACTCATTTAGTTGTAGCATAGTCTGCTTGAGAGTCGTAATTCTCTTATCAGGGTTGCCATTACCGGTGTTTTCAGCCCTTCTAGCTCTTGAGCAAGTGATAATCGAGCTTCTAAAAAGGCCTACATGCTTGGGAGCTATCTTTGAGATCTGTAACATGATCTAAATCTATTAGGTTCATTTAAATAAATGACTCGATGTTTCCATTTGCCCACTTTTTTATTCATTATTTTTTCATTTTTGTTCTTTTATTATTATTCATCTTTTGTTTACTTATTTATAAATACAATGCATGGCAATGATGGATAAATATCACAACTGAATAGTAATGTGGCACATAATTCAACTCATAAAACTGCAATCTCATATTAATATTCAAATAATTACATGACCTAAATAAACGTAAAGCTCTATCTGAAATAAAAGAAAATAAACTACTAAACTTCTTTTTTATTACTATATAAAGCCTAACTATATTATGTTTTCCTCTTATACTGGCTTGGTCAAACTGCTTTTGCTTCTTTCGTCAATTTCCAAATCTGTTCATCTTTTTCCTTCAATTGGTCTTTTAAGTACTGGACAACCCGTTGAGATTGCCCATGCTTCTTTTTCCAATAATCTACATCCTTCTTCCATTTTTGGTACAGGACCTCTACCCTTGCCCGTATAGTGACTCTGTATCCTTCCACTTCTGGTCTCAGATTGCACAATTCTAGCTCTTACTTGAACATGTCGAGGACTCATATTGTGCTTAACTAGTGTTCTTCATAAAATCGCATATGAACTCTCGAGTAGCCCTATGGGCTCTAATCCTCCCTTTTTGCTCACCTAGGTCTACTATCTTCTTCACCTCCCTATGCTCCCATAATACCTTGATATTGTTAAGGTGGGCAATCTTGGTTGTTAGTGGTATGTTAGCATCTTGATAGTTAAGGGTTACTTGCTCTAATGACCCTATGTAGGTGATGTCTTGCAAAGGGCCTAATTGTTTGACGACTTAAGCTAGGGAGTAACCCATTCAGCCCATAATACCAATTAGAGGTACCCTTGGATACTCCTCACATTTGAGTATGGCTTTAGTGCAATGATTCCACATAACCATCCATGCAATATCTCCCAACTCGATCATCTTGAGTAGCCTGCACCATTTACGAGTGGATGTGTTACTAGGAAACTTAACCTGAGTAGCGAGGTTATCCACTATGTCTGTTTGTGGAGCTAAGGATCTCCTCATCAAATCTGCTCCAAATGCTTTGATGTGATTCGCAAACCATACTATTAACAAGGTGGGCTTTCCCTTGAACATGCTATGACCTTTATAACTTCACGAAATTTAGGGCTTAGATTTATTCTGCCAATATTGCCAGGATGTAGAACTTACTTGCCAAAAATTGAGAGACTAATTCAGTCACCTTGAAATGGCACCCTTGTGGGAAAAGAATTGTTGCAAATGCTACCAATGTGAATGCATTGATGCAATTCCTTTACCAGTCATCATATCCTCCACAAAAAATGTCTCATCTATCGAGATATGCTAATGAGTACACATACCAATTACCCAATGTGGAAAACTGAATACACTTGTCTTTGCATTCAGTTAATGCTTTAGCATTTTCACTTTTCCTGACTCTTAACAAGTGATATAATACGTTTATAGGCTAGGCTTCCAAGTTTGGGGTCATTATTCCATTTTCTATGGTAGGGGTCCTAAGTAATTAGGTATACTCCTCTAAGGTAGGTGCCAACTTGTAAGGCCCAAAATCAAATGATGATGACTTAGGATCCAAAAAATGAGTCATAGCTTTGATCAAATCCTACTTAAGTTGTACCTTCATTAAAGACATCACCAGGCCAATCTTCTGCATAATGCAATCCTGATGTTCTTAACTAAATGTATTGAACCACCTATGTAAGGTTTTTATAGGGTAAGCATACTGGTCCATGTGGATTTCATTGACATACTCCAACTGGTTTTCGGTTTAGTTCCCCATTTACTAAAGATTACAAAAAGAAAACAGGAAAAAAACCAAAATTTTACAAAACTGAAGAAATACAGGGAAAAGAGATTACAAAGACTATGATTTTGAACAGCAACAGAGTTGCAGCTTTACACTTGCAGTGTAACTTTAACATTAGTCTAAATTCATCAAATTTTGAATAAGTTAAGTATTGGGTGATACCCTCTTGACTAATGATGCCATTACTTTCGAGTTTTGACAATATGTGTTATTGTTTTTATCTTTTTTCATTATGGTTTATGTAAGGATCATCGCTTGCAAATGAGAAACATAACTCGACTATGTAGGATCTTATTCGAAATTTTTTTTTTGCAAAGTGTTGAGTTGATATTATGACAGTCATGTTGTGGGATGCTCCTAATCAACATGAGATGAAAAATTCAAAGCAATAAACATGAGGTAAAATTTATTAACAAAAGTAATGCTATGGACAACATGTCAAAAGGAACTCATTGAAAAAAAAAAAAAAAAGGGAAAGGAGATAACACCATACCTTGATGATCATGAAGCATAGTCAACATGTACACAATGTAATAAAGAAAGTCCAAACAAAATAAATAGAGTAAGATCAACAACTCCAGACTTAACAATAGACTCTATGGTAGAGTCCAAGTCCTTATCCCTAAGTAGCTTTTTCTTTTCAAGCTTAGCCCTCTTAAGTTCAGCCCTAAGATGATCACATTGCTTTATAACCTCTTAGCAATCAAGTATCTTCCAAGCTTCAATGGCAATGAGCTCTATCTTATTTATCCTAAACCTCAAGATACAGGCTACAATGACACTAGTAACTAACAACTCAAGCTCATCTACAGACAGCAAACTTCAACATCTACCTAAAAGCTTAGTAACTCTCCCAAATAGTGCAATAATGCCACTAGCCTTCGTGTTTTGGCAAATGGACCCTATCCAAAAGTTCCCCTCCATTGCATACAAACGCTCTAGTAGAGCCAAAAGATAGGAAGGCACAACATAGCCATGGAAGCAAAAAGTCTTGATTGAACTCACCGCTAAGGTAGAGGAACCTCCTCTCTTTGTTAGCTCTAATATCATAGAGGCTGGCGGGGGGGTGAAGATAAAGAATAGTCATAATAGGAAGAATGTGACTGAAAATAGGAGTACTAGCCACTAGGAGACTATAACTAGAAATAAGTACAAGATCACTAACTGTGGAAGAAATATGGCTGGGAGCAAGTGGGGGCTCACTAATGGAGATGATAGTTATAAAGGAATTGCTAAGGATGACATCAAAAGGCCTAGCGTCGAACAAAGTATTGGCATACGCTTGAATTTGTCTCTCCTCTAGATGCATGGTTTCATGGTCATCCTGATCGACCATCTTACTCAACTCGGGAATCACATCATTACCATCCCCCATCTGCCTACCCTAGCAAATTGGCTTTATTGGCATGTTGTTGCGAATGCTCACCTTGATCAACACTAATGTCCACAAGAGATACATCCCTATCACCAAGAGTATGCTTAGGAGTCCCCTTAAAGTCTACTAACTCTATATCTGTATCTCCACCATCCTCATTAACATATATGGTAACTGTAAGACGATCTTCGAGTCGCAACACCTTGCCAATGCCATAACGATTTGGGAAAGGACGAGATATAGGGGGAGTTGACTTTGATGTAGTAGCACCCTTAGAAACACTAGCAACCATATCATCAAAGCCACTGTTCTTCACCCTCCGTCCAATTGAAGTCTTGCTACTATCGTTTGTCCTTGCATCCCACAAAAGATGAGAAGAATGTTAGCAAATGATGTACAAAGGAATGAATGGTAAATGAAGAAGAAGGCCATTAGTTCTATCACCTCATAGATACGTATGCTTTTGATCTATTTAATCGCTACCATGATAGGATTTGTAGGGTTAGAATGAGGTTTAAACATGACTCCTCACTGTGAATAGGAACTTATAAAGAAGGCATTGATTAAGTAAGAAAATAGAATAACAAGACAAGAAACGAGTACACAATGCCCATGAAATTATGGTTAGCAACTAACTCAAGCGTGGCAAAGGCAACGTTTTGAATAATACCTAGAAGAGAGCAATGGTTGAAGTAGAAAAAAGAGAAGGAACTAAGCTGGTTAAGCGCTTTTGTGCAGTTAATGAAAAGAAAATATGGTAAGGAGGGGGAGGAGGTGTTAGATGAGTGCTACTTCTTCTAAGGCCTACAGAAAGTGTGAGAATTTTCCTCCTTTTAGGTTGTGTGAAAAACTTAAGGGAAGCCTTACACGTGCCTCCTAGGAATTAGATAGGAGAATTTTCTTTTCTCATCTCATTTGTAAAAAAAAAAAAGAAGAAGAAGAAGAAGAAGATGATGATGATGATGATATGATTTGCCTTTTCAACTTTGAAAGGTTATAACTTTTCTCTTATGTAGAGTTACGAAGCTCATAATATATCAAAAAAGATTGTTTTAAGTTACTATGGCCGGAACCAAATCACTATCATTTGCCCCATTTTTTAGGGTTGACTTTGCATGTTTTCATAGCCTACTAAGTTGATAAATTTTTTGCCAGTTTAAAGAATTTAATTTCCAATTACCAAGAATATAAGAGCTTATATAACATAGGTTTGATGTTATTACTAGGAAATTTTACACTCTATTCCTCATAAGTGATATTATATTTCGATCTCAGGCAATTATATGCTATTTTACAGCAAACATCTGTCACATTTACCATCATATATATATATATATATATATGGAGTATATACATATATCAAGGGCATGATTGAGTTATGTCATTCTAAAGAAGCTCCAAATATTCATCAATAGTGCAGAAGGCATCTATTCTAAAAAGAGAGATATAATTGAAAATTCCAAAAAAAGCAAGCTCATTCAACAAATGTCAATCAATAGCCCAATGGGCAATAGGATCATTATAAGGAGCAATATGAAGCATACAATGAAGTGAATTTCATAAAGAAGACGGCAAAGGCAATTTGGTTTACTCTGATTCATTGATAAGAGAAAAAAGCATTGATTCCACTAGTACAGTGATGAATATTTGCTCCACGATGAGATTTGCCCCACTTGCCTCTTCTTGCAAAAAGAAAAATGGTTAAAAGACCTCATGTTACCAAATTCATACCGCTCAATTATACAATGCTACAAGCTTGTGCACTAAGAGAAGAATCTAAATTATATGTAGTGTTGGCACCAAACTCTTGTAATATAAATCATGCAAACATGTATACGATAATGGTGCAGCTATTCCACAAGCGCGCATGCACCAAGCAATTTCCTAGCCATTTAAAAGGCTTACTTAATGCCCAAACCCCATTGACTCCGTTCAAAGAACTTGGTTATGGGGCAAATTATAAAGAGATAAATTCGATTCCCGAGATGATAAAGCTCAGAGAGTCAAGCCCATGGTTTGGGATGATCAAGAGAGACTTGGCATGATAGGCTTGGGGTAAGGCTTGTTGAATCAGTAGGTCTAATTTAACCTTTCTCAATAAGACTTACACATACTAAAGGTCTCTAACAGGCTAAGACCTATAAAAAGCTTATATGGGAACTTATTCACTCAGAACCATTGATTATCATCACCATCCGATGGATAAGATTTATAGTTAAACCCTATAAATATCTAAGGAATCCTCATTAAAAATATTCTTTTTGGGAAAAACGTCATCACTCTATTGGATTTTCCTCAAAAAGGTCAAAATCATAATATACTCAAAAATACCTATTTGTCACTAAAGTGTTCAGCCTTATTTGAGATTGTCTACTCCCCTTCCCCATCTCATTTGCCTCTGATTTATACATGTTACTTCTCTCATTAAGCTACGTATAGCGTGTTCCCACATAGCACATGTGTAACCTTCACATCCAAACTCGCACCTCTAGAATGTCTAATCTTTATAACTTTTTCTTTTAATGTCACTTTAATAAAACTTAACTTTACAATAGTCTATGAGATAGGATTATCGTGTTATTTGTAGGTACATAAATATAATTATGAACTATATAATCCAAATATTCAATGTAGTCGACTTCCGAATGGGGAACGTCATTACACAAAATTACATGTTAAGCATCGCATTGAGGATCTTGGTTCACCAAATATTCGATAATAATCATACTAATCATCCATCGATTTTCTGAAATTCTCAGCTTGGCATTTTCTTTTCATTTGTCATTACATACTTCAATTTGAAATCGAACAGCATACGGAATCTGGAGTTTGAATTCAGAAAAACAAGAAGAAAGGCTAACTTAGAGGTTGCTTTGATTTTTGGAGTAGGACACGTGAAGCATGGGGTCAAACTTCAGGGGCACAATCTTAATATAAATGTTTTGAAAAATGTTGTTAAGCTCTATCTCTATAATTTCTTTTCATAATTTTTTAAGGCCCCTTAGCACTTACAACCACACATCTATTATCGAAACCCAAATAATTTTATTAAATCGAGTAGTATGTGTGGATTCGATTCAATATTCATATATAAGTATATATGGATGAATCCGTTGTTCTTAAATGTATTTTTGTTTCATTTTCTTATATTAGATACACACATAATTACAATGTGCATGTTGAATAAAAGAAATTAAATATAATACATGTTAAAAATAAAAACTACTATAAAAAGTAGAAATATTTTTAATTTTTATAATTTGATTTATTGGAATTCAATTTTTGTACTTAAAATAACAAATGTATTAACTTCAAACATATTCTTATTTTAAAGAGTAATTGTTTGGGAGGTGCAATATCAAAAAAAAAAAAAAATTATCATGAAAGAAGAACGATCCGATATTGTTTCATCTTTGAAAATAAATAGTATTCATGCCAATTAAATAACGTGACCCTCTTCTCTTTTATCTTTAAAATTAAAATGTAAGACAAAATCATAGATAAGGGAAGAAGTACAAGCCAACCATTCTTAGGTCTTCTATGTACAAGCGGAGTTTTCGTGATCGGCATGTGTTGCCTCTTGTTCTATCTCTCGTTTGTTCCGAAGTAGTTTTGTAGGTGACCTAGAATCTTTGTTTTAGTCATGACACTGTTTTGAATGTTGTCCTAACCCTAAACGGTAAGAGTTTATAGATAGATAGAGCAATCAGTCATATATATATATATATATATATATTGTCTTGACTTGACTAGTTTCTCAAAGTCCTATGTTGCATGCTTTAGGGGCATGACATGATATATCCCTTCTGGGCATTTGGCAATTGGCATGTAGCGGACAAAAAAGGATGGAAAAAAAAAAAAACATATATATACGTATATGACATCGAAAAGTAACTTTGCCACGCTTTAATAGTAAAAAGGAAATGCTACATTACATAGCTTTCATAAATAATTTTAATTTCCAACCCAACTTAATGGTCGGATTCTAATGAAGAATAGTAATCATGCAGTATCACCATAACCATCTTAACCTTTTTCTAGACTTATTAAACCACATACATTAAACCATTTCCATGATCAACATAATTACAATACTCTTAGAGTAAGTGAACTATGGCATTTAAGATTTCACTAACTATGCATGGATATATATATATATATATATATAAAAGATACTATTTTTTTTAATTACATTTATATAATTTGAGGATGAGAGATTCGAATTTGTTTCACCTAAGATAAAGAATAATATTTATGCTAATTGAGCTTAAAAAGAAGATTACTAATTTGATTCAAAAACTTATACTACAATTTTGTTATATAATGAGATCCGAATATCATGTTTGATCAATATAGGTTTTTCAAATTATAGAAAAACCATCTCAATTTTTGTTTATTGGACACCTACTAAACCTCCTATCAAACTTATTTCATGTACTAATGTTTAATACATGCTAATTGATATAACTCAACAAACTTTTTAATTATGCACTCCTTTCACTATTAAAAATCCTATATGGGTTTTTAGGTTGGGTTGATTTTGGTACATATTTAATTGGCTTTTTTGTTGTGTAAAGACATGTATGTTAAATTAGTGAATTCCACTTGTCGGCTAGGGCAAAGTGTGCATGATAAATTTTTGGAGCATATATATATGATTAGGAAAAAGGGAGGTGGTTGGATAGCAAATCAAGTAGGGTTCAAAGTGATTTTATGGCTTGGTCTGGTCAGGGTAAATGGGCCGGGATTGGTCTTGATTCAACAGACGGGTCCATGGGTGTTTATGATTGGATCCAAGTCACAAGGTAGAACAGTAAGGTGGTTGAGCTGGGCTAATGAAAGAAGTGATCTTGGGAGTTAGCAAAGTCCTTCCAAAAAAAAAACCCATAATACAAATGATGAGCTCTAAGCTGCATTCTTCGTGTTTCGTGGATTGAAGTTAGAGAGCAAATGGGTAAACTTCGTGTCGGAGTTCTTATTATACGGTTTTATGAATGCTGATATTCTAATATAATAGATTAGGTTTAAATTTTTATTTCTCTATTATATCCACCAATAAGAAAGGGAAGGTGGTATTTTCTTAAGGAAAGCAGTGAGAAAAAAAAAAAAAAAAAAACAGAACATTAGAGCAGCCAGTAGGTGAATAAAGCATCTATGTATGGTGGTTTTTTTTTTTATTATTATTATTTATATTATGATTTGTAGGACAATGAGACTCTTATATGAGCCTATTGTTAAGACGTCTAGACATAAGAGATCGTTTCTTTACTTTTTTTTTATTTATTTATCTATTATTATTATTATTACTTTGCATATGACCTATATTGAATATTGAATATTGAATATTTGTATCGGTTGAAGACATGAAGATACCTTGTTATTTGTTCTTATTTGATCGAGATAATCCTTACTACATAAACTGTCACGATGTAAGATTTAATCCTCTGTTTTGATATGTATCGTAGCTTGTTATTTGTTCTTACAATTTCATAATCACACTACGAAATATAAGAATTTACAAATAATGACAAAATTACAAAATTTTAAGAAACTTTATACAATTATAAAATTCTCCCATTTTTCTCTAATCATTTTTTTATTATTTTTCTTTTCTTTCCTATAACAATTTCTTATTTTTAAGATTCTCCAATGTTTCTTCTTCTTTATTTAACAATTCACATAGATCATAAATGTTTCAAATTTTTGTGATTTTGATCATTCAACATTTCAATTTTCAAAAGTATATAAAAATGTTAGATTAGTGGCCATTTGCTTAGGGGTAATAGAGAGAGAATAGAATAGTTATTCTCTCTCAACTATCTATTACATTGTTTACTTGAAAAAATGGAGATAGAATTTTAATTTCTTGAGTTTTTCTATTTTCATATTATTGAAATAGATATTAACTATGAAAAAGTGGAATTTTTTATTTCCTTTATAAAAAAATAAAAATTTTAAATATTATGACCATTATAATCTTATTAACACTATAATAAATGGTGAAATGGAGACAAACTAGTAATTTTATTTGTATTCTTAACTTAATACTGCAATTGATAAAGTGAAGTATACACTTATAATAAAAAAAAAATTACACAAAGTAAATGCTAGAATAAAAATTCCTAGCCTATTCCTAATAATAGTCAATATCAAATTATAACTTTTCTATTCCTTATCTATTCTATTTCATAATGTAAACAGATCGTAATCTACCTAAAGAAAAACAGGGAATTTTGAACCATAAAATAGTAAGTCAAAGTAACAATTTTAGGAAGCATATAAGAGGAGCACCATTTTAAATCTTACATCTCGTCGAGTAGTCATAGGCATATACTAAATTTCATTTTTAAATAAGAGAAAATGTTACTAGCTTAACAATAATATAAATTTTTCAATCATTCAAAAGATATATATAGTTGATATTCCTTACATAAAAATAATTTTTCTTTTAACTTTTATTATAAACCTAAACCTTCTACTAAACTTAGTTCCATACAATAATTTTTAACATCGTCTTGATTGATATAACTCATATAATCAATCCTTAAGCTCGCCTATGCCATTTCAACATATACCATGAGTGTCTTTTGTTTCCCAAAGAAATGATGTATGGAAGTTTTTAGGCTTATAGCAAATTTTTAGTGGAGTGAATCTTAGAATAGGAAAATAGTTCATTAGAAAATTAAAGAGATTTATCTCAAGTGAAGTAAAATGGAGGCTTAAATTTTTAGAGATTTAATTGACTTTTAAAGCTCATGGGTAAATTATCTTAGAGCATTTTAAATAACCTAATGATTTCTGGGTCCAAATCTTAAAAAGGATTTACTTTCCCTAAAGTTCTTATACTTAGAGAGGGGTAGAAGAAACTTCTAGGTATTGGTAGAGCATATAAAATGGGAAAGTGCTATATCAAGTGATTTATTTTGGCAAGTGGGTAGGGGAGATGGTATTAATTTTTAGAGTGATTTTTGGTTACCCTCTTTATCTAATTTCAAATTGACTTGTAATTGAATAATGATATGAAAAATATGACAATAAGAGATTTTATTGATAGGGAGGCTTTAAGATGGAAACCGCACGATATTAAACATTTAGTAACATATAAAGAGAGGAAATTCATTGTGTAGAGAGCTAAATTTGTTAGATGAAGATATCAAGCAAGGCCCATCGCAGACTTAAGCTTAACTCTTTGGGGTAAACGATAAAGCCCAAAAAGTCTGATCTATAATTGGGATGATTTAAGGAGATTTGACTTGGTGAACTCAAAATAGAGACTATTGGACTAGTTCATCCGCTTTTAACCTTTCTCAAGTAGGGTCACATTTAATAAGGCATGCTACTGACATTGAGCTCATTGCAAGCTCATCAAGATAGTCCTGAATGAGTAAGTTTAATCTTGTCCATCAAACATCAATATGATCTGATAGATGTTATTTAGATCATGAGTTTATAAATATCCAATCATGCCTCCTCATTTGTTACTTTTGGATGCTCAATTGATCAAAGAAATAGTATAATCTTGTGAACCTTTACTCTCAAAGATTAAAGCGAAAGTCATATGAAAAGCGAGTTAATACTTGATCGAGAATAGTAATGTTGATACTTAATAACACTCTTACTTGTTACAAGTGTGTTTTAGACACTATGACTACCTGTTTCTTCTCCCTGCCTTTCTTTCCCAAGTTTTCTCTTCAAGTGCTATTCAATTGTCACTCCTTTAAGGTTACGTACAGCGTAAGACTCACGCGGCAATCTACGCGATAACATCGCATAGATACCCTCATCTACACATTAAAAGCATGCAAGTTCTTTCAAAATAGCAAGAGGATCAGCTAATTTGGCTAAGGGAGAGAGCTCGTATATATTCTAAAAAATTTAGTTACTATTCATTGTTTAAGAAAGAATTAAAGAAATTGCCAAGGAGAGCTTCCTCATCTTACATTATAGAGAGGAGAGAGTTGGGAAAAGGATTAGGAGTACTAATTCCTTGTCGCAAAACATGCAACATGTTTGGAGATTATGCACAAATTCATTGGCTACTCATTTAGATTTGTTTTGTAGGAAGCTATAGCCCAATCCTCTTTGTTAATATAATGATCAAGAAGATACAACGGAACATCTCATGTCTTATTTGGTTTGTAATATGCAACTAGAAAATACAAGATTTTCAAAGGAGAATAGATGAGTCGCTGTTGATGCTAATGAAATGTCATATAACTAAGAAATAATAGATCGTTCTCCTCATATGTCCCATATTGAATATTGCACTAGTTATGTATATAGTCATCTTGTTGTTATTTGTTATAATTTGAATGAGATAATATTTAGTTAAAGCTACAAATGAGCCAAGTTGAGCCAAATTTTTTGAGGCTTAGGTTTAGCTTTGTTAGAAAAATTATCAAGCTTAAGCTAAACCAAATTTTTACCAAACTTGAAAATTACAACCTTGAGCTCGTTAAGGAATTTGAAGTTTGAGTGTGTTTAAGAGTTTATTTAAATAAACAAACCTAAGCTGGAGTTCATTTAGATAAATGAGTTTGCAAGTTTACTTATTAATAATACAAATGAAAGCCTACTCATGAATTTATTCATAGGTCGATTTGTTAATAATATAAATAAGAGTCTACTCATAAGCTTATTAATAAGTCAGCTTGTTAATAATATATATGAGAGCCTAGTCATTAGCTTTTTTGCAAGTTAACTCATTAGCAATATAAATAAGCCTGCTCACAAGTTCACAAGTTGGCTCGTTAACAATATAAATGAGACTATTCTCAAGTTGGCTCATAAGCCTAAATAGTAGCTCGAACTTGGCTCGGTTAAATAAACAAGCCTTATTTCAAGCTCAAGCTTAGCTTGTTTACTAATCGAGCTTGAGCCAAGTTGAGCTCAAGTAGCTTACGAGTAGCTCAACTCATTTGCAGCACTATCTTTAGTACATAAATTATTAGGATCTAAGAATCACTCATTAGTTTCAATATGTATCATATTTTAAGTTTATTATACATAACTGATGTAGAAGTCAAAATTTGTAGTCCCATATATGTTATTCTACCTTTGAAATTAAAAGGTTAGTGCAAAAAATCCTTGATTAAATTCTTACAACTATCCTTTCTATCAAAAAATCGATAGATGGTTTTTGGACCTTCAAATTCTCTTTTAAATGATAAAAGAAAAGATCATAAATGATGAGATCAACGTTTATGGTTAAATTCAAATAGAAAATTAAACTTTTAAAAAGCCAAAATAGAGGATTAATTTTATATTAAGTAATTAAAATAAATTATTGAACTTTTAAATGATTAAAATAGATGATCAATATTATATTAAGTGGTTCAAATAGAGGATCTCGTCACTATTCTTTAAGTGTGTCATGTAAGCTCAATTTAATAGTGTTATAATAGCATCATAATGAGATTTATTGTTTGAATCACTTAATATAATGTTGATTATCTACTTTAATCATTTAAAAATTTAATTTTTTTTTATTCAAACTTAACCTTAAGCATTAATCTCCTTACTTGTAATTTTCTCAAAAATAAAATAACAAAAGTAAGTAGGACGGGCACTATAAGGGACTAACCTAGATGAATCTCGCAAGTATTGGACAGGGTATTTCCCAACAAAAGGATGGATCTGGGGCTTTAATTTTAAGGTATATTACAAATACACCAAATGGCATTTGCACTAAGTGTATGTAGATCCTTTTCTTTAAAATTAAGTATTTTTGAACCATGGAATCTTCAACATACTTTTAAGCCCACACAATAAATATTTTGCTCTTGATGAAATTTAAAAAGGATTAAAAAAATACCTGTATAAAATTGAAAAGAGTGAGAACTCCCCCCTTTTTTCTAATGAATAATTTGTTATACTCTTTTTTTTTCTTTTTTTTTTTTTTGTGATTCTTATCAAGAGTAATATAGTTATTTTAAGGTCTAAAAGCATGTTTTAGAAGACTTTCAAACTCAAATGCTTAATTAAAAAAAAAAGGGATTAAGCACATACTAAGCAATGATAAAAGGGCTATTACAATTTACCTTGAATTATAATATCCTAAAAGTTACCTGATAAACCCAACCCTATAAACAAGGATGCATAGTACCCTTAGAAAAATGTATTTGAAATATTGACAATAAGAATGGAAATGGCATTTCACTATTTTTATGTATAAGCTATAAATGAATATATGGAGAAACATTAAGAAACTTATAAGGTTGAAATTGCTAGCGGGACTTGTCATCCCTTATTATTTCTGTTCAGTTAGCGTAGCAAGTCTAAAGTCATCACTTTTACGTCTCCATGTTATTCTCTTCACCTAAGCAACCAGATTCGTATGGCTCCGGGATATAGAGGGGTATCAATCAGCTGCTGTTGGTGGCTACAAACTAGGGTCCATGTGGATTGATCTACGACGCATTAGGCTCAAAGCCAAATCAACAACGCAGTACTCACTATTGTTACAAGAAAAAAAATTCTTGCAAGAGACTCAATGTTATGTGATATGGGTAAAATCCATATTCGACGGGTTCTAGGTTTAATATACCTAGGGTTCGCATCAACTACCTTCATATCAAGATTCTCCCTAACAAGATTTACAAATCGACTGGCAAAGTGATTGCAACCCTACTGTAGGTGATCCTGACTAATCAGTGGGTTATTGCATGAGTGTGAACCCTCAAATCTCGTCACCATGAACAGGCCATCTAACTTCTTCTTTCGGGTCTTAAGCCTCCATTTACAACTGTTGTCCCTTTTCAAACAATAAATAGACCACAGCAGTGGGCTGGACTTTATAACAATGAAGTTGCAGTGGTTCTTCACATAGTAAGACTTCACTACTTGAATGACATCTGCTTTCATCCTGAATTTCATACCCCTATAAAAATCGTCACTACTGCTCAAACCACTGCAAATATCAGTTTGCTCTTACTTGAAATAAATGTAACCACTATTGCCCCCATAATTATAATACAAAACATGATCTCTAACTGGCATGGTAAGTGGTTTAGCTTGCTCTGGTCGATATATTGGCTATCTCAAGTAGGTATGTACGATTGGAGACTCTTCTTCCACTACTTCATCCCCCTCGTTCTCACTCTCCTCATTTTCCTCGTTGGAACTCTCCTCGTTATCGCCGCTCTCCTACTCAACACTCATTCCACCATCGATGTTAGTTACGGCCTCTACTCCCACATGAACCATGTACAGATCTTATGTCTATGGTCATTGTAACACTAAAGTAATTGCTCTATCTATTTTCATCCTCATTGTTCACTTCCATAGGAGTTAGAATTGAGGATTGAAATGTTGAAGGCCTTGGCTGCATTTCTGCAATGTGATGTGACGACTATGGCCGATTGCTTGTATCGAATGTTTGTCTTACCGAGAGGCCTCCCGAATTATCAAAAACTCTAATGAATAATTGTTCTATGCTACAATCTCCATATGATTTAGCCATTTCAATAAAATTGTCAACACCTTTGTCGTCTCTGATTGCCATTAACGCATAACATGTATTGCTCTCATGGAATATAGGATGTCTATGAATTATCTCAACTCCTACTTCGGTTGAATCAACTCTGATGTTACAACATATTTTATATAAAAATTCATTGTACCTAACTTTTTTTCTTCAATTTCAACTTCTTTATCAGATCCCTATCATACTCTGGCCTGCAGTTACCGGCCACAATATTTCTAAATGCATAGATCATCAACTTCACGTAATCAGTCATTTTTTCCCTATCCATAGTAAATATAAATTATAAGCTTTTTAATAAATATGACAATTTTCATTAACAATATTCTAAAACTTTCAACAAAAAATTAAATTTCCATAATATTTCAAATATTAAAATTTTTCCCCATTATTAGCGAATGATTTTTTCCTAAAAATTTGTCAGATGTTTTTTTTTAATAACATTTTCGTTGTTAAAAATTCCAATCATTTCCGTATCATTTTACAATACTACAAAAAATATTTCACATTCTAAATATTACAAATTTTCATCACAATAATTTTATTATAATTTTCAAAAAAAAATTATAAAACAAAATTCAAAATAATATTTAAAAAAAATTACCTATCATTTATAATTTTAATTTTAATCGTAATTTTAATTTTAATTTCAATTTCAATTTCAATTTTCATCTGATTATTTCCAAACAAATTTTCTTTCAAATATTTGTTCGAAATTATTTTTAATTATATTTTCCACTAAATTTTCATATAATACAGCAACAATTATTTCATATTCTACATATTTCACATTCTTTACAGTACTTAATCCTCATTCTAATAAAAAAATTAATATTACATGTTATGTATATAACATATGTACAAATAATATTTAATAAATTATAATATAACAATGCCGAGTAATCTTTTCTATAAAATATACAATTATACTAACATTTTTCTAAAATCTTACATCAAATACAAACATAGATAAAAAAACTTCAACTTTTCTATTAAAAAAAAAAAACATACCACAACTAAGATTAGTTGTTCATAAACACTTAAATCTGGGCAAATATTTATTTCCTATGCAAAATCACTCATTCTCCTTCCTCTTTCTTGCATGTGAACGAGAGAAAAATAAGATTTGAGTTAGTGGATATTTTTTGTGTGTTGTGTGTTTCTATGTATTTCATATTTATATTATTAGTTTTTGTATTATTATCACATGTTATAAATCAACGGTGAAAGTATATCAAATAAAAAATTGTATGATGAGAATGGATGGGAGTTGTACTAAAGGCGTAGACCTAGTCTATGCCTTCAACCTAATTTTTTTTTTAACACTAAACTCGCATATGGGATCCACGACTTCGCAACTTATTTTTGTAATAAGTTTATGGATACAATATTTACATAATTTTTTTAAAATGCAATATTTAAGTATGTTGCCCCTGTTGATATTTGTGATTATATTATCATATTATAACTTTATATGTACTTATTTTATTGTATAGTCACTTTCAATTATTGTTATTATCCTCACAGTATTTTTTTAACTTTTGTCCTATTAATTGTACTCATATACAATGCATTTTCACATTGTATTGAAAATGCATATAGTGCATACATTTTCAATAGAGTTTTTTTTTTTTTTTTTTGTACTGAAAACGTATCAATGCATGTGTTCTCAATTCAATTTTTTCATGTATTGAAAAAGTATTCACTATATGCATTTTCGGTATCCTATTTGCGTAATATATTTTTCCTTTAACCTATTCACGTAATATTTTTTAAAAAAATACATTTTTTACATATTTTGCTCGGCAAAGTAAGGTGTGGATTTTCTAACACAAATTCAGAATTGTAATTTATGATGGAGATTTTTTTATGCAAATAGTAAGTAGATTAGGTGGAAAAAAAAGTGTTGACAAAAAAAAAAAAGGTGGGATAAAAAGTTTCAAAAGGGTAAAATGGTTGTAATTGCAATTTTCAGAGTTCAAGAGTTTAAATAAATAATTTCAAAGGATTTGTTAAGGTTCATTATTGTAATTTATCCTTTAGTATATCAGTATTTACTATTTACTATTTACAAACCAGAGTTACTACTAAATAATTTTCTTCTTTTTTTTTTTTTGGGGGGGGGGGTGTGGGGGTGGGTGACAGACTACTGAATAATTTGTGTTGAGTGCAACCTTCCATTTCTCTTGAACGTAGTTGGTTTGCAACTAACTTACTTTGAAAACTAAGCCACCTTTTTATTATTTGAAAATTATCGTTTTACATACTTTTTCCATTTTTATTTTAATTAAGTGGGGAAAAAAAAAAAGACAGTAAGCAAAAATTTCCCCAAAGGAGAGGAGGCCTATTCCAATTTTTGATAGGGCAAAAATTGCATAGTTCACGTGAAAAAGAATATGTTCCAATTGGACAAATTCATTAAATGTAGGTTGTGTAAAAAAAAAAATTATCAGAACACAAACTCAAACTGTATTAAATCAAACTAAATCGAACTGAAAATTAAATATGAATCATCTTTTTATATTCAAAAAAATTATGAACTAAACCAAATTATTTTTTTTTCAAAAAAAATTATAAACTAAACCGAATCGTAGGAAATTAAAAAAAAAAAAGCAATAAAAATCCAAACTATGAGTAAAAAAAGAAAAAGAATTTTAGATTACTTTTTTATTTTTTTTATTTAATTTTTATCAATTAACTTTTTATTTATTTTATACTCTTACTTATTGACTGATAAAAAATTATAATTATCTTAAAAATAATAAAATATTCTTAAATATATCAAATAAATATTAAAAATAATAAAAAAAATTTATATCAACTATTTTTTCTTGATTTATTAACTTATATATAAAATAAAAATAATAATATATATATATAAATGATTCAAACCATACAACTAAACTGGACCAAATCGTTTTTTTTTTTTTTTAAGTTTGTAAAAAATTACAATTTGAATTATATGATCAAGTTCAATTGAGAAAAAAAAATAATTTAGTTCAAAAAAAGAAATCATCCAGCCTAACTAAATGTTGGGAGGAAAATCACAAACTACTTTTAATTGGGACAAGAGGAGACCATGGGTAGGTAAGTATCGTTTTCAAGACCCCACCAAAACAGAGAAAAAAACAATAATAAAAGAAAAGAAAAAGAAAGAAAGAAAGAAAATCCTTAAGACTACGTGATTATTGCAATCGACATGCCCTACTATCCAACAATAATAATTTACGAACCTACAATACAATGCAATACACATCCAACAAACAACACTTCTACTATTAAATTTGCCATCAGCAAAAATTCATAATAACAATAAAAGCACAACTAGTTGTACGTTGAATTAAAGGCGTCTTCAATTGATGATTTGATATGCAGTCCAGTCTGGTTGCTCTTAACTTCTACTCCTCCACAAGGCATTATTCTGATATGGATAATATTGTATGAGCAGCAAAGGATGAGGATGAGGATGTAGTCCTAGATTATATATATAGTTTTTGTTTTGTTCGGAAAAAAAGTAAAGATGTCATGTCACGTCTTCTACTGACCAAGTTTGCTTCCTGCAATATCCACCACAAACCTATATCTAACATCATTCTTTTCAAGCCTCTCGAATGCTTGGTTGATGTAATCCATTTTGATCATTTCTATTTGAGATGTCAAGTTCTTTTCTCTGCAGAAATCCAGCATTTCCTTTGTTTCCTTCATGCTTCCTATGAAACTCCCTGTGATTACCTTCCTCCCTGCAAAATGTTGCAGTTGCACCACATTGATAAGTTCAAAACACTTAATTTATATTTACCATTTTTGAAGTGAAGATAGACAAAGGAAAATCACAAGCCATTGGATAAGAAAAATGGTATCCAAGTGCATTCATGATCGAATGATCTCACCAATTCTAATGAGGTGAAGTACAAAATGTAGATTGCAATTTGGGAATATAATAGGCGTCCCAAATATCACACCCTTTTGTATGGCGATTTTAGAGGTTCTCTAACCAAAAAAGTTGCATTCCATTTCTATGGAAGAACAGTGTTCATGTCATCCATGCTACAAGACGTTGGAGTTTAAAAATATGTTAGAAAACTCAGATTTAGATGTACAAAATGAAAAAGGAGTGTACAGTTCTCATGAACAAGTTCGAAAAATTTTAGAACGTGAAATTATTTTGAAACCAATTGCTAAGCTCTTTGCATTGAAGTAAAATCATTCTCCCATCTCTAACAACATCAACACACGACACATGACACGTTACATATGAAGAGAAAACAGAGAACTCACCAATCATAACTACAGGGGTCATAAACTCAAGAGGAGTGTTGATAACACCCAATAGAATCAACTTTCCATCAAGCCTCAAAAGAGAAAGGTAGGGCTCAAGTGGATGTTTGACAGGCACAGTGTCGATTATATAATCCATGGAATCAACAGCCTCTTTCATCTTATCCTCATCTGAGCTAACCAAATAATCATCAGCACCAAGATGTTCCATTGCCTCAACCCTTTTCCTCTCAGAAGAACTTATCACGGTGACATGGTGTCCCATTGCTTTTGCTAATTTTACACCCATATGTCCAACCCCACCTAGCCCAAGTATGCCCCCTCTTAGCCCGCTTTGCTTTAGACCAAAGTGGCTCAGGGGACTGTAAATCGTCACCCCTGCACATAGCAGAGGAGCTGCCTGCTCCGGTGCCATGCCCTCAGGAATTTTCACCACAAACCTAAATCAAGAACATGGATTGCATTAATTTATTATCCATTTAGCCATTTTTGTTATAAAGTATAAATTAATCACCACTGACCCAGTGTCCTCTGTTCTTTCTGCAAACTGAATCTAGTATGTTGACTTGTGTTCAATCGATTCTAAATTATATCCAACCTGAGCTGAAAACGAGTAGTTTCATAGTACGATTTTACAGCCCTACAAAAACCACTGGTTCTTAATTTCAATGGTCTAAATTTCTACCGACGAGTAAAGAAAGTCGAATTAATGATAAATCTAAAGGCCCCGCCAAATTAGGAGCTTAAATCATTAAAAATTTCTTGGCTATGAATTTAAATCTAACACATCATTGTTTATACAGAAGATATGCAGAGAGTAACCTTCATATGACCCATTAACAACATTTTCTTGATTTAATCAACCTTCATTTATAGCAAAATCATTAGGGGGAAAGCTAAGGTCCCATTAAATAAGAATGGGAAATCTTCTATTTTCATTTCATGTCATGTTTTCGCACTAAAGCTTCTTCTTCCATAACTGTTCTCTTTAGATTTGGGAAAAATCTTGCCATATATTCCGTAATTTAAGTCCCTTGTATCCAAATTGAGCATCATACGTCATAAATGTTATAACAAAGTTACTTTCATTTGTTGCAAAACGCAGGACTGAAATTACTACAAGTGAAACTTGAATTAGAAGCGTCACATACTCAATACCCATTTATAAAAAAAAAAAAAAAAGAGAGAGAGAATGAAAGTTTGAGGCCAATTCCAAATAATGACAATGATTTAGAACAGATACACAGAAGAATTAAAAAGCAGTTCTTACTTCTGATCGATGACCATTTCAGTAGCAAAGCCTCCTTGGGTGGGTTTACCATCAGTATAAACATCATTGTAAGACCAAATCTTTTTATTGCAGTATTGCTCTATGTCGGATTTACATGGCTTACAATTTCTGCAGCACCCAATGATAACTCCAATCCCAACACACTCACCAGCCTTAAAATTAGTAACATCTGATCCAACTTCTAGAACTTCACCTACCACTTCATGCCTGTGCAGAAACAGTAGCACAACATTAATTCAGAGCTAATATATGGATAAATGATAATATCGCATTGGGATTTTTTAATTTATTTACCCAGGGACCATGGGGTAATTGGACATGCCAAGATCGTTTTTGACCTGGTGAAGATCAGTATGGCAGATTCCACAGTAGAGAACTTTGATGTAAACATCCTCAGGACCTGTGGTTCTTCATAAACAAAAACAAAAAACAAAAAATAAAAAATGATCATTATACATCTAAGTTGACGTACTTTTTGTGATAAGAATAAAACATGTTCTAATTGACAAAAAAAAACCTGAGGGTGAAAGTGTAAGGAGAAAGGATCCCAGATGAATCTCTGGCTGCCCATCCTGTTGTGGGTCTCTCCGCATCAAGACTGCACATTTTCTAATTGTGCGTGAGAGAGAGAGGAAGATGCAGAGAATGAGTGATCTTGATTTGAATTTATATTAATATTAAATTTGTAGGTATAATCACTATTAAACATTTATCGTAAAAAAATAATAAAATTAAAAAATTCCATAGTAGTGGAGTGGATCGCGGGGGAACAAAGCAAGGCGGTGGGCCGTGGGTGCATTTTGGTCGGGTATGAAAGAATTATGGTTGTGGATTGTTTCTCTCTATGCACGTGTTGCTTAGCAAATTTTTACGTAAGAGTTGTGTCGAAACATACGGAAAACAGAGGACAAGAAGACAAAACAGCATCCGACTTATTTCGGTTTCCGAAAGTTTTTCGATATTTACTATAAATAAATTTTTTACTGCTGGTGCTGGGTAAACTTCATTAAGATGATTTGATTGCCAATGCTAGTATCTTCTACGGGCATGTGTGTACTGTAGGTTGTCTAGCTCACCTTTCCATGGATAAAGAATTGTTGATGAGTTTTTTTTAAAAAAAAAAAATTATATTATTATTTTTTATTGGTTGAAGTGTGCTATGATGCCACATTGGATAGCTTCTATTTAAACTAGGAACACAATTCACCAACATATTATTATGTGTCTACTGTGCACATTACAACAACTCCTTACTAAAAACTTCACATAGCAAATTCTCCATGGGTATTTGCCACTTAGATATTTGTTTCCATGGCTTGTAAGGAATGATTTTGGATTCAATCTTGGATGATTAAATCACTAAAATTTTAAAAGAACTTGAATCCAAGCTCATAAAGAGCCACTAATGCAAGTCTCACTAACTTTAGATAGAAAGTATTTACTTCATCTTCTTAAAAGTATATATATATATATATGCACATGCGTGTGTGTATGTGTAAGAGTGCTCCTAACTTAACCTTAAGAGCTTCATATGCCACATACATGTAGTTTATCCGGGATGTATGTATGTAGTATGCATGAGTGTATGTGTAAGAGTGCTCCTAACTTAACCTTAGGAACTTCATATGCCACATACATGTAGCTCACCTAGGCTAACCTTTGGGCTTATTTTTGTGGGCCTACTTGTTACTCTTTTTCATTTAACATGTAAAACTTGGAGTGAATTAATTTATTTAAATAGAGTTCTTATTAACTTAAGTATCAAATAATGCCCAATCTTATTCAAGAATTTTTTTTTTTATTGAGTTATTACTAAATCCCAACATCATGTTATCGCATACTAAAGGTAGTATCCATAAACATAGATATGAACCAAGTGACCATCTAGTAATATTTGTTGGTCACTCAACAAATTGAAAACTAGTTGTGAACCAAGAGCTAATAGTTAATCAATTACTATATAATTCAATCTTTTCATCTCTCAATACCTTAATTCATTTGGTGTATGCAACATTGGCACTAAACCAACTCTTCTTCCTGGTCCATTGGAGTTACTAATTTCGATACTAAGGAGTCGAAGCATCCTACCATAATTGCAAAATTTACTAGTCACTTTAATTTCAATCAAGTGGCTTAAGACATCTACTTTCTAAAGATTCAAGCAATGAATCTCATCTCGATTTGTTACTACCCTCTCTATACTTTAAGCTATACTTGATAATTGCATCTTCTTCATGTTCACTTTTGTTAGCATTAAAGTATGGGCCCAATCTTACATAATGAAAAAAGGTCTAAAGCTTTAGGTTTTATTTACACTTAGTTGATAAAAGATGAGGGACCAATGATGGTTTTCTTCTACCATCCTCTTTAAGTGGGTTGCTATTTGATGTGTTGTACACCTCGAGTACTCACATACATGACTCAAATTATTTTACCCTTTGCTCTAGTGAGACTAACCTTAGTATTTGCATGTATTGATCTAAGAGCTTATGTCCTCTATAAACACTTTAATCTAACCAAGGATTTTTTAAGATGATTGGACATCATTGGAATTCTTGTTTATAAAATCTTATCATAACTCCTAACTTCTCCAAGTAATCTAAAGAACTACATCATTGACTAATCACAAGTGTAAAATGGATAGAGCACAAATATATGTTAACTCAATATCCCACAAATATATTCTTAAAGTCTTAGCACATTTTACATGTTCCATTATGTAGGCCATAACTTTGGTCTATTTGATTCGTTAGTGTAGTGGTTTATGTGGTGCAATTAAGAGGACGAGTTAGAGTGGTAGCTAGTGGGCTAAGTCTAGGTTTCTATTGGAATTAGGAAATTGTGGGTTAACGTTCCCAAGTTACAAAAAGAAAAGTGTTGAAGAATTGCTAATTTAGCAATTCCTTAGGTCTTACCTAAGAATTGCAAATATAGAATGTTTTGTTGGTATAATGGAATTGAGTAGGATTAAAATTACAACTATTGAAGATAGAATATAATAGTAATACCTATCACTTTGTTTGATTACATTTAAAATGGTATGAATAATATATTACAAATATATCCAAAATGCTAATATACCTCTATTAGTCCATGACTTGACTATTTGGCTAATGCCTTATTAGTAGATTATGTAAATCAAAGAATAACTACTCCTTTTGTTTAATAGTAATAGGTAGTGGTATAAGCAAGTTAAACTTACTCACAAGTTACTTGAGTTTAGCACAATAAGAACTCAAATTTGATTCAACATCAATCAAGTTGAGCTTAAGCTCGAACTACTTGAGTAGTTAATCAAGTCAAACTCAAGTTTCATAATATTTGACCTAACTAACTTACGAGCCTAATCGAGATTGTGTCAAATTTTAATTTTAATCAAGTTTTGGGTCAAGTTTCAATGTTAATATTATTTTTATATGAAAAAAAAAATAATTTTCATATAAATCAAGTCTAAACAAGTTTAATCAAGTCAAATTTGAGCTCATTAAGTGCCACTTCAAGTCAAGCTTGAGCTCTATATTACAAACTTGGTCGATTTGAGTCAAGCTCGAGCTTAAGCTTTGCATCATGCTGTCCCAATGATGCTTTCCATCTGCTATCCTCTTTAAGTGAATTATTGTTTGATATGCTGTAAACCTCGAATTGTTTTACCCCTTGCTCTAATGAAAATGACCTTAGTATTTGCACGTATTGAGTTTGAGCCCAATACTAGATAATTTTAACTTGACTCATTTACAACTTTAGTATTAGGAAATCTATGAAATGACTATTTTGTAAAGTAAATGCAACAATAGTATTACAAGGGAATAATAGCTATTTCATTTTATCTTGATGAAGTTAACCATACATGCAATTGATATGTATGAATGGAAAGTCTATGAAATTGTTATTTCTTCACCCAAACATTGTAATGATTTTTTAAGGAGAAGTGCACTAAATATATGATAAAATTTGTGGTCCCAGGAACATATCAAGTAAGTTCAAGTCTGGGTATCTGAATAATTAGAATGATAAAAGAAGGATTCATTTGTCCGACAAATGATTGACAATGGATCCGGAGGCACAGGCACACTGAGTGATGAGACTTGAGAATGGGTCAAACCAACGACAAGCACTCCTCCCACGCGACCGCAATTCATTTTCATTATAGGTAGGAAGGAAGGAAGAGTTCAGGCCCATCCCATCCATGCTGACTTGTTATTTGCGTCATCCTTCCGTCAACGAAAATTATTAAGGAAGACACAGCTTAATTAATATAATAAGCAAAAATATATTCGCATAATTTTAAAAAGTCATATGTTTTGTGTTGAATGTTGCAATAATCATAATTATTATAAAAGGCAATCTAACTTGTCTGATAAGATGTGTTTATTAAATTACTAGTTAGCACTCACTAACTATACTGTTCAATAATAGAGTTATAATGCTCTTAAGTCATACATGTAGGTAACTCCTATTTTGAAATATGAAAAGAAAAGAAATAAAGAAAGAAGGACGATACCTAACTTTGTCAACTCATTTGACCCTGACATCATAACCATGCTTACCATTCAAAGGAATACTTTCTATAGCTCAACAAAAGCTTTGAAAATGCAGTACCCACATCAGTCCAATAAAATTTTTCTAGTTGAGTTTTATTTTTTTTTTAATTTCAATTTTTTAAGTTTACAAAAACATGTAAATAAGTCCTTTGATAGTTTGCCATTAGTTTTTTTTTTATTATTAGTAGTGATATGTGATGTTATCTCATTGGTTCACATAATTTTTTAAAATAAATAATATAATATCAATAAAGTAAATTATTAAAAATATAAAAATTTGAAAAAAAAAAAAACTTTAACCACCCCCTAACCTTAGGGTGACCAAAACTTTTTTTTTTTCTCCAAATTTTTTTATATTTTATTTTACTAAATTGTACACATACAAACATACACATATACATTATTAAGATAATTTATTATTGCATTTTTTATTATTTTTCCAAATTTTCTAATTTTTATTACTTTATTAATTTTTTAATATTTTCTTGTATTATCAATTTAATAAAAATATTGAACCAATGAGATAGCACCGCTTATCATTACTAATAGAAAAATTAACAGATAACTTGTTTGCATGTTTATGTAAACACTAAGGATTGAAATAGAAACGAAAAATAGTTTAAGGCTTAATTTAAAAAGGTGACAAATGTTGAAGGAAAATGTGTACTTCTCCCTCCCCCCACTTCCTTTTTTTTTTTTTTTTTTTGCCCATTATGAATGCTATCAAGGTGAAGCAACTCCTATGGATTTCGTCTAGAAAAATTCATTAATGCCAATAGGGTCAGCAATTTAGTACACAATCCGCCAATCCAGACATAATACAACACGATTTTAATCAGTTTTGTGTCATAAAAACTTAACACGATTTATAAATGAGTCAAACCTATTTAGACTTATTTATAAATATGTCTAGGTTCAAGTTTAACACCCAAGCCCATTTAAGAACACACCTAACTAGTTTTAAATTTGAATTATTATCATTTTCCCCAAGTTCACAGCCTAAGTTTACCTCATTTCTAACCTAACCCTAATAAAATTCTTATATAAATAATAATTTGGTGCATTGTTTTGTATTTTCATTTTAATTATTATACTTCTAGTAATGTTTCTAAGTAGAAATTTAAGGATTTCAATAGTTTTTCTTATGATAGGGGGCTTACTTAACCTACTGTATCCTTTAGCCATAAATTATAATAATTGATTTTTATACATTATGAGTTTCATTTACAGTTCACTCTTTAATATATATACGAATTCTATTTTAAAATGTCGTATATCTATAATTCTATATGAGAATGTGGTTTTAACTTTTCCATAATACTAACCATATTTCTTTTGAACAAATTTAGATCATAGGATTCTATTTCATAAAACTTTTATAACTTATTTATTTTACTGAATAAAATAAGATTTATAATAAAATAAAAATTACTAATAAATGAAATAAAATTATAATTCATATTATTGTGTTCACTTTAATGTTATTGAATTAATATTATTCTGTTTATTTAAAAAAATAAAAAAAGGAATAGGTTTTGGTTAGTTAATAAAAAGACTAAAATTTCCATTGCATTAATGTAATAAAAATAAATAACCCACCTCCAGGTGTCCTCAAAAGCAAGTCATAGGGGCAAAGAGGACACACCAAACCAAAAACCAAAAACCAAAAATGGAAACACACGGTCGAAGAGGATAGGGCCGAAGAATCACCATATCGTGCTCAACGCCGAAGAGAATAGGAGCAAGGCGTGGATCTCAAGCATGCACCACCAGTCCATGGACACTATCAATCGGAGATCTAGATGCCGAATCCAACTGGGTAGAGGTTGCGATGGCGGCGCCTGACATCCCAGTAATTGCGGCGAGGTTGATAGAGCACGGAGGTAAAGGAGATGCAAGTGCTCCAACAACAGATCTGGTGCCGTTGTATCAGAATTAACACAATTTTTCCCTCTTTCTTCCTCCGTTTCATTAGCCTTCTTCAAGATGCGCGTGTTGGATGTTTAGTCCGAATGAGGTTAATTTGAGAAAAAAAAAAAAAAACCATAATTTCTACGTAATTGCCATTCGGGGGTCTGAAAATGGAATATGAATTTAACATTTCACGTGATTCTTATTCCTCACCGAATACGTATTCCATAATTAAGATCAACTAAATATTGTAATACTTATTCCACATAAATTAGAACCATAATAGAATTATTATTACAGCAAAGTAAATACAATTTTAGTGTTTAAAACTTCTAAACATTTGCTATGCAAATAGACATGTCTTTGATTAGTATACAAATATATATGATTCACATGCACATTTTAAATATGATGATATTTTAATATACCTTTTAAGTTTTAGTAATATAAAAATAGTAGAAGAAAATGAAGAATCATTCTCATTAATATCATTGATACCATACTAGTAATTCTTTTCAATATACACTATTTGACAATTTCTTTTGTAAAGTTAGCAAACAATATGGTTAATTTAAATATTAGCACTAATTTAACACATTGATATAATATAGCAAATGAATAATTTATTTTATTACGTTAATATTAGACTTATTTTCATTTGTCACATTTCAATTTATTATATTTAAAAGTTTAAATAATTGGTTCTATTAAACTTTAATTTATAAACTTCTATTTGATCATGTTAATAAATATTATAATTATGGTAAGATTATTTTATATTTTTTAATCCAAAAATAGATCAAACCCAAACAAAAACATATTTATTAAATGAATCAGATTATAAATCTAGATTTTCAAATAAGATTAAACTGTCGGCCCTGAATGGCAATATGCAAGAATTGAAGGACCAGGCAATTCTAACTCTTTCTTTCTTTATAGGAAAACAGTTTTACCTTTAGAGATGTTTCTTTCTATACAGACCTCATTTTCCTTTCTGCTAGCAAAATTCCCAATGGAAAGTTGCAGGATTTGAATGATGGCCAACACCCGAGTTATTTAAATAAATATCACATACTACAGCAAAAGACATTGACGTTCTGCCCACAGGAAATAGCACAATCCCTAAATCAAAGAAAAATTTAAAAATATCAAAAACTAGAAGTTTGTCCAGTAGGCGACTTGCTGCTGTCTGATAATGGAAACAGAATTTTCAACATATGAATGGAACCCCGATAGTTGCCGCTTCTTGTTTAAATATCTCCAAATTCTTTCCCTCCTCAAACACCATCGACACAGTCAATAATTCTCAAGAAGGAAGCTGCCAGGGAATGTTGAGCTACTTGCGACAAGTTTGTGAATGAGAAGCTGCATACCTTCCTGAGCTCTCTCCATGAATTGCACATTGACGTCTCCCAGGTACCAAATTGGTTAGCTTTCAGTAACTTGGTTCTTAAATCTGCTAGTATACCTTGCTCGTGTCCAAAGCATGGCTAGGTTCAGCATATGTGTTCAAGGAAAGTTCACAAACAAGCAACACTCTCAATCTGGCCAGAAAGGAATCACAGGACGGCACGTTCATCTATTTTTCATAATGTCTATACTACTTTCCATGAATGAAGGCAAAGGAGCGACCAACTCTAGACTTTCCAGCTTCGAAAGGTCATATGTTGAACACTCCGATCTCTGTAAAGCCAGGGCAACATCTGGCAAATGAATTTGCTTACAGTGGAGATGTAGACGATGTTCTTTGTCAGAAACACTTCCACGCCCCGTGTCAAGACCAAAGGAAAGAGGCTTTTTCTCAAACTTTCTGGTTGAGTACCCACCATTACGAGATAATGGCAAATGTTTCCACTTCCTATGAGCTTGCCATCCATACTTATAATCTCCAAGAATAGGAGTTCCCAAAATCTCAGCACAATGCACCCGAAGCTGCTTTCGACATTGGCAAAAAAATGAAGGTCAAACATTAAAAAATAAGGATCATATGTACATACATGAATACAGATATCCTAGTTGCGACACTACCTGGTGTTTCCTACCGGTAAGAGGTGACAACTCTAACAGTGTATAGCCTACATCATCAATAAAAGAACAAGACAACCCATATTAAGAACTCTTCTCTTTTTTTGGATGTAATGTCAGATTTTTCATCAAATAACAAATATACAAAAGGAAAGGACAATAGCCCACTATACAAAAGAGAAGCTCCACAAGAATCCTAAAATTTCAAGCTAATCACGAAGTAAAAACAAAGGGTGATTAGATTGAAATCTTAGCAAAAAACATCACCAGAGCAAACAGTCAACAATGACTATCACTAGCATAAAAACAAAAAAAGGATCATGCAGGTTACATCTACAGCTGACCGAAAACTAAGACCTAATCTTTTTTCATTCCTTTCTTTCCAAATATAGTATACAACAAAACCAAGTAATAGTTTCCAACAAGAAGTCAGCTTGGACCCAACGAGTTAAAGAGGTCAGGAATATCCATTGCTTCAGAAGGCACCACCATACTATTCAGCCTGATCTCCTCCAACCTACTCCATACTTCACACACAAAAGCACACTTAAGGAAAAGATAGCAATGCGTCTCCTCCACCCTATTACAAAGATAGCAGCAATTTCGAGGAGTAACACCTCAAAGCACCAATTTATCAAGGGTAGCAAGTCTTTGATAAGCCATTAACCATAAGAAAAAGGAAAATCTAGGAGCCAACAGTTTTCACCAAACCACCTTGAACCAACAATTCCTACTACCTTGTGTGCTCGAAGAGAGCCCTAAGCCCCTTGATAGTGAGCGGTTTTGTGGGCTTATCCCTCCAAACAAATCTATCATCACTACTGGTTTTAAGGATGAAAGCGCCATTCAGTTCCTCTCTTACATTGTCCCACAATTCATCCTTTGGCCAATCCCACCCATTCTAATCGATTATACAGCAGATTCTAGCTTCCTTCAAGAAATCAGAAGAGTATATATAGTCCCTTCCAATAGCCAAGAATACAAAGGGCATTTAGGGTGTCAATTGTCGTACCAAAGCAATATGAAATTCCCATTACCCACCTCTCACTTAAAGAAACTTTGTGCCAAAGGTCTCAATCATAAAATTTTCCACCAATACCAAGAGGCAGTGGCTGGAATTTTAATGGTCCAAAAATTCTTTTCTCTAATAAGTTCCACACACACCCAACTAAGCCACAAGCTAACACCCTCATCTGCACAAAGGGTCCAAATGTGCTTGAGTTGTGCTGCTTTATTCCAGGTAACAAGATCCACAACCTAAACCCCTCTCCTCCTTGGGTTTACACAAAATAGACCTAAAAGGAGAAGAGGATACTTTTTACCAAATTGTACACGACCAACATAGGATGGGACTTTGCAAGCCCAATTATTAATGAGCTTGCTAAACTTCTTGATGAGAAAATGACAAGTAGATTTGTTTGGCTTCATTGATGATAGAGGAACACCTAGATATTTAACAGGAGATCACCAGGAGCAAAATTCAGCACATGAAGGATATGCTCCTTTTCTGCTTTTGACACCCCACTAAGAAAAACAGTGCTTTTCTCATTGCTTGCTTTGAGGCTAGCCAATGAAGAGAATTCATCTAAACCCTCTTTGATCAAAGCTGTGGATCTCACATCACCCTTCAAGAAAATCATTACATCATCAACAAAGCATAGATGATTGAGGTGTTCCATTTGACATTTTCAATGATGAGAGAACCCCTCTTTCCTACCTACCTCCCTCATAATGCATGAAAAAAGTTCTATAACAAGCACAAATAGATATAGGGAGATTGGATCCCCTTGACACAAGCCCCTTGAGTTAGGGAAAAACCCCACAAGTTTGCCCTTCAAGTTAATGGAAAATTTTGGATTAGTCACACATTTCATCACCCAATCAGTAAATTGGGGTGGGAATTTCATGGTATCCATTAATTGCTCAAGAAAACATCACCTCATGTGATCATATGCCTTCATGATGTCAACTCTAATTGCACACCTAGCACCAAGATTATCCTTGATACCCAAGGAGGAGGTCTTGTGCTACAAACACATTATCAACAATTCTTCTCCCTTTAATAAAAGCAGTCTGCTCCTTGCCAACAAGATATGGCAACACCAACTTCAAGTGCTCAACCAGAATTTTGGAGATACATTTATATAAAGTACTGCAACACACAATAGGGCGAAAATCCAATAGAGATGAAAGATTCACCACTTTAGGTACAAGAGTGATAGCTGTGGAGTTGATTCATTTAAGTAACATCCCTGAAGCAAAGCAAAAAAAAAAAAAAAAAAATCCTTAATAGCCAAACATACATTCGGCCCTACGATGTCCCAAGACTCATGGAAAAATTTATATTGTAACCATCCAATCCTAGAACTTTGTCTTGTGCCATCAAATCAAACGTAGTCTTGACTTCATCATCCGTGCCAGGTTTAACCAAAAGATCCCAATCTACTCTCCTAACCCTCTTGGCAATAATGACTTCAAGACGATGGAATAAGTGGGCTGAAGCATGCAATTCTTTCAAGAGCTCTTCAAAAAAAGAAATAGTGTGAGCTTTGACTTCTGAAGGAGAGGTTAAACACTAACCCAAAGAAACACAAATAGAACAGATCATATCTTTATGGAATTTTTGCTTCAACGAGCAAAAGCAAAATGTTGAATTATGGTCACCCAGTTTCAACGAATTCTTGACTTCTGTTTAAAAAAAGATTCTTCCGTTGCTCTCAAAAGATAAAATTCTTTGAAAGCTTTATTTTCATCTTCCCACTGTGCATTAACAGGGTCAAGGCAGTTAAAGTCCTGCACTTCCTAGAGTCTCTTTTTAACCTCACTTGTCCATTGTTGTATATTAGGGGGAAAAAAAAAAAAGAAAAAGGCAATTAAGTCCCTTTAGCTTCTTTTTCATCATCTTGAGCTTGGAAACCACTTGAAACATTGGAGTACCCACAACACTCCTACTCCAGACCTCCTGTACAACCTTTTTAAAATCTGAATGTTCACTCCAAAAGTTAAAATTTTTTTAAAAAGTCCTCTTTGTAGCAGGTTGCAAATTTAAATTTACTGTAAGGGGACAATAGTCTGAAATGCCAAGGTTAACCACTTGTACTTCAGACTTAGAGTGCTTCATGAGCCAAAGCTGATTAAAAAGAGCACAATCTAATCTCCTAAGAATGGGATTAGAGGCATTTCTATTAGTCCAAGAGAATGGCAAACCAATAAAATGTGCATCTTCCAATTCTGCCTCAACAAAATTCATTGAAGTCCTCCATCCTCTCCGTAATAGATACATTACCACGAAACTTCTCCTCAACACTTCAACATTCATTAAAGTCACCCAAGATCAGCCAAGGTTCATAGATAGCACTCTTGAATCCCAGTAAGTCACTTGAAAGAGATTTTCTCAAGAGATCATTGTTTGCTCAATAAATAAAAGAAGAAAAACAAGAAAACTCACTACCCAGCAGCTTGTAATAACAATGTATCACCTGGTTCGAAGATACCAGGACTTGAATATCCCACACATTTAGATCCCATATCACCCAAATTCACCCACTCAGATGTGCTTCCAATCTCCAAGAGAAATGCTGAAGCTAATCACTCGTACTTCAGACTTAGGGAGCTTCATGAGCCAAAGCTAATTAAAAGAGCACGATCTAATCTCCTAAGAATGGGATTAGAGGCATTTCTATTAGTCCAAGCGAACGTTGGACCAATAAAATGTGCATCTTCCAATTCTGCCTCAAAACAAAATTCATTGAAGTCCTCCTTCCCCTTAATAATAGATACATTACCACCGAACTTCTCCTCAACACTTTGGCATTCATTAAAGTCACCCAAGATCAGCCAAGGTTCATAGACAGCACTCTTGAATCCCAGTAAGTCACTCCAAAGTGATTTTCTCAAGAGATCACTGTTTGCTCCATAAACAAAAGAAGAAAAACAAAAAAACTCACTACCCAGCAGCTAGCAACAACAATGTATTACCCAATTCGAAGATATCAGGACTTGAATATCCCACACATTTGGATCCCATATCACCCAAATGTGCCCACTCAGATGAGCTTCCAACCTCCAATCTAGAGAAAACCTCCCCTAAACATTTTGTAAATTAGCTTATTTGACTTTAGTTTCTACAATACTCAAAAAAGAAATTTTATGCTACTTCATCACATTTGCAAGGGTCATTCAAACCCCTAATGTCCTAAGATGCTATCTTTATATATACAAAAAAGGAAGAAAACCACAACTCAATGCAAAGGGGGATATCAAAGACCGCTCAGATTTCTCTCTCTCTCTGCCCCCGCGCCCCCCCCCCCCCCCCCCCCTCCTCTCTCTTCTCTAGCTCTTTTTTTCCTTGACTTCTTTTTCTTTTTTTGGGAGCTGTTCAACTCTTGACCCTCTAACACAACATCCTTTCCATGGGATTCGTCCATTCATATCTCCATTGAGAGAGATGATGGAAGTAGAGTCTCATTTACCAAAGATGAGGTGACAAAGAAGGCATTCCCACAAGAGGAAGGGTTTGAGCTAGAGACCTCAACACCATTGTTATAATTATCCCCCAAAATACCAGACTCCTCACAGTCCCTTTTATCCACTTCACCATCAGCATGGGCAAAAGAGGGGCAAGCATCTATTCTCAATGGAGCCAAGCTGTCCAGACTAAGAGAGTTTGAAGGCTCCTCAATAGCTTTAGATTTCCCTTTTCCAGGTGTCACCAGAGCTGAGATTTTTGGTGTATCAACTCCTCTCTCTTTTATGACAACACCACCTCTAAGTTTCACCTTATCACCAGCAAGTAAAGCCACACAAGTACCTTCCACACCCTCCGACAGAACAGATGATGATCCCCTTTCAACCTCCACAGCTTCTTTTGTCACTTCCATAGATCCCGCAAAGAGGCATCTCAACTCAGAATGTCCAAAAATGCAACATTTAAGACATCTAGAAGGGAGAATATGATACTCAACATCCACTCTGTGCAGAACCATTCTCACATTCCATCTCGAAATCATTAGGAAAATCTCCACCAGCATCCATCTCTACTGAGGCACAACATATTTCACTCAGGTATTGATTGTTGTGACTGTCAACTTGAAGTGACTTACCGTCGAGATGTGATGAAGTTGTAAATATTAATTTTAAAGGCTGTAAGAATAGATTAGAAAGCTATAATTATCTTAGGAGAAATTGGTGGAAATCCCTTGATTGGAGGGATTTAATTAGTATGATTATTTCTTTTCTAGGGTGATTTAGTTTTCCTTTTTTTGATTTCTGTTGTATTATAAAAGGCCATATATATTGCTATTAAATGGTAGAAATAAGAAAATTAATTTTCCAGTTTGCTATATGGTATCAGAGCTATGGACTTTATTCCTAGGGTTTCTCTTTGCCTTCTTTCAGCCTTCATAGCTGGTTTTTTTGTAGTAGTCTTTTTTTTTTCCCCCTAACAACCTTAATTGCTGGACATCACTTTCTATCATGATGTCTGAAATTATCAATAGCCCTAAAACATCCAAAGACTCTAATAATGCCCAGAAAATTAGAGAATTACAAAATATTCAGACCTTCAGTAGACTCAATGAGAAGAACTACCTCAAATGGTCACAACTTGTCCGCACATACCTCAAGGGCAAAGGGAAACTTAATCATCTTCTTGGAACACCACTAGCAAAGGAGAATCCAACATTTGAAGCCTGAGATGAAAAGGACTCCATGATAATGTCCTAGTTATGGGATTCCATGAAGCCCACAAACAATGACACCTGCATGTTTTTGGCCTTGGCAAAGGAGATATGGGAATTCATTCATCGCACATATTCGAAGGCTAGTGACATTGCCCAAGTGTATGAGATTAAGGTAAAAACAGCAAGCACTAAACAAGGTAATAAATCTGTCATAAAATAAGCAAATACACTGTAAAAACTATGGCAGAAACTTGATCATTATCGAGTCTTTCAGATGAAACCCTTGATGATGCAGCTATAAAGATCGTGTCTATGATTTTATGGCCGGTTTGAATCTTGAATTTGATCAAGTCAGGGTTCAAACTCTTGGCAAAGATGACACACCATCTCTAGAAGAAACGATCTCACTAGTTTGAGGAAAAAAAGGCCGAAGGAATGTCATGCTGGAGCCTCAAAGCATGGATGCTTCAGCCCTAGTAGTAAAACTAGATCACCAAGAGAAAGGAAAAGATTTTCCAAACAACCAGGAAGAGAGAATGTTATGCACAAGAAAACCTCACGCTCACATACCAAAATAACCCCCTTCGACCAAGTTTATGTCAAGAGGACACGACAGAGGAAAGGTGAAGGGCAGGAAGGGTAGGAGGAGGGGCGAACTTGAAGAAACCACGGAAGGGGGAATTTAGAAAGGTTATCTTAGTTTAGGGGATCTTGTATGTTTTCATTTCTTCTTAGCATAGGATGTTGTTTCCATTCCTAGTGTAGGTTGACCAGCTTTAAGGAGGCTTGTTTCCCAGCTGGAGTTAGCAGTTAAACGTGTCTTAGGGCCAAGAGAGCGGCTGTCCCACTACTGATGATGAAATGATCGATTACTAGTGGAGGACAGGTAGGTGGAGTCGTGGGAGAGAAATAGGAGAGAGTGGGAAAATGGAGGCAGTTAACACCGCCCATCTTGTACTCAAAAGGAAAAAGAAGGAAAGGAATGAAGGATCGGATTTATTTTTCTCCTAAGCATTCTGAAAATTCGGAATCATTGAGCAACCATAGGGAGACGCAGAAGAAAAACCCTAAAAGCTACTAGTGAATCTGACCTAGTAAGTGAGTCAAAGGAAGAAGGTCCTAAAAAACGATCCTATAACAAAGTGGTATCAGAGCCACACATGTTGGACGATTTCAAGAGGCTCCAACAACAATTCAAAGGTTTCCTGGAAATGTACACGGCCGATAGGGCCCATGTCGAGGAACTGTCCGTCCAGCTAGCAAGTCTCTCTCGAGAGGTGTTGTCGAGGAAAGGGAAGGGAAGAGAGACAGAAGAGACCAGCGGAGGCAGCGCCTCTAGGGAGCAGGCCTCGGGAGCCTTCGCTGCATTTGGGGAAGAAGAGAAGGGGGTGGTGATGCCGAAGTACGCTCACCTGGATTTCCCTAAGTTGGATGGCAAATCTGACCCCCTAGGTTGGCTGAGCCGATGTGAACTCTTCTTCAGGCAACAACACATGCCAAAGGGGGATCGGGTAGAGCTAGCCGCCTATCACCTAAAAGGAGAGGCTCAATTGTGGTTCCTCAAGATGGAACGCGATCGGCCTGGAATCTCATGGGAGGAGTTTAAGGCCATCTGCCATTACCAATTTAGACCCCCGCTCAAAAGTAACCCGTTGGGGGAGTTGGCCAGATTAAGGTAGCTAGGAACCGTGGATGAATACCAACAGTGGTTCACCTAAGTCTCAACCCAGACACCATCCCTAAAGCCGAAGCAGGAAGTGACGCTGTTCATCAGTGGGTTGAAGGAGTCCATCTTCGTGGATATCTTGATCCAAAACCCTTAGGACATGATTCATGCCGTGGCATTGGTGCGATTGTATGAGAGGAGTGTGGCCTTGAGGGCAAAGGCTGAGACACAAAGGAGGAGGTCAGGCCTAACCAGGGAGGGGGAGGTACCAACGAGAAGGCTTTTGCAGCATCTTAGCCCTCCAACCTTTGTGAAGCGGTTAAGTAAGCCCGAACTGAAGGAACGGAGGAGAAAGGGGCTTTGTTTTAATTATGATGAGCCCTTCTCAGTAGGACATCACTACAAAAGACTTTCGGTTAGAATGTGTCGAAGACGATTCGGAGAAACAGGAGAAAGAGGAGGACATAGGGGTTGAGAAGGGCGAGGAGGAGCCAGCTGCTATATCACTCCACGCCATGATAGGCGCTTGCAAACCCCAAGCGATGAAGTTGCGAGGTAAAATTGGAGAGCAAGAGGTGGTGGTGCTAGTGGCCTCTGGAAGCACGCACAACATCCTGGACAAAGGAGAGGCTCGAAGACTAAAGTTAAAGGTTGAGCCCCGACATAATGTTAAGGTGCTAGTAGCAAATAGGGAGAGTTTGCGAAGCGGGGGCAGTTGTAACGGGGTGAAGTTGCACCCGGCAGACCGCCCTTTCTAAGTGGACTTTTATACACTACCCTTGTGCGAGGCTGATGCAGTCCTAGGCATGAGTTGGCTGAAGTCCTTAGGGGCGATCGACTAGGATTTCAGGGATATGAGGATGAAATTCTGTGTTATGGGGAAAGAAATAGGATTGAGGGGCCTTCTGGAACGGGGAAAGGACAACACATCCTTAGCAGCCATGAGAGAAGTGGAGAAAAGTAAGGAGTTAGGGTTGCTGTTGGGAGAGTATGAGTCCCTCTTCCAGCCGCTACATGGTCTCCCACTAGCTAGACCATGTGACCACAGGATCCCTCTTCAACCTGGCACCGCTCCTATTATAGTAAGGTCGTACCAATATCCGCATCAACAGAAGGACGAGATAGAGAAACAGTGTGAGGAGATGTTGGAGCAAGGCATCATCCGAGAAAGTCAATCCCCTTTTTCTTCTCCCGTGTTGCTGGTGCGAAAGGCAGACCTTAGTTGGAGGTTTTTTTGTGGACTACTGGGAGTTAAATGACAAAACTAGTAAAGATAAATTCCCTATCCCAATCATAGAAGAGCTACTAGAGGAATTAAACGGAGCCAAGTATTTTTCCAAGTTGGATCTAGCATCGAGTTACCACCAAGTACATATGCATCTCGCGGATATAGCAAAAACGGCCTTCCACACTCACTAAGGGCACTTTGAATTTCTTGTCATGCCCTTCGATCTCATGAATACCCCCTCCACCTTCCAAGCTCTGATGAACACCGTCTTTAAGGGGGTACTGCGCAAGTTTGTACTAGTCTTCTTTAACGACATCCTTGTCTACAACAGCACATGGGCGGAACACCTTCGGCATCTAAGGAGGGTCTTCATGCTCCTAAGGGAACACCACTTGTACCTAAAGAGGAGTAAGTGAGCCTTCGCGCAAGAGCAAGTGGCTTACTTAGGCCATGTGATTTTCATGAGGGAGTACGAGCCGATCCAAGGAAGATAGATGCCATGCTGAAGTGGACGAAGCCTATGTCCACCACGGCCATGAGGTGATTTCTAGGGTTGACAAGATACTATAGGCACTTTGTGGCTAGGTATGGGCACATTACGGAGCCTCTGACTAAGATGCTTCGCAAAAATAACTTCCAATGGACCCCTAAAGCCAAGAGTTCATTTGAGAGGCTGAAAACAACCATGACAGAAACGCCCATGTTAGCACTTCTAGACTTCTCCCAACCGTTCGTGATGGAATGCGATGCCTCTGAAGGAGGAATTGGGGCGATCCTTCAACAACTAGGGCGATTGATATCCTATTTCAGCCGACCTTTTGCCAAACAACACCTTAAGCTAGCAGCCTATGAAAAGGAATTGATCGGGCTATCTAAGGCTATCCAGCATTGGAGGTCGTACCTATGGGGAAGAAGATTCTTAGTGAAGACAAATCATTATAGCCTCAAGTACCTCTTGGAGTAAAGGGTAACAACTTTGCCTCAACAACACTGGATCAACAAGCTGATGGGGTTTGACTTTGAGATCGAGTATAGAGGTGGTCATGAAAACAAAGTGGCAAACGCCCTGTCCAGGAAGGATGAACCTGTCGGCCAACTGGCAGCCCTCTCTTGCCCACAATTGCAACTATTTGACCAAATCTGCAAAGAGAATCAACAAACCAGAGAAATCCAAGAGTTGATTGAACGAGTGGAAACTGGGCAGCTAGGACAAAAGTGGACGGTAGAGGATGGATTGTTGTTCTTCAACCAGAAAATCTACTTGCTTCCTCACTCGGCCTTGTGTTCAGTCATCATCGAAGCTCTTCATTGTCCGTTCCATGAAGGGTATCAGAAAACCGTCCACCGCATCAAGCAAGACTTGTACTAGAAGGGGCTAAAACAACAGGTACAGCAATTTATCCGTGCATGCAAAGAATGTCAAAGGAGCAAAGCCCAACTGTAGAAACCGGCTGCCCTTTTGCAACCACTACCGATACCATCCCAAGTGTGAGCTGATATCTCCATGGATTTCATTGAAGGATTGCCCATGTCCCATGGGAAGTCGGTCCTCCTTGTGGTAGTGGATCGATTCTCCTAATATGCCCACTTCCTACCCCTGAACCATCCGTATACAGCTGTCTCCGTATCTCGAGTATTCTTTAACCATGTCTTCAAACTTCATGGGATGCTAGAATCCATAATAAGCGATAGGGACACTACCTTCACCAGCTCGTTTTGGACAGAATTGTTCAAGCTGCAGGGAACCAAGCTGGCCTTCTCCGCATATCATCCACAAAGTGACAGACAAACAAAGGTAGTCAATCGCACCATTGAGATGTATTTAAGGTGTTTTGTGGGGGAATGTTCAAACAAACGGATGGAATGGGTGGTGTAGGTAGAATTTTGTTACAACACAAGATTCCATACCGCCCTGAAAGCAACCCCCTTTGAGGTGGTTTATGGTCGCACACCCCCACGATTGCTGGCCTACTGCCCTGGGGTATCCAAGTTGGAAGCGATAGAAATGGCACTTGTGGAAAGAGACCAAGTCTAGTAGCAATTGGCTCGGGCTCAAGCTACCATGAAAGCCCAATATGATCGAAGGCACAGACAATTGGAATTCCAGGAGAGTGAGTTAGTCTAGCTTCGCCTACAACCGTATCGATAGATCTTGGTGACCACACAGCGCAATCAGAAGCTGGCACCAAAATTCTACAAGCCATTTCCAAGATCGGCACCATGGCCTATCGGCTAGAATTTCCCCCACAAGTGAGGATCCACCCAATTTTTCATGTATCCTGCTTGAAGAAGTTTGAAGGTCCCCCTACTACACGACCACTACTTCCCCTAGTGCAGCAAGGAGTGGTTGTGCCACAACCCAAAGCTATCCTGGAGATAAGACAGATGCAGAACCAATCTGAGGTGCTGGTGCATTGGGATGGCTATTCACTTGTTGAAGCTTCATGGGAGTCGGCTGAGATGATGATACAACGTTACCCCCCATTTGCGCCTAAGGTCACACACGCTTTAGAGGGAGGGACAGATGTTATGCGTGAGAAAACCTCATGCTCACATACCAAAATAACCCCCTTCGACCAAGTTTATGTCAAGAGGACAAGACAGAGGAAAGGTGAAGGGCAGGAAGGGCAGGAGGAGGGGCAAACTTGAAGAAACTGTAGAAGGGGGAATTTAGCAAGGTTATCTTAGTTTAGGGGATCTTGTATGTTTTCGTATGTTCTTAGCATAGGATGTTGTTTCCATTCCTAATGTAGGTTGACCAGCTGTAAGGAGGCTTGTCTACCAGCTGGAGTTAGCAGTTAAACGTGTCTTAAGGCCAGGAGAGTGGTTGTCCCACTACTGACGATGACACGATCGGTTAGTAGTGGAGGACAGGTAGGTAGAGTCATGGGAGAGAAATAGGGGAGAGCGGGAAAATGGAAGCAGTTAACGCTGCCCATCTTGTACTCAAAAGGAAAAAGAAGGAAAGGAATGAAGGATCGGATTTATTTTTCTCCTAAGCATTCTGAAAATTTGGAATCATTGAGTTCTCTCCAACGAGCCCAAAATCATTAGCAACCATAGGGAGACACGAAAGAAAAACCCTAAAACTACTAGTGAATCTGACCTAATAAGTGAGTCAAAGGAAGAAGGTCCTAAAGAACGATCCTATAATAGAGAAATAGTGGAAAGAGAACAAGGACAACCTTTGGTGCACCTATTGCAAGAAACCAAGGCACACAAAGGAGAAGTGTTGGAAGCTTAATGGTAAGCCTCCAAGTCGAGAGTGGGGAACCCGCGGAGGACAACAGAAACCTCAAGTAAACATGGTAGAGGATTCAAAACCTGCTGCAAGGGGGCTCAACAATCAAGAAATCAAGAGAATAAGAAGCTTGTTGGGGCCGCTTGAGAAGCCTTCTGGAGCTTTGCTCATTAGCTCTTTCAAGTAGTCCTTCATTTTCTTTTTGTATGAATGCCTCAAAATTTTTATCACAACTCTTGGATAATTGACTTCGATGCCACAGACCATAGGACCCCCACATCTCAATTTTTCCATTCCTATACTCCCTGCCCGAGCAGTAGAAAGATTGTAGTGGCCAATGGTATGTTAGCTACTGTTACTGGTTTTGGAAACGTACATATTACACCTACCCTCATCCTCAAAAATGTTCTCCATGTACCAAAATTATCAGCCAGCCTCATCTCCATCCAAAAACTTACCCATGATCTTAAATTTTATGCCACTTTTTTTCCTTCTTATTGTGTTTTTCAAGACCAAGGCTCAGGGAGGAGGATTGGACTTGCAAAGGAAAGAAGCAGCCTTTATCACATTGAACCATCCCAAAGCAATATTTCGATGTCTTTTCTCAATTCCTCAAATAAAGATGTAATTTGGCTGCATCACCTACATCTATGTCACCCTTCTTTAGGGTTTTAAAAGTCATGTTTCCTAATTTGTTTTATGGATTGGATGTTTATGAGTTTCATTGTGATGTTTGTGAGATGACAAAACAGACTCGTGTATCATTTCCCATTAGCAATAAAAGAATTACTCATCCTTTTCATTTAATTTATAGCAACATTTGGGGTCCTTCAACTATACCTAATAAATCTGGAGCTTAGTGGTTTGTGTCCTTGACTGATGATTGCACTCAAGTTACATGGCTCTTTCTTCTTAAACAAAAATCTGATATTAGTCAAGTTATACCAAGTTTTCACACGATGGTTAAAACCAATTTAGGGTTAAAATCAAAAGCATTAGAACAGACAATGCTAGAGATTAATTCAACCATATTTTATCACCCTACTTCCAATGACAAGGCATTTTCCATGATTCATCATGTGTCAGCACACCCCAACAAAATAGGGTAGCCAAGAGGAAAAATGGGCATTTACTTAACTCCACCCAAGCGCTACTTTTTCAAGGGAATGTTCCTAAGTCCTATTGGGGAGAGGTTGTTCTTACTGCCACACACATGATAAATAGACTTCTCTCACATGTTATAGAAAACAAAAGCCCCATAGAAATTTTCAAAACCTTTTACCCACATTTCAGAACCTCTAATGGTCTCACACAGAGTATTTAGGTGCACTGCTTTTGTTCGTATCCACAACCAATATAGAGGCAAGTTAGACCCTCAAGCCATCAAATGTGTTGTCCTTGGTTACTCTTATACTCAAAAAGGGTACAAGTGTTACCATCTTTCATCCAAAAAATTTTACATCTCTAAAGATATCACTTTTGCAAAAAATACACCTTTTTTCTCCAAAGCCTCTCTTCACAGGGAGACTACAATGATGGAAGATAATCCTTGTGATTCCTTTGACCTTCCTTCACCTGTTTCATCTCTTGCTCGAGCTACTATTCCATCCCTAGAACCAGCCATTGACACTCATAAGAACCCAAAATTTCCTCTAGTATATTCAAGGAAAAAGGCTCCAGAACAAGTGCAAGTCCAAAATTCCTCTTACTCAAGCCCTGGAGATCAAGAAGCTTCCAACTCAAACTCTAGTGTTGAGATCACGGTAAGACCTGACTCACCACCTATTCACTTAACAAATGACCTGGACATTCCCATTGCTCTTAGAAAACATACCTCGAGAGAGCAAAAAACGACCACTTTACCCACTATCTTACTATGTCTCCCTTAAACGCTTGTCCCCAACCTACAAAAAGCTCATCATGAACCTGAACACCATCACTACTCCAAATACTTTTTCTAAGGCATTGTTAAAAAGGGAATGGAGGGATGCTATGAGGGAGGAGATGAGTGCATTAGAGAACAAAACGACTTGGGAGATTGTTGATAAACCAAGAGGAAAGAATATTGTGGATTATAAGTGGATTTTCACTTTGAAGTATAAGGCTAATGGATCTCTTGAAAGATACAAAGCAAGATTGGTGGCCAAGGGGTATACTCAAACTTATGGAGTTAATTATCACAAGACTTTTGCTTCAGTTGCAAAAATGAATACTATAAGAATTCTATTGAATGCTTTCCTTCGTGGTGAATTAGAGGATGAAATATACATGAACATCCCACCCGGTTTCAAGGAAAACACGGGTAACAAGTTGTGCAAACTGAAAAAGGCTCTTTATGGGTTAAAACAATCTCCTAGGGCATGGTTTGAAAGATTCACAAAATTCATGAAGGAGTCTGAGTACAAACAAAGCTAAGGTGATCACACTCTCTTCATTAAACATTCAGCTATAGGAGTAACTACTCTACTAGTCTATGTGGATGACATCATAGTAATTGGAAATTATGAAAGAGAGACTTAAATTGAAGCAGAAATTAGTCAAGGAGTTTGAGATCAAAGAGCTGGGGAAATTAAAGTATTTATTTGGTAATGAGGTTGCCTATTCCAAGCAAGAAATTTTTATATCTCAATAAAAGTAATAGAGACAGGGAAGAGTGAGTGTAAGCCAATTTCTATCCCGATGGATCCAAATCATAAGCTAGGAGAAGCTAAAGAAGAAAAAGCTGTTGACAAGAGAATGTGCCAACGATTGGTGGGAAGACTCATATACCTTGCGCACACTCGGCCTAACATTGCATAATTGGTTAGCTTGATCAATCAATTCATGCATGATCCAAGAAAACCTCACCTTCAAGCTACCTATAGAGTATTGCATTATTTAAAAGGGAACCTAGGAAAAGGGATCTTGTTCAAGAAGAATGATACTCTTACTCTAAAAGCATATATCGATGTTGACTATGTAGAGTCTCTAGTGGATAGAAGATCAACCATAGGGTATTGTGTCTTTCTTAGAGGTAACCTAGTTCATGGAAAAGCAAGAAGCAAAACATAGTGGCAAGATCATTAGCTGAATCAAAATTTAGAGCAATGGCACAAGGATTGTGTGAGCTAATCTAGCTAAAGATTATCTTGAATGATTTGAAGATTAAATGGGAAGGTCCTATGAAGCTCCATTGTGATGATGAGTCAACTATCAATATTGCTCATAATCCCATACAACAAGATAGAGCTAAGCATATTGAAATTGATAGACATTTCATTAAAAAAAAAAATGGAAGAAGAGTTAATGTGTATATCCTACATTCCATCAGAATGTCAATTAGCTGATGTTCTAACAAAGGGGCTGAACAATTCAAGCTTTCATGACCTTTTGTTCAAGTTGGGAATCAAAGACATCTATTCCTCAGCTTGAAGGAGAGTATCGAGATGTGATGAAGTTGTAAATATTAATTTCACGGGTTGTAAGAATAGATTAGAAAGCTGTAATTATCTTAGGAGAAATTGGTGGAAATCCCTTGATTAGAAGGATTTAATTAGTATGATTATTTCCTTTTTTAAGGTGATTTAGTTTTCTTTTTTTTTTTTAATTTCTATTGTACTATAAAAGGCCATATATACTCCTATTAAATGGTAGAAATAAGAGAATTATTTTTCCAATTTTCCACACTTACCAAGAGCGCTTACTGCATAACTCCCTCCTTATGAAAAAACACCATCGGTACACCTCATAATCTCCCCTAAATAGGCATTTTCTTAGGCCACACCTTAAAGAGCCTCTAACTAATCCTCCAACATTCAAGAACCAACAATTTATTGTTGAAAAACCAAAATTGCCTCAAGACCTTCAAAAGAGTCTTCATTTGAAAATTTAAATAAGAAATACCTACAACCATTCAATAACACCTCCAAGAGGCCTACATTACCCCACAAAGCCCTTGCCACCTGCTATAACACTTGAAAAAGTGGATTTCCTTCCAAAAAATACCCCACCAAGGTGTTCTTCCAAATCTGCTCACCTAACTCTGATACAGATTTAGGTGGTTTGACTCTGATTTTTCCCCCAACCATTGAGGGTGGGTGCTAGTTAAGGGCAACGTCCACTTTACAGGCTGAAGCAGAGGGCTCAACAGCAGGCTTGGGGCCCAAAACCACTTCCACAAAGGAAGCTGGCTGTTTGGGAGATGACTCCAGCAATTTATAAGACACTACCTTGACATGCTTGTCAACTTCATCGGTTGAAACAGCAGGTAAAGATTTAGACCCCAAAACAGGACCCTTAACTGAATTCAAAGGAGAGTTCATCTCAACTAGCTGCTTTTTCTCACTAAGCCTCACAACATTCAAAGAATCATCCATAGATTTAACCCCAGACATTACTTTTTTCACACCCAAACCCACTTTTCAGCTTTAGAAGAAGGAACTTCACCGAAAGAGGCTTTAGACACTGCTTTCCAATCATGTCCACGGAGAAAGAGGAGGAGAGAGAGAACAAGGAGTGGGAGAGAGAAGTAGAAGAGAGAAAAGGGATGGACAGAGTAGAAGAGACAGAAGAGAATAAGAGTGAGAGCGTAAAGAGAGAGGAGAAGAGAGAAAACAAAGAGAGAGAGAGAGAGAGAGAGAGAGAGAGAAAGGGAGAGGAGAGAAGAAGATACGGAAGAGAAGAAGGGAGAAAATGTACCAAGAGAGAGGAGAACGCTAGGATGGGTGGATGGAGATTCTAGAGAGAAGGGAGAGCATTTTCTCAAAGAGTTCATCCCATGTACTTATGAAAGAAAGACAAGCCCCATTCATCCTTAAAAATAAATAAATAAATAAGGTTCTAAAAGATTCTAAGGTTCTCACGAATGAGTCTCAACTTAACCATAAAAATAAGGAAGCAAGGAAGAAAAACCAACAAACACAAATTAAAATCAGACTCTTGGGTTAATAGACCAAAAACTAAGAATACCTTCAATAGCAAAAGAGAACAAAGGCAGGTCAATATATGGGCTCTTGAGTTCAAAGGAAAAAAGAAACCAAGGGAAAAGAAAAGAGGAAAATCTCTCCTCCATATGATATTTGAATAGTTATAACTATCTTAACTTAATTTTACAAGAAGACAAATAAGAGATGGAACTAATGAGTAAAGATCTAAAAATGACAACTCCAACTAAAGGTGGAGCTATTTACCAAAAAAAAAAAACTAAAGGTGGAGTTAGTCTTTAGTTTGTCGATTCTTTCCTTCATCCAGCACAATTGAAATAGAGACAATTAAGTAGGAATGCAATCGAGGTGAGTCGTAATAGGGTATCCAGTTCGACCGATCCAATAAAAACCCTATAAGGTTTAGTATCAGGTTTCGAGATATGAAATAAAATCCGATAGGGTTTAGGATTAAGTTATAGAATTTAGAAAAAAAACCCAATGGGAAAACCCGACTTGATAAAATAATTTTTTTAAAATAATAAATTAATATTATAATTTATAATTGGTATATTTTATTTTATTAATTTTATATTTTTAATTGTTTGGAATTTCCCACCAACTAATTACAAAATCCAAGTTTCTAATTTTGGAAACAATAACATCCAACTCCAGTTGAGTTGAGTTCTACGCGCACTTGGCTAGTCCGCTGGTCTGGTACTTCGATTAGTGGTTATTGGTTAGAGAATAGAGATAACAGACACCAAAGTTCAAACATAGAGTTAGCGAGTTACTCAATTACATACATTATCTTTACTTTCCTCCATGGCTGACAACTCCACCTCCACTCCATGCAGCACATTGCTCACTACACCTGCATGCAACTTGTACAACCTTAAAGAGAATAGAAACTCCCCCCTACGGCCCTGCCCTACCCTATAACTTACAATCACACCGGAAAATGAAAACCTCTCTCTCTCTCTCTCTCTCTCTCATGTGCGCATAGCGGCCGGTATTCTCACAATCATTGTTCTATAAGTCTACTGTCGACGGACGATGGCTAGCGTGGAGTCCACATTGTGGAATAGATGAAGTGGACTTTCCCTAATCACAAAACCCCTCTTCCTCTCTCGCTCTCTCTCTCGTGTGCACTCGACGCTACCAACTGCTCTCTTTGTTCAACTGTCAACTCTCCTGTCTATGAGCGTTCGAGCCAAGATTGGGTTCCGGTTCAAGTTCGGGATGATTCATTTGTTAAACGAAAAAAAAAAACCTATTAGGTCGAAGCGGGTTTTAGGAATGTAAATCCTTTGCCAAGTTGAGTTCAAGTTTCATTGAACCCATCCCAAACTCGGCCTGTTTACATCTCTACAATTAAGCATATAGATAAATCTTTATGATGGGAAAAAAGTTATATTTAGAGTGGGAAAATAAATATTTATCCCTATTATTTTCTAATTTATGATGCACTTTGGGAGATACTAGATGAACCACACCCATTGTAACGACTAGGATTCACAAGAATTAAAGAATAAATGGAAATGAATAATTGAAAAGCAAAATACCTAAAATGGTACTCCTCAATTAAGGTTGCTAAACACTCAAGAGCATAGTACAACCCCAATTTATTTTATTAACCAACAAATTCTGTTTTACAAATTGACTGGACCTCCTCCTACTGTCCCTGCCTACTTCTATTTATATCTTCAACAGTACAATTATCATTCTACCCTTATACAACATTTACAATTACAACTACACCTGACAAAAATACACTATCAACTATAGTGCACGTACATCAAACATACAACACAGCACACTTACTCACTAGCACAAACACACATATAGACTTTTGGATTGTATCAATTCCCTCCCCCTTAACTTTGTCCTTGTCCCCAAGGACAATCCGAAGAAACAACAATTCTATCCCACACCCGTGGCCTCAAACTCAACATTATCTGCTATGCAATCTTTTAATTGATTCATTGGCCATTGATGTATCAGCTCCCACCATGGCTAACTCATCAACCAGTACATCAATTAAAACCCATTGCCCCACACAAACTAAGGACTACAAAAACCATAGCACATCCCACATATAAAATAGGAATCAAATCCTCAACTATTACTGGAAATTGATGGCATGTGTCCTTAACAAGATCTAATAATGACAACACACTCTTCTCCACCATCCACACTATTATAAAACTTTCTCCCACTTGACCAATGAAGCACCTAAGGCACTAGTCACATGGATACCAAGACCCCTCACAAGTGCAAGCACAAACAGCTCACTTATTCACGATTGCACCAAAGTGAACATTCACAGAAAAATTAATTATATCTCCATCACTAACAGGCAAGAAATCACCAACAAGGTATGGAGATTGGTCACGAGGCAGAAGGTCTTCACAAGAAAGAATCAAGCCATGAGAGACGTTCTCCAGTTGAAAACAAATTTTAGCCTTAGATGAATCCTTGTCAAAGTTACCAGCACTTTCCAGTCAACATTCTCTAGCAAGATCTCCTGTTGCGGTTGATCAACAATCTTTGGTGCATCTTGCTGTTCATCACATTTGACAAGCACTGGTAAAGAGATAACCTCACTAGGATTAGAATGCTCCTCCTTACAACAGTTAACCACCTCAAAGTTAACAAGAGCATCTTTACAAGCACTAGAAACACCGTTGCCAGTGCTCAAATCAAAAGCGCCTCCATGTTCTCCATATTGAGCAGCAATACTATCTCCTACTTGAACATTATGTCGAACACCTAATGGGCATTCATCAGAACCTACACATGGACTATGGACAACAGAGCAATCACCTCGTCAACAAACTAAAGTGGATTGAGATGAAATCTCTGCAACGACTTCTGAATCTGCTTGCACTTGTCGACTAACTGAAGTGCCAAAAAATTCGTGAAACAAGTCATCAGAAAATTCACAACAATAGCTGTCATATCAACACAAAAGCTCCTGTTTAAACATCTCCCAGTCCAATTGAGGTAGTCATCTTCTCAACATCTTAAATCAATAAATGGTGCCACCCCTCATATACATGGAAACAAGTGGAACATTACAATCAGCTCTAGTCTGATGAATCTCAAAATATTTCTCCATTAGCGTGATTCAATGAAGAAGATCAACTCCTTCAAACACCGGCAGAGTAACATTCACAGCATTCATAGAAAAATCCTCATCTACTTTAGGATCCATTAGTTTGACAACACTAACTCCACCTACTACAGTAGATGAAGCATTCTATGCAAGTGGCTCAAGAGTCGCTGTTTGTTGGTCATCTCATTCAACTTCCTTCCGTGAACACTTCTGATCAACCTGCTCCTGTGTCTCTTGTTGTACCTTCCAATCAAACCACAAACCGTACACCATTTGATGTATCCTCAACAAGTGTTGGTTCAATCGTTGACCAATAGCAGTAATACAGTCATCTTCCGTTACCATTCTTATCTTTCCTATTAGGAATTTTCCACAAAAGGCACCAATTGTAACGACTAGTATTCACAAGAATTAAAGAATGAATGGAAATGAACAATTAAGAAGCAAAATATCTAAATTGGTACTCCTCAATTAAGGTTGTTAAACACTCAAGAGCAGAGTACAATCCCTATTTTTTTTATTACCCAGCAAATTCTATTTTACAAACTGACTGACCTTCTACTGTCCCTACCCACTTCTATTTATATCTTCAATAGTACAATTACCATTCTACCCATATACAACACTTACAATTACAACTACACCTGATAAAAGTATACTACCAACTGTACTGCACATACATCACACATACAACACAGCACACTTACTAGCACACATACACATATAACCTTTTGGATTGTATCACCTACAATGCATGTATCTAAATAAAGATATCAAACATAACATAGGTTAGAAATAGAAATTATCATAAGAGTTAAAAAACTTTCCGATTTCTACACCCTAATTTGCTAGATTTAGTCCCTTACATAAAGTGGGGAATATGATGAATAGGAAAGTTCAGAGTGAATAATATTTATTAGCTTTACTTTGATTAACCTTGGAACTGTTTTGGGGATAATAGGCATAATTTAATTTGAAGGGTAATTGAAGGAATTTATTGAAAAAAACCAAGTAATTTTTTAAGAGATGTGACAGAAAAAACCAGTCTTTTGTTATTATTGATTATTAGATACACTGCGATATTTTTATTTCGGGAAAGTTTATATTAAAATGCTTCCTCTTCTTGAGAAGGAATAAGGCAAGCAAGAAAAGTTATCCTTAAAATTAGTTTAAGGTAGTTTTAGGAGCATGTAGTAGTTTATGAGATCGGATGGTTTCCCCACTAAATGAACACTCAATCAATTCTATACACCCGTGATAAGTTTCCTAGTGTGGGCCCATAACAATAAAAAAGGTTAAAGACTTAACTAATCATTTTTATGCCAACAATAACAATCAAACAACACAAAATCAAGTCCAGCAGAAATTTCATGGTGCAGACAACTCATGAACTACCATCAAGGTCATTCTCACACATTCCTGGAGATATAATAATTTAACAAATCCATAATGACTTTTGTTCTGATAGTAATGAACATTTTAACCCATTTAAACACATGATGTCACCTACAAGTAGTAAACATACTCAGCGACTCACCGTTGAAGTTCAAATATCCACTACGAAAAGAAAGAATAACGACACTCCTTTTTCTTTTTTTGGATATTCCTATTATTTTATTTGAAAGGAAACCCAGCAAATAAGGAGATTACAAATATTAAGGATTCTACAAAAATCAATTAAAATTGCTTCCTAAAACAAGATTCATACACACTGAATTTACTGCAAAATAAAAACTCCGGCTATATTATAGATTATACTTAATGATTGAATAACAAAGCAAACACTCCAATCAGACATATAATAAGTTCTCAAGAAGCAATATCCTAAAGATGGTGAGAGCTAACCTTGAAATGAATCAAGCACTCGAAATTCTGTAATCGCATGCTGAGGTGAAACACCCGTAAGACTGTTGATGACCATGATGCGATCTGATTTTCCATTGTCCATCACAACCTGAAAGAAATAAAAAGCAAGAAAACAGATTTAAAATGAATAAAAAACAAGGCAGACATCCACACTGATTGCAAGAGGTGATCCAATGAATTCGATGGCAATTCTTTTCAAAAACAACTCTTTTTTTATCTGAGCTGGTATAAATTTCACTCAGTACCCATTGTTAACAAGCAAGCATTCATACACTTTGATGTAAGCAAACAAAAGTCTAGGTAATGCAAATAAACCTGCAAGGGAATTACAAAACCAAACAGATAAAAGAAAATGAATATTGTTGTGAACCTAAATAACTTCTTTTCTTTTTTGACAATTGAGGAAACTAAAAAACTTGCAAGCAACAAATTTGAAGTTTCTGATGAAATATTCATTGAGCATTACAAGGCTCCAACCTTTCCCAGGGGCGCAGAAATCAAGCCCTCTGGCCTTCTTGGTGACCCTAGGACAATTGCCAAATACCTTCTCTGCAATATTCTCTTTCTGCTTCCAATGTCCTTAAAAGAGAGAAAATAGACATCAGAAAACATAATGACAACAAAAGAGATACTGCAAATTGACTAAACTCCACCCAAGCTCCATATGCACAATGCAAAAAGAAACTCACATCTTTCAAAGCTCCAAGTGTTTTCTCACGAAACAGAGAATGCAGAAGTGATGCACTTGTCTGCGTCCTCCCCATCACCAGGACACCACTGCAGTCTCTATCTAGTCTGTGTACCTTAAGCACATGAAAAGGCTTTATGTGCCAGGAATAACACTTCCCAGACAAAATTTGTCTTCAAGGATGTATCTCTTAAAATTTGAGGGTTACATTACATGGCAAGTTGAAATTCAAGCAAGCTGTTCAAAGAATTGACATAAATTATTGAAACAAAGCCACTGGTCAAGAATGAATTCAGATAGAATGTTGGAGGAGAAAATTGAAAACCACTTATAGGTTCAATAAATCAATGCCTTTGCCACATATAAATTCTTCCTTCAGTGGAAATTTGATATACACGTTATTAATAGTACCCAAGCCTAAAAGAAACCCCTAAGGAAGCAAGACTCTGAACACAATAACAAACACTGATTGGGACTTTCCACAAGGTGAAGTATGGAATGAGATCAGAAACCTCGTCTGTGGAAATTTCAGAAAGGATTCCAAAGGAAAGGCCAGTTTCAGCATCAAGGATGCATTGGAGTAATCTGAGTGGGAGACCTAGAATGCCATGTCCTATTTCTAGAAATCTTGTCATTCTGTCAATCACTTTATGGGTGCTTGTATACATTCAAGCCACTTCTATTGGAAGTTCTGGCTAGCCATTACTCATGTGTGAGTTCTCTCTAACCCCATAACTACCTTTTTATTTCGTTTTTGGTGACCAGCTTAAAAGCTTTGTTTTATTTATTTTTTTTTTTGGTTAATTCAATAATTTCATTCAACCAAAAAAGATACAACCGCATAGCGAATATGGGGCAATGCCCACTATTTACTAGCTTGAAGTAGGTTTAAACAACCACTAATCTATTGCAACACAAAATCTGGAAATGCTAGACTATTATCCCTTATTTGAATACATAAATATAATTTAAAATGAGTCTTGCTAAACTATTTGTGCTAAAGATCCTTTGCCCTTGACAAGTCAAGTTTCTTGCATGCCAAATACAATAAACTGTAGCCGCTAATGCTGATTTTCATTTATCCATTTGTTGATTTGATGGAGTATGGGTCAAAACATCTAAGACTTGCAGCCATGAAGTATGAGACATTGAGCATCCCAAACTAGACATCACTTTAGTCCAAACTATTGATGAGAATGAGCACTGGAAGAACAAATGTTGGTGGGATTCCATGCTTTGGGTGCACAAAAAACACGAAGTTTAGGTTGTAATTCCCCACCTGTTTAGTTTGTCAAAAGTATATAACTTGCCATTGATTGCAAGCCATAAAATAAAACTGTCTTGGTATGGATTTGTGGCTCTATACTAATTTGGTCCAAGGCATAGCAATACTGGGAGGTTTAAGTGAAAGATATGCACTCTTAATAGAGAAAATACCATTTGGGGATGGCCTCCATATGAGTTTGTCTTCCAAGGCTAGGTTCGAACATACATTGGGAGGGATATTGAAATTGTTCCAAAAAGGTCCTTGAGGGAGGGCCCATTCTCCATTCTCAATTAAACTACAAACTCTAGTATTTTAGGGTAGACTCGAGAAAACTATTTCCCTTGCACCAACTATACTATCCAATGGACCTTGGGGAAGCCAAAAATTCAACTAAAGAGATATCTAAAGACCATTCCCCACTTTCCACTCAAGTAAGGGTCTTGCTTGATCACGTAATTTTAAGAGTTTCCTCCAAGACCAAGAACATGATAAAGGGGCTTTTATTGACCAGAAACTCAATCCCTTTAGGAAGATAGTATGTCCCTAATCCACCCAAATGCCTCTAACACTATTGCTGCATAGATGCTATATATGCTTGAGTCGAGCTGCTTTATTCCATAATTCAAGTTACTGTAAGCCCAGGTCCCACTTCAACCAAAGGCGTACAAACCTTTTCCCATCTTATTTTCTCTTTTGTTGCAATATTAGGTCTTTCACTCCAGAAAAAATTCTTCATTAACTGTTCTATCTTCCTTATAACTTTCTTTGGTAGGATAAAGATTAAAAGCCCAAAACATTTGCATGGCAAAGATGACCAATTTTAGAAGCTAGAGTCTACCCGCATATAAAAGAAATTTTCTCGTCCAAACCTCTAAATGCAATGATATTTTTTGTACTAGCAAGTTGCAATCCACCCTTTTTAATTTAGTTGAGATGAGGGAAACCCTAAGTAACGTATCAGCAATTTTCCTTCTTGGAATCTAAACGCTTCAAGTGCAGCTTCCTTTATGGGCATATTCACATTTGAGAAGAAAAATTTACTTTTAGCTAGATTAGCTTTGAGACCCAACATAGCTTAATATTCCAACAATACCTCTTTAACCATCATAATAGAATTAATGTCACCTTTACAAAAGATATTAAATCATCTGCAAAGCAAAGATGAATAATTCTCTCCTTCTTACACCTCCAATAGTAAGAAAAATTTGGGCTTCAAGCCATCTTTTGGAATAAACATAACAAAGCTTCCATCGCAATCACAAACAAGTGAGGTGAAATAGGGTCTCCTTGTCGTAGCCCCCTATGGCTAGAGATAAATCCATCAAGTTCTCAATTTAAATTAAAAGAGAATCTCGAAGTTGTGAAGCATTGTACTAGAAGCTCCATAAAGTGAAAAGGAAATCCCATACACAATAGTATTTTTTCCAAGAAACTCCAACTCAGTATATCATAAGCCTTCATGATATCTACTTTGATGGCACATCTAGGAGAGCCTCGATTGTTATGATACCCATGGATCAATTCTTGTGCAATAAATATGTTATCTATGATTTTCCGGTCAAGGATAAAGGTAGATTGCTCCCTCCCAACTAGGGAGCTAAGGACCACTTTAATCCGAGTTACAAGCACTTTAAATATAGCTTTATAAATGACATTATAGTAAGAAATAGGTCTAAAATCCAATAATTTTGATGCATTTGAAACTTTAGGCACCAAAGTAATAATACAATCGTTCACCTATCTAAGGAAAGAACCCATCACGAAACCCATCACTATCCTCCCCAATTATGGGCCATACAACCTTGAAGAATTTTGTAGAGTAACCATCCAGCCACAATGCCTTGCTATTTGATTGGTTGAAAAAAGCATCCTTAATTTCTGCCTCTAAAAAGGAAGAATTGAGGAATTCCACTTGTTGACCATTCAACTTCTAGGTTATTACATCATCCAACCATTAGGTTCTCCAAATAGATTAGAGAAATAGGCCACCACTTCCTCTTTTATAGCTTCATCACCAACTGCTAAAGATCCATCTTCCCTTTCTAGAGATCAGATCGCACTTCCATTATGTCATTGAAGCATGGCTTTATGGAAAAAAAGAGGTGTTCTTATCTCCAAGCGATAACCATTTGCTTCTAGATTTTTGTTTAAAGAAACATTCCTCAAGGTGCAATATTTTTGAAAAGCTTCACGCTCTTCCCTTATCATGTCCGAGTCTCCTTGTGCTATTGAGTTTTGAATGGCACTCAAGGTTTGTTTGCTCGAGTTCACTCTACTGGATATATTGGAAAACTACCTTCTATTTAGGCTTTTCAACCCAACCTTAAGTGTTTTAAGCTTTCTAACAACTTGATAGAGTTTTGAACCTTCCACCTTTGTTGTCCATGCATTCGACACCAAGCTCAAGAATTCCTCCCTTTTTGTCCAAAACTCAAAGAACTTAAATGGTGATTTGCGCCTCAAAGGAGAGAAATTTCTGCAAACCATACACACTGCATGATTGGATAAGAGTGGTGGTAGGAATCTGGCCTCTACTTGTGAGAATCTGTTCAACCAATCCATGTTTACTAAGACCCGATCAAGCTTCTTTAGTATTAGATTTTCAACCTACCTGTTTGACCACAAATAGAAGTTTCCTACAAAACATAAATCATCCACTTTAGTCATGCAAATGAATCTTCTGAAATCTAAGATTCCTTATTAATCCTCCTGCTAACTCCTAGATTTCCCGAAATGCATCTAATTGAAATCACCTAGGATAATCCGCAGCTAGTCCACCATAGAAGCAACAATACTCTCCAATTGATTCCATAATTGTTTTCTTTCCATGGCCAAGTTGGAAACATAGACAAAAGTAACTATGAAGGATATGTTTGCTCTACTATTTACATAGGAGCAATGACTAAACTATGCATGTTCTTTTAGAACCAAAACATTCCATGTTCTCATATCCCATCCGATCCAAATTCTCTTTCTAACCAAGCTATTTATAGCAAAATCCCAAGAACGACTAATGGTTTGTTTGATATTATATTATCTTCAAACAAATGGTTTACTCTAGTTTCAAGGAAACCCACTAAAGATATGCCATTGTCATTACACAATTTTCTTACATTGGCTACCTTGATTAGGTCACTAATACCCCTAACATTCTAAGCCATGAAATTCATATTTGTGGATGAAAGATGGCTAAGTAAACACGTGCTTATGGAGGTTAAAAAACTTCTACCTCTATTTGCGATTTGATGAACTTTTTCCACTTCCAAAAGAGCATCCCGAGGTATTTTCTCTTTGGTGTATCCTACTCCCCATAACAGTAATAGGAGTGGATTGCCTAAGAGAAACTTCCCCGTCACTTAACTCCTTCGAACTCGAGGGATTTGAAGTTAGGGACCCCTCCTTGACCTCATCCTCTAGAGTTTCCAAAACACAAGATAAAATTACTTCCTCTTGTAACGATTCTAGTTGGGTTGGGGGGCAAGGGACTCCACTTGCTTCGTCCCTACATCTCCTCATTCCTTCCTTATTTGTTTTGAAAGAAGAAGTGTCTTCTTCATTAACCTCATGTGATTCCACATTCGAAGGACCTTCATCAACTGGGGACTTCACCCATTTCTTGAATTTTTTATTTTTTCCTCTTTTCCCTAGAGATGAAGGACCTTCGTTAACTAGATCAGTGATCTTAGTAGGCTTCGCCAAACAAGAATGTCCAAAGGCTTTGCAATTCAAGCATCGAGGAGGCATCCACTAGTATTCGACCGCAATTTGGGATACAAAACGATTTTCACCAATGACCTCAACCTGATGTGTAGACTCTTCCCTGGTGCCAATTTCAATGAGGAATCACACTTGGTTAGCTCTTTCCCTAAAGGCCGTCATCACATCAATTTCGATAGGCTTTCCCATTGCGTTAGCAATGTAGCTAATGCCTACCTCATCGAAATATTCGTGTGATATCTTGGAAAACAAAACCCAAGTCAAAAGGATCAATGGTTGTAGTTTTTTTGGTGACATACCCCTCCTCCATTTTTGTAGAACCAAGAACCTCTAAGCAAAGTACCACGGTTTGGTTAGGATTACATCCAAATATGCTGAAGAATTAAATCTGCAATAAAAGAATTTGTCCTTATTTCCCAAAACGTTTAGGATTCCATAATCTTTCCATAGCCTAAATGCTATCATTCTTACCAAGGAGAATGGTATTTTTCAACGAAGGAAGTATCCCACTAGAGGTCACTCCCAACATTTTGCTCCATTCTCCGCTGCCCTCCCCAGCATTTTTACTATTGTTATGGGCACTTTGGATGCTGGAGGAAAGAAAGATAGCTTGAATTTCGACTCCTTCCTCCTCTCCGACGCTCGACCTACATAGGCTTCAGCAAAGGATCATTGTTGATAGCTTGAATTCCAGCTCCTTCCTCCTCTCCAACACTTACATACACAAGCTTCAACAAAGGATTGTTGTTGTAGCATTTGAAAAATGTTGCTTTCCATTTTGTGCATTCGGAGATGATTCTTTTGGGTGGCTCTTTCCTATCGGATTAGTCACTTTTTCCTCGGACGGAAGCTCTTCTAGTCTGGAGAAGACAAACGTCTTGCGTTTGTTAGGCCCACACTTCTAAACGTCCTTATCCTTCTTCACTAGAGTGGTCGTCTATAAATCTTCCAACACCATTTCTTTATCCTTCTCGTCATGGTTGTTTTTGAAAAAACCACTAGGGAAGTGTTCTCCAAGAGTTGGGAGGTAGTTCATAGACCTCCGGTCTGATGTTCCAGCATCCATCATGGTCACCTCAAAGGAACAATAGATTACAACAAAAGAAAACTAATCTAAATTGTTTATTTTATATTAGTAATCAAAGGTAAAGCATCTGATTTAGCCTAAAAGAAGTGGTCTTTTCGGGGGGGAGGGGTTAGGATAGCAAAGTTAGAGAGAAGGGAGAGTATTTTCTCTCTCTAGAAACGAAGCATCACTTTCCTCTTAACACAAGTAAAAAGCTTTGTTTTTCCTATGCAGAGAATTTTATTTAAAAGGAGCAGAAAGTTGGGAAGAAATTAGATCTGGCTTCCTGCCCTAGTAAACTATTTAGAAGAGTTCTTATCATAGTAGGCATTTATATGGATTTGAAACTCACTTTGGATTAAGTGCATTCCTATATCATCTCCTTCAAAGTAACGCAGTAGACATGTCTTCAAAGAAACAGATTATAAGGAATGATCACAAGTTAATTCCTTGCTTTCCCAATCCCAAGCCCCTCCACCAAAGAGCAAACAACAAACCTCAAACTTCTGTTGTCTCCCAATCAAATTTTTACACACGGATTGGAAGTCTAACAGGAAATTTCTAATTATAAACCTGCAGCTGTCCAAGACATAACCAAAAGCAATGCAGATGTCAGATTCAAGAAACTGCTAGACTGAGAACTCTCTATCTAGCAAATGAAACCCTTAATTACCAAAACAATATGGCACCCTGGATGTAGAAGCTTGATACATTGAATAGACCCAACATATAGCAACTAAGACTTCAAGGGTAGACTAAAGATCAAACTTGAGAATTGAGCTGGTCACAGTAATAATACTTATATGACGGCTTACTAAAAGCACAAAATACATATATATATATATATATATAGAGAGAGAGAGAGAGAGAGAGAGGATAACTGCTTTTGCAATTTTTATCTAGTAAGAAATACACATGAGATGACTGTAAAATGATGATCTAGACACAAAACTTCCATAAAATCTCTTTGACAATGCATGTGATTTGTGCAGCATATCTTTGCTCTGAAATGGTAATATTCAATGTTAAGGATCTCCATACTATGACCATAGCAATTGGTATCTCTCAACAGAAAATTCACTAGCCAATTATCGACAAAAAAGAGAATTTACCAGCCGGGGAGGGTCTGGACAATCATATTTCAAACAAGTAGCAGCAAGCTTATCTAAGCTTCGCCTTACACCCATGCCACCCTGCCCAAAAGCAGTTTAGACCAATTCACACATCCAATCCATCATTATTATTATTATTATTTTCCATAAAATGAGAAACAAGTTATAAGGCATTCTACCTGAACAGGCAATCCAGGTGGTTTATTTACAGCAATGATAGCTGAATCCTGCTTCATCAAACATAAAAAAGCCAGTTTGTATAAATAAGGCATACAATACACTATCTCTTTTGCACCCACCAACACAAGCATGTAAAGAAATTTTTTATTTTAATGACATCAAAAAATTGCCAGTAGAAAGTGATAGAATTGAGGACCTTATATATCTCAAGGCCACGAACAAACTTGAATTCTTCCCCTGAACAACAAAGATCATCTTTCACAGAAGAAAGATCTTTGATAGTGATAGGAAGAAAAATGCGATCATCTAGGTTCATTGAATCTTTAGCTGCCACCTTGCATTAATCACGTAACATGGGCAAAGAGACAAAAACCGCCATTAGATCCAAATTGTGCACATATATACAGTTCTATGGTAAGGCGTGTATCTTATATTACCCTCTTCAATCGATTATCTTGTGCTTGAGAATCCACACAAGAGGTCTCTCGTCGAACCTACAATGAAGGAAACAGAAATTATCGCCAGGAAAATCTCAGATGCTTCACCAACATTGTTATGTGAAGCTGCTCCAAGACAAAACACAGGTACACATGCCTGATATGCCTCTTGAATAATTACACAGCAATTCAAATGCAACAAACAAGTAATGTGAACAAGCATGTCAAATATTGAACTTATAAATAGCCATATGACGACTTGCATAACTCGATTCCCACATATATACCAGTTGCACAACACCCATTAGGAGCTTAGAATTAAGCATAGAACAAAGAACTAGGACCTTTCCTATAAAAGCCAAGTCCTTTTAAACAGTCCAAATCTAATCTAAAACACATATATTCACAATTAAAACAATCATTTCCTACAGCGTATAAATTATTCAAGATCAAGCTTGAACAATGAAATCCCACCTAAAATAGAGGCAACTTAAAAATTGTTCCCTCCCCCCCATTTAGCAATCCGAATGCAACTGAAAATGGAAGATGAAAAACAGAAATAGTTTCCCCATTATCTCACCTTCCTTTTTATTGCAGTCAGGATCTTCAAAGCATCTTCAGCGTACATACAAAAAGAAATTCTTCATTGATGGATATATAATTATTTTGAATATAATGTGAGGATTTCTTTCTTTTTTTTCCTTTTTTGTGCTAATTAATATTGTCAGGATTTCTACAAAGGAGAGGTCATGAATAAAAAATAAAATATACAAGCTGATTAAATATATGTTTCAGTAAAAGTATATCAGCTATCATTCCATATATTAGCCAAACAAAGTCCAATCCTGCAGAACAATTCACATGGGGAAATCCATTCATTAAATAGGGCTTAGTTATTACTTTCTTTCAAGGAGAGAATAATTGAATTTACACACCATATCTTTTAAGGCTAGCAAACCTGTAAAAGATCATCCTTGTAATGGGCAAAAGCATTTTATTTTTCACTTATGCTACTAACTTTTGTCCATGCTCTCCGAACAAGTTCTTGAACAAATCATAATGTAAGGTCAAGGAAAATTTCAGAAGTTCCACATTCACCACTAAAGTTTTATTTTCCAACAGCAACTACTACTGACTTTTAAAAATAGGACGACAATTTATTTGTTTGTTTGATTTTTTTATAAGCAAGGGGGCAATGCTACATAAAATAGTACACCGTCACCACTTGCGCAGACATCTGGCAAAAAATCATCAGATATCCTAATTTACATTGATCAACAGAATTTGCTCGATCATAAAATGCAGGAACACATTTGAAGAAGAAAACTCAATACGAATTAAAACATTAAAACCCAAAAAAGTCCCAAAATTTTCCTTGTAATACCACAGTGGTGATTAGATGGTCCCAGTTTTCAAATACTTATGGTTAACGTGGAAATTTGACAAATTTTCCGAGGACTAGAAGCTAATATATGATAGAGAAGTCTGGAGTTTTGAGTTTCACTAACTTCCCCAATTCCTTTTAACCAAAACATAACCTATCTAACTTCATATATTGTAAGACTCAAGGCTTCAAAGCTTCTCACATAGGCACGACACGAATTTGAAAATAAAATGACCTAGCTAAAAACACCCAAGAACACGGATTGTCTCTCCTAAACCAAGTCATCAAATACCGGTCGAAAGAAAGTCAAGAAATGGCAAATCATGATCTGAATTCATGGAAACAAGACCTGTCTTAAACGAAAGAGTTTCTGCACAAGACTTCTCGGCAACTGAGGACAGCACTTAAGCACCCACTTAAGCGCTGTCGTATCGACCTTCCCGTAAGAAGACTTGGCATCGTGGCCATTTGAAATCTGCTGTCCCAAAGCACTGCCGTCGACGGTGTGAATGAAAGGAGGTAGCGCGTACCACTTGCCTTTGTTCTTGTTTTCTCTGTCAGTGGGATCGCGGTCATTGCCAGTAAGGGTGGAATAAGAGCGGGAGTGGTGATGGAAGGAGGTAGTTAGGAGGCTAAGAAGTTCGTTGGTGGCGGACGACGGTGGCCGTCGAAGAATAACGGATTTCGACATTTTCGGGTTCTGTTAAGCGAGGGCAGGGGTTTGTGGTTTAGGGTTTATGGAGCATGAGACAGAACGAAAATGCACCCCCTGATTACTTATTAGTAGTTGAAACTTGGATAGTTCGGTCGAATCTGATCTTATTACCAGAAAATCTTTCATTTTTTTGCTTCTTTTTCAATCATAGGTATAAACATTATTCTCGAATGAGACAAATTTGATTTTAAAAAAAAAAAAAGAAGAAGAAGCAAAGAAAAAGTGCAATTAAATTGTAAATATAATTTTTATCTTTGCTTCATCTAAGTTTAGTTTCCCATATTTAAAATCAAATGTTTAAAGCTCCATATATTTGAGAAAAAAATATTTATTTTAAACTCTTATATAACCATTTTGATGTTTATTTTGTATTTTTTTTATTTTAGAATATTTTTATTATTTTATCCAAAAATAATATAATAAAATAAAATCTCAAAACACATTTTTTTTTAATATTTTAGGGTATAGATCAATTATGAAGATTGAATTTTTTTTCTTTTTTGTATTTTATGGATTTTATGAATAAAAGACGAATTTTTATGATTTTTTTATGAGAAAAGGAAAGTTTTTTTTTTTTGTTTTATGTTTATGGAAGGGATATAAAAAAATTCAATATCAAATATGATTCATTGTCACTACAATTGAAACTAAACTAGGGTCTTGATCAAATCAATGAAACAAGATTACTCACGAATTCCAAGAATTAATTAAGACTATGTTCACCACGATCAATTATCTAATTGATTGATAAGAACTAATGGTAAATTCAAGTGCATCCCAATGAAATTACTCACAGGAAAAATAGAGGTTTTCATATTCTCAACTTCAATAATGAAAAATACAACCATAGAAATCTTAAATATTAACTAACATAGACCAACAACTATTAGCTCAGTTATTAAGGTTGAGTCTAGTATGTCAAAAGAGTAAAATTCAATCATCGCTCCCAACATGAGGATTTGATGATAGGTCACCGTACCTCACCTCGAAAGGATATGATATGTTAAAGTGGAGCACTAAAAAAAATAGAGGGCAACACTCTACGTCTTGAGGTGATAACCAGAGCCGAAGCTACCTAATTTTTTTTTATTGGCCCAAAAAAAAAAACTAACATAACAAACCCTAGCATAATGGTAAATATGTAAATAAATTAAACCTAAAAATAACAATAGGACAAGATGACATAAAATAGCAAATAAACGTGAAACAAAGTTAGGTGGTGCAAAATAATAAATACCCCGACATATATGTTAACATTTTGAAACTTTCTTAAAATTATGGAAATATGTCTTTAGCTGCATGATTGATCCAAACCTTTAATAAAAGATTTACACTTTTCATTAAGCCTTAAATCTATTGATATTATGTTCTTACAATTACTCCAAACCTTTTATGTCTACAAATTTCTCATTAGCAAATTCTTAATACTTTTAGCTCCATTTTGTTGAGATATGTGTGAGTTTGCCGTTGGATGGCAAACTAATTCTTAAAAAGGGGTTTTGGCTAAAGTAAATTCAAAAATACCATGGCAAAATTTACCATTAAATGAAGTGTTGTGTTTTTGGGTAAATCGTAGTATTAACTTCCAATTTACCCTCGACTAAGATTGTAATCCCAACTTACAATTCAGTCAGGCCCCAAATAAACCTCCACACGAACACAAAACGTCATTTTGCACCAGTGCAAACACGTAATTTTGTTCCTTTCTCTCAAATATCTCTCAAAAACACATCTACAAAACAAGATTTTTTTTTTTGTTAAGAAATTATAGTTTTACAACTTCAACTCATGATTTCAGTCCTTATTCAAGTAAGTATCACTTATTTCACACAAAAATTTGTTGTAAATTTTATTTATTGAATTTAATGATTATACATTCCATTGTTGTTTCTCTTTACGAAATAGAATGTATTATTTTTAATTTTGTAATAGATGAAAGTTAAGATGGAAGGCATACTCAAAATTGTACATCGTTCCATACTAATTAGTGAAGATTTTATAGCATTTGCCCTAATTTGTAAAATTTGCCCCGATTTTACTAAAATTGTAAAATTTGTCCCAATTTGTGGAATTAGCCTCAATTTTATTAAATTTGCCTTTATTCATATGATTTATCACAATATTATTAAATTTGCCCTTATTCGTAGAATTTGCCTCAATTTTAGTAAATTTGTGAAATCCACCCATCTTGAAGAATTCAGTTCAATTTTGTGGAGGTAGACGATTTTGTCAGATTCATGATATTTGCTCATGAGAATATCATGTACGGTGAATACGGACAATATTACAATAAAGAGCTTGTTAAAAAAAATTAAAGTGAAGACGAATGTGGGGTTTAAAGAGTTGTTGTTAAAGATATATGTAAACATCCTCATTTTTTCCCCTAATCAATAACAATGGTTAATTTACGATTTTTCTATTTTTTAATGTTTCCTCTAATTTAGCAAAAATTAAGGAAAAATATTCAAAAAAAATAAATAGGAAAAGTATATCATTTTTAGAAAATAATGATAGAAATAACAACAAAAGAGGTTCAATAATTTTTGTAATTTTTTAAAAATTTTGAAATAATATAAAAATAATAAAAATTGTATCGCATATTTGTAATTTACATTAAATAAACAAAGTGAGAAGTGGGCTAACCTAGTTAGTCTGGACCATGGCCTCATGCGTGCGTAGGGGTTGTAAGGATGCGAGTTTGAATTGTGAGGGAGGCATTTCCACGTTTTGTAATTTTTCGCATTTACCTAGGACACGTGTCAACACCTGATTGGATGGAGAGAGTGCACGCGCAGGGCGTGTGATCATCTTCAACCTTTGTCCGAAACGGTCGTTGGCAACAGAAAATCGGAATTCGGCCGTTTTGATGTGTTTTTTTTTGGGGGGGGGACAAATCCACTAAATCTTTAACTAAAATGAGATAAACATCATCCATTTAGCATAAAATCGTAACACAATCAAATATTTGCACAAATTAAAGCAAATCGAAGATGGGTTTTTCAACCGAGATACGATTCGTCTTAATCGGAGGAGATCTAAGCTTATCTAAATCGATTTTTTATGCCTATAAATAGAGCTTAATGTGGGGAAGCTAAGGCACCGAAAAGAGTAAAAAGTCAAAGGTTTTGAGAGTCGCGACCGCTGATCAAGCCAAGAACCACCACCATGAGGCATTTTTGGTAAAATCTACCACTACCAACATTAGCTTCCCCATCTTTGGAAAGCTCAGAAACACCCACTAGTTGACGAGAAGGACCACTAGAAAGCCGTCGTCGAAAACCATCCAGCCACCGTGATCCAACCCGCTGTGATCCGACCCTACTCAATTCGACCCGATCGAATTCAACCCGACCGCGAACCATGATCGGCATCCAGGTAAGTCAATTTTTTTTATTTTCTTATTTTATTTTATTTATTTGTTTAGATCTTTATTTATAATCCAAAAAATAAATAAAATTTTTAGGATTTTAATTAGATTTTATTTAGATATGCTTAGTTTAATATAAATAAATAATAAGAGATAAAAAATACAAAAAAATAAATAAAAAGAAAGAAGGAAAAGAAAGAAAATAATAATAATAAAAAATAGAAAATAAAAAATAAAAAAATAGGAAAATGAAAAAAAAGAAGTAAATAATTGAGGATAATAACATGAATTGTTTTATCACTTAGAAAAATTCTTTTTAAAAAAAAATCCAAAATTGTTTTTTAATTTCTTTTAGAAAAAAAATAACAAAGCTTAGGCTTAGATTTTTTCCAAAAACTTTGAAAATGATTAAAAACGTAAACCCTTGGTATTTTCATAATTAAAACTTAAACTAATCCACTAAAGCTTTTTATAAAAAGTGAACTACGACTTGTTTGATCTCAAATAGTTGGTACGTAGGCACCTTATGGGGCAACTCTAAAAAAAAATAAAAAATCATTTTCCAAATTAGTATGTGTTGTTTTAATATCCCTTCTTTTAACATGTATCCAAAATAAAAAAAAAATAAAAAATAAAAAAATAATAATAAAGAAAAAATATCAGAATATGGTCCAAGTTTTAGAAGGATAAAGTAGTAACTTTAGGGTTTTAATAAGTTAGCCCCTAAGTTGAGAATCTTTGGTTTTTCTTTCTTTTTAAATAAAAAGAGGAGATTCTGTTAACCAGTTATCCAAATTAGAATTAATCCACTCAATTAGTTCTAATTCAATAATTTTTCCCAAGCTTAGTTGGGTGGCAACTCCAAGCAAATAATAAAATTCCTAGTTCAAGTCAAGGATTTATATTAGGTGAGTATATGATCTAATGTAAATCGGATTAGGAATATAAATGAAAAATGAAAAATTAGACTCGATAGGATGACGACTCCATTGGGGAGCTACAGTAGGCTAGCTACTTGAATATTCTAAAATCACCATTTGTAGACATCTTTTAACTGTTACACTATGAAATATTACTGATACTAACCTTTTAGGGATCTAATAAAGTTTATGGTTTATTTATTTTTACTACTGATGAGTCTGCATGCATGCAATTGTGTGAATAGATACGATTAGACCTAGGTCGTCCTAGGACCCTAGGATGGGGGCCCATTGTGTAGGTTTTGGGCGAAGTGATATGATCACTGTTCGTGGCTGATTAAGTTACCCCACCCAATGCTTCGATATGGCCTAAGATCCATTTCTTTGAGAATGCGGGAGGCCATAGAGCTTGGGGACCAATTAGAACCCGCTTATCTACATACATGAAGTCATGGGCTGGCAATTGATTAATGATGTAATTCCTTTGTTCTTTTTTGGAGTTTAGATACATTTACTTGTAACAGCATCATTTGTACTTTGTAAAAATTTTATGTGTAATTAGAAATTTCTATTGTAATAGATGGCCAATCTTACAATCGACCGTCTCCTCCACAAAGAAATCCGGGTCTGCAAACCTCTGGATCCAAAATTGGTACTAGACCATTGGTTCACTTTGTATGACCCTGAAGAATAGGCCTTCATCCAAGAAAAGATAGGACTTATTTTGTCACTAATGAAGATAGAAATGAACTTACCTCTTATTCGGGCTATCTTACACCTTTGGGAAATTAAGCCCGCAACTTTCTTTTATTAGGCCGCATGAGATTACACCAACCTTGAAAGAATATACCCAACTTCTACAGGTCCCATCACTTACCGGCAGGATATATGTACCAGATCTCGAGGCTAGGCCGGCTGGTATTTTCAGTAAACTACTGGGTATTTGCAGGACAACGATCAATTAAGCTCTAGCGAATTTCAACGGATATTGCCTCCGAATGGACGAATTAAAAGCCTAGTTCATAGCCTGAAATGATGATGGGAACAAAAAAGATATATTATGTGGGGATCCCAAGAGCTACAAACAGAGAAGGGTGTACGCTTTCATCTTAACAACATTTGCAACCATATTTTTCCCCACCGGGATCTTTCATATCCATTACAAAGTCATAGAGTTGGTGACCTAATTTCTAAAAGGGAAGTCTTATATCCCGACCCTACTAGCTGAACAGATCTAGAACCTAAATTTCGTCAAAAAGAAGGGTCATAGAGTTCTCCACTCGAACATTAACCTCATCCTAATATGGTTCATAAGCTACCTCAAATGTTTCGGGTTGAACATGGTCTAAAAATCCCTAGCTCAACAAGTAGATCTCGTAGATTCCTGTATAGAGAGAATAAAGTTACCCGACGATCTTACCAGCCACAGTTGGGTAAAAGTACTCAAGGGCTTTAGTGCCAATGACATCTTCTAGACTGCTAGATGAAGTTGCTACAACGAGGTCATCCTAACTTGCAAAAACTTTCAAGTTGTTCCTTTAATTGGTATCAATGGGTGCATAGGTTATCATCTAAACTCGGTGGTCCGTCAGTTTAGTACCATCTAAGATATAGTCTACAGGCTATCGTTGGAGGAAATTACATTCGAATACCAGGATCCAAGTCTGCTAGTAGCTGAGAAGATTGCTAAACTGGCAAAGGTCAAAGCCCTATGGGAAGCTCGGTTTGAGAGCCCCAACATAGACCTCAGAGACTTGGACGGGAAAGTAGGCAAACATCAAGCCACCAGAGATTTTGTGATCCACCAATTATATCAGATGGGAGAAAGGGCGTACCGAGTCCCAAATGTCACTCAACCTGCGCTAGACAATGTAGGTCCAGAATTAAAAACTTACATGGAACAAGTCAAGGCTCGGATAGAAGTATACTCTGAAGCTGCAGACTACAAAAAGGATGTCTGGAAGGGCAGGTTTAAGGAATCTGACCAAAGGAACAAAGCTTTGGAAGCTCAATTGGAAAAGACCCAGGCTAGAGTCAAAGAACTAGAAGTCGTCATCAGTAGGGAACCAGCACCAACGTAGCCAAAGAAGAAGAAGACTAGGAACTAGATTAGCATTATACTTTTTCTTTTTCGTGTATTGAACTCCAAGTTCCAATATTAATAAAAATAAAGTTTTAGTATTATATCGTTAATCAATTGTTGGCCCCTTTTTCTTTCAAGCATCTATGTGATACATGCATCATATTTACATACATACATCAAACTAAAAAATGCGAATCCAAGTGTCAAAGATAGCTCCCAAACAATTGAATCCTCTAAGGAGCCCAATCCATACCTGCTCTAAGACCAAAATGGCAAATAATGGCAACAATAGCGACAACCGCAACAATGCTAATGTTGATACCGCCTTGGACCTGAGGATCGTATCCCTAAAACAAACTGTTCAACAGCTGGTTGCATAAGTCTACCTCCTGACTAAGAGTATTAGCTTCCTTCGCACCACCCAACCAACTCAGGAAGAGCATTTAGGGGCTAGAAAAGGAAATCTCTAGAGGGTCAACCTCCAGGGTACGAGGAGATCAATTCCCACCTCAACCCAGCATTTGAATATGAAGCAAGAGTTAACCTCGGTCCGACCTCGGATGATATAAAAAGGGAAATGGAAGATAGGCAAAAGGAGATGGAGAGAAAGTTTTTCCAGTAACTAGTTGATAAAATGAAGACTTTAGAAGGACTTGACAGCTTTGAGTAAGCCGAAATCACCGGCCTACCAGTATATGGGGAAGAAGCTTATCTAGAGAAGTTTAAGGCCCTAGAATTTGAAAAATATGACGGCACCGGATGCCCCAAGATGCATATAAGGCTATATGTGCGGAAGATGAGCAAATATGCCCAATATGACCGACTTATGGTCTAAACCTTCCAAGACAGTCTCATAGGCCCCACCCTCGTCTGGTATGCACACTTGGACTTCAGCCAAGTCAACGCTTAAGAAAGACTCGCCCAGGCATTCTACGACCAATACAAATTCAACATCGAAGTTACCCCTTCGGTAATGGATTTAAGAAGCATTCGAAAGAAACACGCTAAATCCTTTAAGGAGTATGCCTAGTGCTGGAGAGCTCAAGCTGCCAGGGTAATGACCCCAATCTCTGAAAAAGAGTTAACATTCATCTTCGTCAACATTCTGAAGAAAACTCACTTCTCACATCTAGTAGGCCAGACGTCATCCAGTTTCACAGAGGTAGTGGCAGCAGGGTGCCGAATCAAGAATGCCATTACGTCAGGGAGACTCCAAACAATCGACCATCTTAGAATCGCATCATCTTAGAGGCCTGTGGGAGGTAATAAAGCCAAGAATCTACCGTTAGCACAGTTCATTCCGGCAAAGTTGACAGGTTTGGGTCCCTTGTAACATTTCAGACCACAAATGCCACAATCTAGCAATCACCAATGAATCACACCCAGACTACTAGGGTCACAAGACAATTCACTCCAATACCGATCCCGCTCAGCCAGGTCTTTGCGTAGTTACGAGCAAATAATTAGATCAGCTTTGAGATTCTCAGCGATCGGTACAAGCTAAGAAATTTTGACACAAGCTTCAAGTGTGATTATCACATGAGACAAGAGGGTCATTCCACAGACAGATGCTAGAGGCTCCAAAACAAAATTCAAGACCTGATTGACGCTGAAATAGTGCATTTAGATTTTGTCAACGTACCGGCACCTAATTTCAACACCAACCCACTACCCAACCACAAACCTACCGTCAATATGATTACATCCGAAGAGCTGGACTCCAAATCAAAAGAGTCCCCAAAACAGGCAAAGATAAAAGCACAACAAGAAAGTCGTCTGCGCCAAGTCTCAGAAAAAACCCTCGAATCACATATCAAGAAGAGGTGGTTAGCTAGAGACCCAATAGTCAGTACCCTAGGCGAATCATACGGGATGTTCGACTATCTAGTGAATTACTCTTTCACCCCAACCGAGCATGGGCCACTTAGTGGATGTGGGCCTGAATTTGAGAAAGAAGACAACCCATCGAAGGAAAAGGAGGAGTCCATAAACATGATCAAATCGGACCTCAAGCCGATAGTCATAAAATGCTATGAGGGACAAGTTACTAAGGTGCACATCCTAAAGAAGAGATATGTATTCAATATCCCAATACCCTCAAAAAGGTATACGACGGCACCATTCGACTATTAAGCCCTCGAACAGGAAAGACCTCCCATCTTAAGAGGAATCGCACGCTCTAGGAGAATTTATGACCCTAAGTACAAGATCTCAACTGAAGAGCCTAACACTGCAGTAGAGAAAGAGGAAGAAGAGGTGTTCCCTGCATTCACGAAAATGATCAAGGCAAGCGAGTACAAAATCATGGAACAACTTAACAAAGTTCCAACTCAAATATAACTCACGGGCCTCCTCACAACATCTGAGCCTCACGGAGAAGCGCTCTTTAAAGTACTCAAACAGGTCAAGGTACTAGAAGGCATCGCAATAGAGAAATTGAGCCATGTGATAGATTCAATCTTCACCATGAATCAAATATCATTCTCCCTCGAAGAGTTGGGAGAAGATGGAGACCAACACACGAAACCACTGTTTATAGTGGTAAAATGCAATGACATAATTGTCTCTAAAGTACTCATAGACAATGGATCTTCCCTCCACGTATGCCCTTTGGCTACCTTTAACTTGCTGAGGGTCGATGTGAGCAACATCAAGCCAAGCTCAACATTGGTTAAGGCCTTCGATGGGTCCAAGAGAGAGATAGTGGGGGAAATCAACTTGCTAGTGGAGATTGGTCCATAGATGTTCCACATCTCCTTCCAAGTCCTCAATATTCCAAGATCTTTCAATCTACTATTGGGAAGGCCATGGATACTCATCGCCAGAGCCATACCCTTGAGTTTCTATCAGAAGGTCAAGTTCATAGCAAATAGACAGATCATTACCTTATTAGGAGAGCAAGACTATTCTATCTATAAAGAAACCGCTATATCCTACATCGAGGAAGACGGTTCTAAAGACTTTGGGCTCCACATATTCAATGAAGTAAATATAGTAACAAGCAAGGAAGGCCAGCAGTTCAAGGAGGGACAACAAGGGATGTTTGGGCTAGGGTACGTTCCTACATCCCAAGAAGAGGCACAAGCAAGAGGTATCGGGAGCAGAAGGAAAGAGAAGCTAAGCGATACTCAAATGCATTTTCTACCCCTTCAACAATCTTTCATGCGAGCAACTACCATGTAAGAGCTAGTGATAAGCCAAACCGGCGTCAGCAATGAAGGTTCAGCCTCTCGCACGACCAATTAGCATCCAACTCTTAACAATTGGTTCTATTATCCTGTTAACAGCATTGGGTCAGCTCAAGGATAGGGAACAATTATTGAACAGATTTTCATTGTGATTATCATTATTTAAATTCAATAAATTGCATTTTATTCCTTTTGCTTATATATATATGTTCTCGCTCCACTTTCCCTATAGATTCCCTACTGTCGAGTATCCGGGACATTTCGCGTAGGTAAGTAATGAAAACGTCGATATCGTTTTCGACATTGCTAGGTTAGCCGTTGGAAGCGATGTCCTTGACTATGAAATAATATAAGAAAGTTGGCAAAAACATGAACAAAGTAAAATCTCAATCGACGAGCCAATGGGGACAATAAATCTAAGAAGCATAGAGGAACCAAAAAAACCTCAAGATTGGGGCCAATTTGAGTGACAAGCAAAAGTGTGAAATAATCGAGCTGTTAACTAAATATGCTGATGTATTTGCCCGATCATATGGTAACATGCCAAGACTTGAACAGTTAATAATTGTTCACAAACTTCCTACGAGAGAAGATATCAAACCTAAAAAACAAAAATTGAGAAGGTTTAGGCCTAACATCTTACTAAAGATCAAAGAGGAAGTAAAAAAACTACTAGAGGTAGGGTTTATTGAGGTATCAGACTACCCAGAATGGGTAGCAAATATAGTCCCAATTCTGAAGAAGAATGGGATAGTGCGAGTGTACGTAGACTTCTGAGACTTAAATCAAGCTACGCCTAAAGACAATTTCCCTCTACCTCATATTGACGTCTTAGTAGATAATATCGCAGGGAATCATCTCTTTTCATTTATGGATGGTTTCTCAGAATATAATCAGATAAAAATAGCTGAAGAAGATAAAACTAAAACAACATTTATCATAACATGGGGAACTTTCTGTTACAAAGTTATGCCCTTTGGTTTGAAGAACGATGGGGCAACATATCAGAGAGCTATGGTCGTGATACTTCATGACATGATGCATCGAGAAGTTAAAGTATACATTGACGATATGATAGCCAAGTCTAAGGGAGAAGAAAGCCATGCGGTTATCCTGAAGAAATTGTTCAAGTGGTTGAGAAAGTTTCACCTAAAGTTAAATCCTGAAAAGTGTACTTTTGGGGTCATAACATGTAAGTTGTTATGGTTTGTTATAAGTCGAGAAGGTATTAAAATCGATCCAGACAAGGTAAAGGCCATATTGGAACTGTCCTCTCCATGCACTATTAAAGAGGTGAGAGGTTTGATGAGAAGATTGAATTACATAGCCCATTTCATCTCACAGCTCACAAATAAATGTCGTCCACTATTCCGTCTACTGAAAGAGAATGATACGGTAGAATGGGATAATGAAAGTGAAGAAGCATTCAGTTGCGCTTTGATCTGGGTCATGCACCGGTTAAGGCAATACACCCTTTACTACCCTATTGAGTTGGTAACAAGACACGATCCCCTAAAGTACTTAGCGGAAAAGTTCGTTTTGTTAGAGAGAATCTCCAAATGGCAAATGCTTTTATCAAAATTTGATATCACATATATAAATCAAAATTCGATAAAAGGGCAATCTTTAGCTGATCAGTTGGCAAAACACCCAATTGAGGGAGATCTTCGAGAATCACAAGCTTAATTCCCTAATGAGAATATATTAACAGTAGAGGGAGAACCAATAGGAGACTACAGGATAGAACAAAGCCCTAAATGGAAAATGTTCTTTGACAAAGCTGCCAATGTATTCGATTGTGGGATCGGGATAGTACTAATATCACTAGAAGGAACACAATTTCCTTCAGCAACGAAACTTACATTCCCATATACTAATAATATCGCGGAATATGACGCATGCATCCTCGGGCTCAAAATGGCATGCCACATGGAAATCCGTGAATTAGAAGTATATGGAGATTCTTCACTCATCATATTATAAACACGAAGGGAATACAAAACTAAAGACCCAAAATTGGTACCATATCATCGACATTTGATAGAGTTGATCGACGAGTTCGAAGCAGTCACATTCACATACATCTTGAGGACTCAAAATTAGTTTGCAGATGCCCTCACCACGTTAGCCTCTATGATGTAGATAATAGGGGGAGCCAAAGTCCAACAATTGAAAATAGAAATTGAAAATCGACCTGCCTACTGTTTAATAATTGAGAAAGCATAGGATGATAAGCCCTGGTATTACGATATCAAAACTTTTCTCCATGAAAGCAAATACCTTGAAATGGCTAGCCAAAATGACCAAAGAACACTCAGAAGGTTAGCAAGTCATTTCTTACTAAATGGACTGTGCTTTATAGAAGATCACCTAATACCACATTGCTAAGGTACGTTGATAAAAAAGAGGCAAGTGAATTGATGAAAGAAGTGTATAAAGGAGTATGTGGACCTCACGTGAACGGCTAAATGCTAACCCGAAAAATCATGAGAATGGGTTATTATTAGTTAGCAATGGAATCAAACTACATTAAATATGTCAAGCATTGTCACTTGTGTCAAGTTTATGCAAACCGAATAAATGCCCTGCCTAAAGAGCTTCATTCGTTGTCTGCACCATAGCCATTCTCCATGTGGGAGATCGACATCATTGGGCCAATCACTCCCAAAGCATCCAATGGTCACAGATTCATATCGGTAGCCATTGATTACTTCACCAAGTGGGTAGAAGCTTCATCATATGCAGTGTCACAAAAGGAGTAATAGTTCGATTCTTGAAGAGGGACATAATAGCCCGTTATGGAGTTCTTGAATCAATTATCACTAATAACGACACCAACCTCAACAACAAGTTGATGACAGATTTGTGTCAACACTTCCATATAAACCACAAAAATTCGACTCCTTACCGTCTTCAGAGAATGGGGTAGTGGAAGCAGCCAACAAGAGCATCAAGAGAGTTATTGAGAAAATGACAATCACTTACAAAGACTGACACGAGATGCTACCATTTGCCCTCATGGCTTACAGAACCTTAATTCGAACATCTACTAGAGTTACCCCATATTATCTGGTATATGGTATTGAGGTAGTTCTACCAATTAAAGTTGACATACCATCCTTCAAGATCCTATCAAAAGTGCAGTTAAATGAGTTAGACTAGGTAAAAAAGAGGCTTGATCAGTTGAATTTGATCGAGGAAAAAAGACTTGCTGCATTATGTCACGACCAGTGCTACTAACAAAGAATGGCCCAAGCATTCAACAAGAAAACGAGACATCGATGTTTCAAAGAAGGAGATCTGGCGCTAAAGAAAGTTATCCCAAATGCTTAAGATTCAAGAGGGAAGTTTACCCTAGACTACGAGGGTCCATATGTTGTAAAAAAGGTGTTGTCAGGAGGGGCTTTAATATTAACCCGAATGGATGGTCCAGAATTGAGAGACCTCATTAATATGGATGCTGTTAAGATATACTATCCTTAAGCAAGAAAATCGAAACTTTGCCAAGGTTCACAAATGTCAATATTCAGTATAAATTTCATTGAGTTTAGTTTTCATTCCTTCTACAAGTAAAGTTAATGTCTCTGAATGGTCGATTATTTTGCCCAATTCCTATTAAACAAACTTTCATAAACATATACTACCCATTACCTCACCATGAATAATGAACATTGAAGTGATAACAAATCTCAATAGAAGTTGTGATATAATTCTACCAATTTTTTGAGCATTAAACTTGGTGCATTAATAGGATAACACCACAATCACAAAAGTCATGCTCACAAGAAAGAAAGTACATTAAGGCCCTCTGCCCTGCTTTGAAGTAAGAGTAAGCAAAAAAGGAGCAAACTAACACGAAAGTTTGGTTGTTTGGTTGCTATCCGCGATAAACCAGTAAGATTCAGAGTAAATAACCATCATTCATCATGAATCACATATTCTAAGATAAGCAGTCTAAAAGACATCTCTTATCAATCATTTGACCAGTTCGCTAAAAGCGTTTTCAAAAGTATTAGGTAAGTTAACTCATAATAGGGCACTTTCCTGGATATTTTTTCTTAAAGTCTGCCCATAATAGGGCACTTTCCTAGACACCTTCCGAGACACCTATTCTTCAGAGCTGTAAGTCCAAGGAGACGCTTCCCGCTATTAGTTAGTCAGCCCACAATGGGACACTTTCCTAAGATATCCTCTGGTTACAAGTCTAAACAAGACACTTCCTATCATCAATTAGTCAGCTCATAAGAGCACTTTTTTAGATAATCCCTTTTTATGGTTGCAAGTCTAAAGGAGACGCTTCTTAGTTATGGATTAGTCAGCTCATAAGAGCACTTTTCTGGATAATCCTTATAGTTGCAAGTTTGAATAAGATGCTTCTTAATTATCGATTAGTCAGCTCATAGGAGCAATTTTCTAGATAATTTATCATTTAGTTAGCTTGTAAGAGCATTGTTCTAGATAATTTATCGATTAGTTAACTCATAGGATCACTTCCGTAAATAACTGATTAGTCAGCTCATAAGAGCACTTTTCTAGATAATTGATTAGTCAGCTCATGAAAGCACTTTTCTAACATAATCTAGCGATTAGTCAGCTTATAGGAACACTTCTCTAGATTATCTCTTTTAAGGTTGTTAGTCCTATAAGACACTTCCTGATATTGACGAGTTAGCTCATGAGATCACTCTTCTAGAACATTTCTTCTCCAACAGTCGCTAGTCTAGCTAGACGCTTCTGTTGGCAGGTGGCCAGCTCATAAGAGCACTTTCTTGGACAATCTCTTCTTTATGGTCGCTAATCCGATAGGACACTTTATGTTATTAGTTATTCTACTCACAATAACACACTCCTGAACAATCCTTGAGATGTTTCCTATCGTCGATTAGTTAGCTCATAGAGCCCTTTTCTAGATCGTATCTTACTCCAAGTTATTAGGTTGTTTAAGATCATTCCCTAAGTAGTATTAATCATCACAAAGCATTCGTAGGATTATCAGCTCATGGAGCTTTTTTCCTACTAGAACGAAGTTCTAAATAACTAGCCAATTAAGTCATTATCCACTTAGTTTGTCGACCAAAAATGGCATTTTTTTAATCTTTGTAGTTAAGTTTTTCAAACTTTACTATAAAGAGAGACAACTATAAACACCTAATTTTTGCCCCTAATAATTAATAATGATTAATTTACGATTTTTTTCTATTCTTTATTTTTTTCTTCTAATTTAGCAAAAATAAAGGAAAAATATTCAAAAAATAAAATAAATAGGAAAAGTATATCATTTTTAGAAGATAATGATAGAAATAACAACAAAAGAGGTTAAATAATTTTTGTAATTTTTTTGAATTTCAAAATGATATAAAAATAATAAAAATTGCATCGCATATATGTAATTTGCGTTAAATAAAAAAACTGAGAAGTGTGTTAGCTCAGCTGGTCCGGACCATGGCCTCATGCGCACGCGGGGGGTGCGAAGACGTAGATTCAAATTACGGGGGAAGCATTTTCGCGTTTTGCAATTTTTCACATTTACTTGGGACACATGTCAACACCTGATTGGACGGAGGGAGCACACGCGCCCGACGTGTGATCGTCTTCAACCTCCGCCCGAAACGGTTACCGGTTGCAGAAAATCGGAATGTGACTGTTTTGATGCATTTTTTTTTGCACAAATTTACTAAATCTTTAACTAAAACGAGATAAACACCATCCAATTAGCATAAAATTGTAACCAAATCAAAGATTTGCACAAATCAAAGCAAATCAAAGATGGGTTTTTCAACCGAGATACGATTCATCCTAATTGGAGGAAATCCGAGCTTATCCAACTCAATTTCTGATGCCTATTAATAAAGCTCGACATAAGGAAGCTAAGGCACCGATCAAAAGTGAGAAAAAAGTGAAAAGTCAGAGGTTTCGAGAGCCGTCGGAGTTCCCCCTAAGCCACAACCGCCAATCAAGCCAAGAACCACCACAGGAGGCGTTTTTGGTAAAATCCACCACCACCATTAGCTTCCTCATCTTCGGAAAGTTCATAAACACCCACTAGTCGATGATAAGGACCGCTAGAAAGCTATCGTTGAAAACCCTCCAGCCGGCGTTGTCGAGTCTAATTTTTTATTTTCCATTCCTAATTCGATTTATATTAGACTTTATGCTCATCTAATATAGATCATCGACTTGAATTAGGAATTTCCTTTTATTTTGGAGTCGCCACCCAACTGTGGTTGGGAAAGATCGAATTAGGACTAATTGAGCAGGTCAATCCTAATTTGGGCAACTAGTCAACGAGATTTCCTCTTTTCGTTCTTGTGAAAGAGGAAATGGAAAACCAAAGTTTCTGGATTCGGAGGCTAACCTATTAAAACCTTAAAGTTACCATCCTATTCTCCTGAAATCTAAATCTTACCCTACTGTCTTTTGTTGTTATTCTTGTTGTCTTTTTATTGTGTTTTTGAATAACTTATTCTAAAAAATGATTTTTTATTCTTTTTAGAGTTGCCCCAGACGAGTGCCTATGTACCTGCTATTTAGGATCAAACAGGCCGTAGTTCGCTTTTTATGAAAAACTTTAATGTGTTTGTTAACTTTAATTATGAAATTACTTTTGGTTTACGTTTTTATCATTTTAATATTTTTCTAGAAAAATCTAAGCCTAAGCTTGATCATTTGATTTTTTAAAAAATGATGATTTTAAGGAAAAAAAACAATTTTGGATTTATTATTAAAAAACATTTTTCTAAGTGATAAAAATTTATTTATCTATTTTTAACCTACCTCTAATATTATTATTTGTTTTTATTTTTTTATTAATTTTTTTATTTTTATTTATTATTATTTATTAATTTTTTGTTAATTAATTAATTAAATTTTTTTCTTTATTTTTATTATTTTATCTACCCTAAACTAAAAATCTAAATTCTATCATTTTTTCTAATATATCTTTATCATTTTTTTATTATTTTATAATTTATTATTATTATTATTTTCTATTATTCACCCTAAACTAAATCCTAAAAGACTAATTTAAATTCTAATATTTTTCTATTTTTTGAATTATAAATAACAAATAAATAAATTCGATAAATAAATAAATAACTAAATAAATATAAAAAATACAAAAAAAAAAGAAAAATCAGACTTACCTGAATCCAGGTCGGTGCGTGGGTCGGGTCAATCGGATCGGATCGGGTCAGGTCGAATAATCACGACAGCTGAGGGTGTTCGTTGACGGCGTTCCAGCGGCCTTTCAAGGAGGTTCAGGAGTTGTTTCCTAGGTTTTTGGGGGTAGGGAACTTAACCGTGGTGGTGGATTTCTCCAACAACGCCTCTTGGTGATGGTTCGAAGCTTGGTCGACGGTCACGACTAGAGGAACTCCGGTGAAGCTTCAATTTCTCTCTTTTTCTTACTTTTGATTCGTGCCTTGACTTCCTGCCTTCGCCCTCTATTTATAGGTGCAAGGAATTGAGTTGGATAAGCTCAGATTTCCTCCGATTGAGGCAAATTGGATTTCGGTTGAAAAACCTATCTCCGATTTGTGTAAATCCATCAATTTGTTGCGATTTGATTCCAATTAGATGTTGTTTATCCTATTTTAGTTAAAGATTTGTTGGATTTGTGCAAAAAATCGAATCAAAATGGCAAAAATTCAATTTTCCCCCGTCGGCGACGATCTCGGATGAAGGAAGAAGAAGATCATGCGCCTGGCGCGTGTGTTCGTGTCGGCTAATCAGCTGCCGACACGTGTCCTGGGCAAGGAAAAAAATTGCAAAACACAAAATCTGCTTCCCCCGCATTTTGAACCCGCGACCTGACCCCTTCCCTGCGTGCACAAGGCCATGGCTCGAATCAGCTAGGCTAGCCCACTTACTCGTTTTTTTCATTTTCGCAATTTGCATATATGCAATGTAATTTTTATTATTTTTGTATTTTTTTTAATTCCAAAAAATTGTAAAAATTATTTAATCCCTTTTATTACTATTTCTACAATTATTTTCTAAAATAGATATATTTTTCCTATTTATTTTTTTTTGAATATTTTTCCTATTTTTGCTAAATTAGAAGAAAAATTGTAAAAAATGAAAAAAATTGAGAATTGATTATTATTGATCATTAGGGGCAAAAATGGAGTGTTTACAACTGCCCCTCTTTGTAGTAAAGTTTGAAAAACTTAACTAAAAAGATAAGAAAGACACCATTTTTGGCATTTTGACTGAATGGATAACGTTATGATTTGGTTGGTTATTTGGAATTTGGTCTTTAGCAGGAAAATGCTCCATGAGCTAATAATCCCACGAGTACTTTGTGATGATTGGTATTGTTTAGGAAATGGTCTTAAAGAACCTAACAATCTAAAGTAATGTATCATCCCGAAAAGTGCTCTATAGGCTGACTAATCGGCGATGAGAAACATCTTAAGGATTGTGTAGGAATGTGTCATTGTGAGTGGAATAGTTGATGATAGGAAGCATCTCATCGGACTAGCAACCTTAAAGAGAAGATTGTCTTAGGAAGCACTCTTATGAGCTGACAACTTGTCAACAAACGTGTTTGGCTAAAATAGCGACTGTTTAGGAAGAAATACTTCCAAAGAGTGCTCTTGTGAGATGACTAATCGATTATTGATAGATTCGAAAAAGTGCTCTCATGTGCTGACTAATCAATGGATTCGAAAAATGCTCCTACGAGCTCATTAATCAACAGATTCGAAAAGTGCTCATCTGAACTAACCAATCAATAGATTCAAAAAGTACTCCTCTGAGCTAACCAATCGATAGATTCGAAAAGTGCTCCTCTAAGAAAACTAATTGATAGATTCGAAAAGCGCTTCTCTGAGCTAGTTAATCGATAGATTAAAAAAATGCTCCTCTAAGCTAACTAATTGATAGATTCGAAAAGTGCTCCTCCGAGCTAGCTAATTAATAGATTCCAAAAGTGCTCCTTTGAGCTAACTAATTGATAGATTCGAAAAGCGCTCTTTTGAGCTAACTAATCGATAGATTCGAAAAGTGCTCCTATAAGCTAACTAATCAATAGCGGAAAGCACCTTCTCAGACTTGCAACCCTGAAAATATAGGTATCTCGAAAGGTGCTCCTATGAGCTAACCTTGAGAAAGGGTGTCTAGGAAAGTGCCCCTTTGTGGGCTAACTAACCTACAATGAGAAGACATGCCTCAAAAGGTGCCCCTAGGGGCTGACCTTGAGAAGAGATGTTTAGGAAAGTGCCCCATTGTGAGCTAACTAACCTACAACGAGAAGACATGCCTCAAAAGGTGCCCCTAGGGGCTGACCTTGAGAAGGGATGTTTAGGAAAGTGCCCCATTGTAGGCTAACTAACCTATAGCGAGAAGATATGCCTCAAAAGGTGCCCCTAGGGGGCTGACCTTGAGAAGGGATGTTTAGGAAAGTGCCCCATTGTAGGCTAACTAACCTATGGTGGAAAGTGTCTTCCTAGACTCGCGACCCTAGGGAAGAAATGTCTCGAAAGGTGCCCCTACGGGCTGACCTTGAGAAGAGATATTTAGGAAAGCACCCCATTGTGGGTTGACTAACCTATGGTGAGAAGGAATGTCTTGAAAGGTGCCCCTACGGGCTGACCTTGAGAAGAGATATTTAGGAAAGTACCCCATTGTGGGCTAACTAACCTATGGTGAGAAGGAATGTCTCGAAAGGTGCCTCTACGGGCTGACCTTGAGAAGAGATATTTAGGAAAGTGCCCCATTGTGGGCTGACTAACCTATGCTTTTGAAAATGCTTCTAATGAACGGGTCAAATGACTTGATAAGAGATGTCTTAATTATGTGAATGATGGTTATTTATTCTAATATGCTTACCAATTTATTGTGGATAGCAATCAAACAACCGAAACTTCGTGCTGGTTTGCTTCTCCTTTGCTTACTCTTACTTTAAAACAGTGCTGAGGGTCTTGATTTATTTTCCTTCTTGCAAGGATAGCTCTTATGATTGTAGTATTATCCTATTAATGTACTAGGTTTAATGCTCAAAAGTAGGTAGAATTATATCAAAAAATTTATTGAGATTCATTATCATTTTAATGTTCATTATTCATTGGTGAAGTGATGGGTGATGTGTTTGGGAATGTTTGTTTTAATGAGAATTAGTTGGAATTATTGATCATTTGGAGACATTAACTTTGCTTGTAAGAGAAATGAAAACTAGACTCAACGAAATTTGTATTGAATATTGGCATTCATAAACATTGGCAAAACTTCAATTTTCTTGCCTAAGGATAGTACATCTTAACAGCATCTGCATTAATGGGGTCTCTCAATTCTAGACTGTCCATTTGAGTTAATATCATAGCACCTCCTGATAATACATTCTTTATAATATATGGACCCTCATAGTTTGGGGTAAATTTCCCTTTAGAATCTTGAGCGTTCGGGAGAACTTTCTTTAATATCAAATCCCCTTCTCTGAAGTATCGAGGCCTCATTTTCTTGTTAAATGCTCGGGCCATCCTTTGTTAGTAACACTGGCAATGACATAACGCAGTGGGTCTTTTTTCATTGATCAAATTTAACTGATCAAGCCTCTTCTTTACCTAGTCTGATTCATTTAACTGCGCTTCTGACAGAATTCTAAAGGATGGTATTTCGACCTCGACTGGTAAGACTGCCTCAGTGCCATATACCAGTGAATATGGGGTAACTCCAGTAGATCATCTCGTGCCAATCTTTGTAAGTGATTGTCATCTTTTTGATGATTCTTTTGATATTCTTGTTGGCCGCTTCTATCGCCCCATTCATCTGAGGTCGGTAGGGAGTTAAATTTTTATGGTTTATATGGAACTGCTGACACAAATCTGTCATCGACTTGTTGTTAAGATTGGTACCGTTGTCGGTGATGATTGACTCAGGAACTCCATATCGAGCTATTATGTCCCTCTTCAAGAATCGTATTATCACTCCTTTTGTGACGTTGGCATACGATGAAGATTCCACCCACTTGGTGAAGTAATTAATGGCTACCGATATAAACCTATGGCTATTGGACGCTGTTAGAGTGATTGGGTCGATGATGTCGATTCCCCACATGGAGAAAGGCCATGGTGTAGACAATGAATGCAGCTCTTTTGGCAGAGCATTTATTCGGTTTGCATAAACTTGACATAAGTGACAGTGTTTGACATATTTGATACAATTTGATTCCATGGTTAGCCAATAGTAACCCAATCTCATGATTTTTCGGGCCAACATGTAGCCGTTCATGTGAGGTCCACATAATCCTTCATGCACTTCTTTCATCAGTTCACATGCCTCATTCCTATCCACACATCTTAGCAAGGTGGTATTAGGCGATCTTTTGTAAAGCATGAGCTCATTTAATAAGAAATGACTTGCTAACCTTCTGAGTGTTTTTTGGTCATTTTTGCTAGCCATTTCAGGGTATTTGCTTTCTTAGAGAAAAGTTTTGATGTCATGATACCAAGGTTTATCATCTTGTGCTTTTTTCGATTACCAAACAATAGGCGGGCCGACTTTTGATGTCTATTTTCAATGGTTGGACTTCGACTCCCCCTGTTGTCTGAATTATAGATGCTAGTGTGGCGAGTGCATCTACAAACTGATTCTGAGTTCTCGTGATGTATATGAAGGTGATTGCCTCAAATTCATTTATTAGCTCTGTCAAATGCTGATGGTATGGTACCAATTTGGGGTCTTTAGTTTTGTATTCCCCTCTCGTCTATAATATGATGAGCGACGAATCTCCGTACACTTCTAATTCACGGATTTCCATGTGGCAAGCCATTTTGAGGCTGAGGATGCATGCCTCATATTCTACGATATTATTAGTATACCAAAATGTGAGCCATGTTGCTGAAGGGAATTGTGTTCCTTCTGGGGATATCAACACTGCCCCGATCCCACAACCAAATACATTGGCGGCTCCATCAAAAAACATCTTTCACTTAGGATTTTGGACTGTCCCACAGTTTTTTGCTGGTGCACTTTCCACTGTTAATATATTTTCATAAGGGAATTGGGCTTGTGATTTTTGGGAATCTCCCTCAATTGGGTGTTCTGCCAACTGGTTAACTAAAGATTGCCCTTTTATTAAATTTTGATTTATGTATGTGATGTCAAATTCTGATAAGAGCATTTGCCATTTGGAGATTCTCCCTAACAAAACGGGCTTCTCTATTAGGTGCTTCAGAGGATTGTGTCTTATTAGTAGCTCAATGTGATAGTAAAGGGTGTATTGCCTCAATCGATGCATGACCTAAATCAGATCACAGTAAGTTCTTTTTACTTCTGAATACCTCTGTTCCCCGTCTGTGAATTTCTTGCTTAGATAATATATAGAACGCTCTCTTCCCTCTTCATCTTTCTACCCTCACATGCACCTCATGGACTCAGGGAGTATCGTGAGGTATAAGAATAAAGGTTTCCCTTACTTTGGAACTATCAAGACTAGAGGTTTTATGAGATAGTCTTTGATTGTCCTAAATGCTTTTTTACATTCATTGTCCCATTCTACTACGACATTCTTTTTTAGCAAATGGAATACTGGACGGCATTTGTCTGTGAGCTGTGAGATAAAACGAGCTATGTAATTCAATATTCCCAGCAAACCTCTTACCTCTTTGACAGTACGTGGAGAGGGTAGCTCCAGTATGGCCTTTACCTTGTCAGGGCTGATTTTAATGCCTTCCCAGCTTATGACAAATCCTAACAATTTGCCTGTCGTGACCTAAAAAGTGCATTTTTCTGGATTTAACTTGAGTTGAAACTTTCTCAACTGCTTAAACAACTTTATCAGAATAACTGCATGGCTTTCTTCTTCATTAAACTTGGCTATCATATCATCGACGTATACTTCGACTTCTCGATGCATCATGTCATGAAGTATTGCGACCATGGCTCTCTGATACGTTGCCCCGGCATTTTTCAAACCAAAGGGCATGACTTTATAACAGAAAGTTCCCCATGTTGTGATAAAGGTCATTTTAGTTTTATCTTCTTTAGCCATTTTTATCTAGTTATACCCTGAGAAACCGTCCATAAATGAGAAAAGATGGTTTCTTACAGTGTTGTCTACCAAGACATCGATGTGAGGTAGGGGGAAGTTATCTTTTGGCGTGGCTTGGTTTAAGTCTCGGAAGTCTACGCACACACATACTTTTCCATTCTTGTTTAGAACAGGGACTATATTCGCTATCCATTCTGGATAGTCGGATACTTTAATGAACCCCACTTCTAGTAGTTTTTTGACTTCCTCTTTAATTTTTAGTAAGATGTCAGGCCTAAATCTTCTCAATTTCTATCTTTTAGGTTTGACATCTTCCCTTGTGGAAAGCTTATGAATTACTATTGATTGGTCTAATCCCGGCATGTCGCCATATGACCAGGCAAACACATCTGCATACTCAGTTAATAGCTCAATTATCTCGCGTTTTTGCTTGGCACTTAAACTGATCCCTATCTTGAGGTTTTTAGGTTGCTCAGCGCTTCTTAGATTTACTCTCTCCATCGGCTCGTCAATTGAAATTCCACTTTGTTCATGTTTTTGCTAATTTTCTTGTATTTCATGGTTAAGGACATTGCCTCCAACGGTTGACCCAGTAGTGTTAGAAACGATATCAGCGTTTTCATTTCGTACCTATGCGAAATGTCCCCGATGTTCAACGATAGGGAATCTGGGTGAAGTGAAACGAGAGTATGTATATAAGCAAAAAACAAATGAATGAATTGCAATTTATTGAATCTGAAAAGAAACCACAATAGATTTTTGTTTAATAATTGTTCCCTATCCTTGAGCTGACCTAGTGCTATCAATAGGATAACAGAACCAATTATTGAGAGCTGGATGCTGCTCAAACATGCGAGGGGTCAGGCTCCCATTGTTGACGTTAGTTTCGCTTATCCTTGGCTCTTGAATGGTATTTGCTTGTATGAATGATTGTTGGAGGGGTGGAAAACGCATCTGAGTATCGCTTGGCTGCTCTTTCTGTCTGCCTCTGATACCTCTGGCTTGTGCCTCTTCCTGGGCTATAGGAACGTACCCTAGTCCAAATGTCCCTTGCTGTCCCTCCTTGAATAGATGGCCCTCCTTGCTGGTTACCACACTCACCTCATTGAATATTTGGAGGCCAAAGTCTTCTGAACCGTCTTCCCCAATGTAGGGTATGGCGGTCTCTTTATAGATGGCATAATCTTGCTCTCCCAGCACGGTGATGATCTGTCCATTTGCAATGAACTTGACTTTCTAATGGAGGCTTGAGGGTATGGCTCTAGCGGTATGTATCCACGGCCTTCTCAAAAGCAGATTAAAAGACCTTGGAATATCGAGGACTTGGAAGGAGATGTGGAATATCTGTGGGCCAATCTCCACCGGCAAGCTCATTTCCCCTACTATGTCTCTCTTCGACCCGTTGAAAGCCTTAACCACTGTTAAGCTTAGTTTGATGTTGCTTTGATCGACTCCCAGTAAGTCGAGGGTAGCCAATGGGCATACGTTAAGAGAAGATCCATTGTCAATGAGTACTCGAGAGACAATTGTGTCGTTGCATTTTACCACTATGAATAACGGTTTTGTATGTTGGTCTCCGTCTTCTCCTAGCTCTTCGGGGGAGAAAGATATCTAGTCCATGTTGAAGATCGAATCTGCCATATGGCTCAATTTGTCTGTTGCGATGCCCTCTGGTACCTTGATCTGTTTGAGCACTTTGAAGAGTGCTTCCCTGTGAAGCTCAAAGGTTGTGAGGAGGCCCATAAGCGATATGTGGGTTGGAACCTTATTTAGTTATTCCATGATCTTATATTTGCTTGCCTTGACCATCTTTGTAAATGCAGAGAGGCTTTCTTCTTCTTCTTTTCCTACCTCAGTGTTGGGCTCTTCAGTTGAGACCTTGTATTTCGGGTAATAAATTCTCCCAGAACGGGTGATTCCACCTAAGATAGGGGGTCTTTCTTGATCCAGAGCCCGATAATCAAATGGCGCCGCCTTATGCCTCTCTTCGAGTATTGGGACATTGAATACATACCTCTTCTTTAGAATTTGCACCTCAGTAGATTGTCCCTCGTAGCATTTTATGACTATCGGCTTTTGGTCCAATTTAATCATGTTCACAGACTTCTCCTCCTCTTTTGGTGGATTGTCTTCTTTCTCAAACTCGGGCCCCCATCCGCTAGGCAGCCCATACTCAGTTGGAGTGAAGGAGTAATTTACCAGATACTCAAATCTCCCATGAGATTCACCTAAGGTACCAACCGTTGGGTCTCCAGCTAACCATCTCCTCTTGATATGTGACTTAGGGGTTTCCTCTAGGGTTTGGTGTGGGTGACTTTCTCGTTGCACTGTTGCTTTTTGCTATTTTGGGGACTCTTTGGGATTCGGCTCTTCGGATGTGATCAAATTGACAATGGGCTTATGGTTAGGCAGTGGATTAGTGTTGACGTTGGGTGCTGGTGTGTTAACAAAGTCCGCTGCACAATCCTGGTGTCAATTAGATCTTGGATTTTGTTTTGAAGCCTCCAGCATCTATCTGTAGAATGCCCCTCTTGGCCCATATGATAATCACATTTGAGGCTTCAGTCGAAATTTCTGGGCTTGTACCGATCACTCGGGATCTCAAAGCTGATCAAATTATTTGCTCGCAGCTGAGCGGGATTGGGATTGGAGTGAACTGTCTCAAGACTTTGATGGCTTGGGTGTGGTTTGTCAAGGACTGTTGGATTGGGGCACTTGTGGTCTGGAATGTTACGCAGGTCCCAACCTTGTCTACTTTGCCTGAATTAACTATGCTAACAATAGACTCCTTGGCTTTGTTACCTCCTAAGGGCCCTTATGATGATGTGACCCTAGGAGGATCTATTGTTTGGAGTCGGCCTGATGTGATGGCATTCTCGATTTGGCACCCTGCTGCTACTACCTCTGCGAAGTTGGATGACGTCTAGCCCACCAGATGTGAGAAGTAGGTCTTATCCAGAGTGTTGACAAAGATGAATGTCAACTCCTTCTCAGAAATTAGGGTCGCTACCCTGGCAGCCTGAGCTCTCCAATGCTGAGCATACTCCTTGAAAGACTCAATGTGTCTCTTCCGAAGACTTCCCAAGTCGATTACCGAGGGGACGACTTCAATGTTGAATTTGTATTGGTCATAGAATGCCCGAGCAAGTCTTTCCTAGGTATTGACCTGGTTGAAGTCTAGGTGTGCATACCATACAAAGGCAGGGCCTGTAAGGCTATCTTGGAAGGTCTAGATCATAAGCTGGTCATATTGGGCATACTTGCTCATTTTCTGTACGTACAGCCTTGTATGCATCTTAGGGCATCTAGTACCATCATATTTTTCAAATTCTGGGGTCTTCAACTTCTCTAGGTATACCTCCTCCCTGTATGTTGGTAAGCTAGTTATCCTTACCTGTTCAAAACTGTCAGGCCCCTCTATTGTCTTCATCTTATCAACCAGTTGTTGAAAAAGTCTCATTTCCATCTCCTTTTGCTTGTCCTCCATTTCTCTTTTTATGTCGTTAGAGGTCGGACCCAGGTTGGCTCTCAGTTCATACTCGAAAACCGGGTTGAAGTGGGAATTGATTTCTTCATATTCTAGAGGCTGACCCTTCACTACTTTCCCCTTTCTGGCCCTTGAGTGTTCTTCTTAAGTTGGTTGGGTGGTGTGAAGGAGGCCAATACTCTCAGTTAGGAGGTGGACTTGTGCAGCCAATTGCTGGACCGTTTGTTTTAGGGATACGATTCTGGGATTTAAGACGCGTCAGCACTTATGTTGTTACGGTTGTCGCTGTTGTTGCCACTGTTTGCCATTTTGGTCTTTGAGCGGGTGCAGATTAGCCTTCTTAGAGGGTTCGGTTGTTTAGGCGCTATCTTTGATACCTGGCGCACATTTTTCTTAGTACGATGCGGGTATATAAATATGACGTATGTTTCATAAAGATGCTAAAATAAAGGGGGCCAATAATCGATTAATGATATAATACTGAAACTTTATTTTTATTAATATTGGAAACTCGGAGTTCAATACTTGAAAAAAAATGAAAAAGTACATAGTAATCTATTTCCTAATTCTCTTAGTCTTTTGTTGCATAGGCGCCGGTTTTCCGTTGATGATAGCTTCTAACTCTCTAACTCTAGCTTGGGTCTTCTCCAGCTAAGCTTCCAAAGCCTTGTTCCTTTGATCAAACTCCTTGAATCGACCCTTCCAGATATCCTTCTTATAGTCTGCAGCTTCGAAGTATACTTCCATCCGAGCCCTGACTTGCTCCAAATAGGTTCTCAGCTCTAGGTCTACCTTATCTGGCTTAGGTTGGGTGATATCTGGGACCCGATATGCCTTTTCCCCTGTTTGATATAGCTGGTAGATTACGAAATCCCTGGTGGCTCGATGCTTGCCTCCTTCACCATCTAGTTCTTCGAGGTCTACATTAGGGCTCTCGATTCGGGCTTCCCATAAGGCTTTGACCTCTGCCAGTTTGGCATACTTCTCGGCTACTAGCAAATTTGGGTCTTGATACTCGAATGTGATTGCTTCTAGTGATGGCTAATAAACTATGTCTCGAATGGTACCGAACTGGCGGACTACCGAGTTTGGATGATAACCTATACATCCGCTGATACCGATTAAAGGTACAGCTTGAAGGTTTATGCAGGTTAGGATGACTTTGTTGCAGCAACTCCATCTAGTCGTCCACAGGATTTCATCGGCACTGAAACTCTTAAGCACTTCCACCCAACTATGGCTAGTAAGGTCGTTAAGCAGCTTTATCTTTTCTATGCATGAGTCTACAAGGTCCACTTGTTGGGCTAAAGTTTTTCGGACCAGGTTCAGCCCAAAACATTTGAAGTGGCTTACAAACTAGATCAGGATGAGGTAGATGTTTGAACGGAGGATCTCGTGGCTCTTTTGCTTGATAAAGTTTAGGTTCCGGATCTGTTCAGCCAGTAGAGTCGGGATGTAAGATTTCCTTTCCAAGAATTGGGCCACTAATTCTGCAACTCTGTAATGGACATAAAAAGTTCTGGTGGGGAAGAGTATGGTGGCGAAGGCTATCAGGATGAAAGCACTCACCCTCCTCTGTTTGTAGCTCTTGGGGTCCCCACATAATATGTCTTTCCTATTCCCGTCATCTTCTCAGGCTATAAACCAGGCTTCTAACTCATCCATCCGTATGCAATACCCGTTACAGTTTGCTAGGGCTTTGTTGATTGCTGTCTTACGAATACCCAAAAGTCTGCTGAAGATACCGGTTGGCCCAACCTTAAGATTTGGCACATACACCTCGTCGGTTAGTGATGGAGCCTGTAGAAGTTGGGTGTACTCTTCTAGAGTGGGAGTGATCTCATGTGGCCCAATGAAGAAAGCTGCAGGCTCTACTTCCCATAGATGGAGGATGGCCCGTATCAAATGTAAGTTCATTTCCATCTTTATCAGTGAGAGGATGGACCCTATCTTCTATTAAATAAAGGCCTGCTCTTCCAAGTTGTATAAAGTAAACCAATGGTCCAGCATCAACTTTGGGTCCAGAGGTTTGCAAACTCGGATCTCTTTGCGGAGGAGGCAGTCGATTGTGGAACTAGCCATCTATTACAACAAAAATTTCTAATTACAAAAACTACATTACAATGATAGTATTATAAGGAAATGTATCTGAACTCCATGAACAGAATAAAAGTATTACATTATTAATCGATTGTCATCCCATAACTTCATGTATGTAGATAGGTAGGTTCTAAGCAGGTCCCCAAGCTCCATGGCCTCCCGCATTCTCGAAGAAATGGATCTCAGGCCATATCAAAGCATTGGGTGAGGTAGCCTAATCAGTCCCAAACAGTGATCATATCACTTCGCCCGAAACCTACACAATGGCCCCCCATCTTAAGGTCCTAAGACGGCCCAGGTTAAACCGTATCTATTCACACAATTACATGCATGCGGACTCAACAGTAAAAGTAAACAACCGAACCCTAAATCTAATTAAATCCCTGAAAGGTTAGCACTAGTATAACAAGCCAAAAAGACATTTCTTGGAAAAAGTGATTTAAGGAGATTCAGGTGGCTAGCCTACTAGAGAAGAGTCCCTAGTGGAGTTGCCATCCTGTTGAGTCTAATTTTTTATTTTCCATTCCTAATTCGATTTATACTAGACCCTATGCTCATCTAATATAGATCATCGACTTGAATTAGGAATTTCGTTTTATTTTGGAGTCGCCACCCAACTGTGGTTGGGAAAGGTCGAATTAGGACTAATTGAGCAGGTTAATCCTAATTTGGACAGCTAGTCAACGCGATTTCCTCTTTTCGTTTTTGTGAAAGAGGAAATGGAAAACCAGAGTTTTTGGATTCAGAGGCTAACCTATTAAAACCTTAAAGTTACCACCCTATTCTCCTGAAATCTAAATCTTACCCTAATGTCTTTTGTTCTTATTCTTATTGTCTTTTTATTGTGTTTTTGAATAACTTATTCTAAAAAATGATTTTTTATTCTTTTTAGAGTTAACCCAGACGGGTGCCTATGTACCTGCTATTTAGGATCAAACGGGCCGTAGTTCGCTTTTTATGAAAAACTTCAATGTGTTTGTTAACTTTAATTATGAAATTACTTTTGGTTTACGTTTTTATCATTTTAATATTTTTCTGGAAAAATCTAAACCTAAGCTTGATCATTTGATTTTTTTTAAAATGACGATTTTAAGGAAAAAAAAACAATTTTGGATTTATTATTAAAAAACATTTTTCTAAGTGATAAAAATTTATTTCCCCATTTTTAACCTACCTCTAATATTATTATTTGTTTTTATTTTTTATTATTTTTATTAATTTATTATTTTTATTTTTTATATTAATTTTTATTAATTTTTGTTAATTAACTAATTAAAATTTTTTCTTTATTTTTATTATTTTATCTACCCTAAACTAAAAATCTAAATTCTATCATTTTTTTATTATTTTATAATTTTTATTTTTATTATTATTTTTTTATTTTCTATTATTCATCCTAAACTAAATCCTAAAAAAGACTAATTTAAATTATAATATTTTTCTATTTTTTGAATTATAAATAACAAATAAATAAATAAATATGATAAATAAATAAATAACTAAATAAATAAAAAATACAAAAAAATAAGAAAATCCGACTTACCTGGATCCGGGTCGGTGCACGGGTTGGGTCGGGTTGGGTCGAATGATCACGGCGGCTAGGGGTGTTCGTTGACGGCATCCTAACGGCCTTTCGAGGATGTTAAGGAGTCGTTTCCTAGGTTTTCGGGAGTGGGGAAATCAACCGTGGTAGTGGATTTCTCTAAAAACGCCTCCTGGTAACGGTTCAAAGCTTGGTTGACGGTCGCGACTCGAGCAACTCCGGTGAAGCTTCAATTTCTTTCTTTTTCTTACTTCTGATTCATGCCTTGGCTTCCTGCTTTCGTCCTCTATTTATAGCCGCAAGGAATTGAGCTGGATAAGCTCAGATTTCATCTGATTGAGGCAAATTGGATTTTGGTTGAAAAACCTATCTCCGATTTGTGTAAATCCATCGATTTGTTGCGATTTGATTCCAATTGGATGATGTTTATCCTATTTTAGTTAAAGATCTGTTGGATTTGTGCAAAAAATCGAATCAAAACGGCCAAAATTCAATTTTTCCCCTCCGGCGACGATCTTGGATGAAGGAAGAAGAAGATCACGCGCTCGGCGCGTGCGTTCGTGTCGACCAATTAGCTGCTGACATGTGTCCTAGGCGAGGAAAAAAATTGCAAAACGCGGAATCTGCTTTCCCCACGTGTCGAACCCGCGACCTAACCCCTTCCCCGTGCGCACAAGGTCATGGCTCGGACCAGTTGGGCTAGCCCACTTACTCGTTTTTTTTTTTCGCAATTTGCATATATGCAATGCGATTTTTATTATTTTTGTATTTTTTTGAAATTCCAAAAATTTGTAAAAATTATTTGATCCCTTTTATTACTATTTCTACAATTATTTTCCAAAATTGATGTATTTTTCCTATTTATTTGATTTTTTGAATATTTTTTCTATTTTTGCTAAATTAGAAGAAAAATTGTAAAAAATGAAAAAAAATGGGAATTGATTATTATTGATCATTAGGGGCAAAAATGGGGTGTTTATAGTCGTGATCTGACCTAACCCGGTTCAACCCTATCGGATCCGACTCGACTCGACCCGCGAACCACGACCCACATCTAGGTAAGTAGATTTTTCTATTTTTTTTTTATTTTCTTATTTTATTTTATTTTATTTATTTAGATCTTTATTTATAATATGAAAAAATAAATAATTTTTTTTGGATTTTAATTAGATTTTATTTAGATATGCTTTGTTTAATATAAATAAATAAATAAATAAATAAATAAATAAATAATATATAAGAGATAAAAAATACAAAAAATGAAAAAAAAGAAAGAAAAAGAAAAAAAACATAAAAAATAGAAAATAAAAAATAGGAAAATGAAAAAAGAGAGAAGTAAATGACTTGAGATAATAACATGAATTGTTTTATCACTTAGAAAAATTCTTTTTAAAAAAATGAATCCGAAATTGTTTTTTTTTTATTTCTTTTAGAAAATAAAATAATAAAGCTTAGACTTAGATTTTTTCCAAAAACTTTGAAAATGATAAAAAACGTAAACCCGAGAAATTTTCATAATTAAAACTTAAACTAATCTACTAAAGCTTTTTACAAAAAACGAACTACAACTGGTTTGATCCTGAATAGTGACTAAGTAGGCACCATTACGGGGCAACTCTAAAAAGAAATAAAAAATCATTTTCTAAATTAGTATGAATTATTTTAATATCCCTTCTTTTAATATGTATCCAAAATAAAAAATATAATAATAAATAATAATATTGAAATAAAATAATAATAAAGAAAATATATCAAAATATGATCCAAGTTTCATAAGGATAAGGTTGTAACTTTAGGGTTTTAATAGGTTAGCCCCCCGAGTCGAGAATCTCTGGTTTTTCTTTCTTTTTAAATGAAAGAGGAGATTTCGTCAACCAGTTGTCCAAATTAGAATTAATTCGCTCAATTAGTTCTAATTCAATAATTTTTCCCAACCTCAGTTGGGTGGCAACTCCAAGCAAATAATAAAATTCCTAGTTTAAGTCGAGGATTTATATTAGGTAAGCATAGGATCTAATGTAAATTGAATTAGGAATATAAATGAAAAATTAAAAATTAGACTCGAAAATATGTATAGTAATTAAAATTGATCATACCTCCATTTAATTTGAGGTGTTCCACAAGCAGCCAACAATTTATTATTCTGGTTAAGTTTAGCCACGATACTTTTTTTAATCCCAATCATAGAGGATAATGATGTAGAAACTCTTGTTGCATATGCTCAAGCTATAGGTTCATTGTTTATCCAGGAGTTGTTCATTATTAGGTCATAATGTCCTTGCTCAGGGTAAAAACATAGGTTTTGAGAGTGCAATGGCTCCCTTTACAAGGCTAAGAGTGTACGAATGTTGGGACATCACTTTAGAAAACCACTGATTTTGAAGAGATTTATAAAGAAGATGACAAAATGGATTTACCCATTAAAGATGCGCTTGAGAGGGAGATCAAAGAGGTTGACAATGAAATACCTGTTGATTCTGAAGAAGAAGCGGTAAACGAAGAGGATGAAACTGATGGCACATCCAATGATCCCCACATAAATATTAAGTTTCATACATCTGGTGGTTCTTTACCTCTAGTATCCACACAGATTACCATCACACACACTGTTGTGTTTACCTCTTCAATGTTGAACCCCATAACTCCATTCTTCAATAGAAGATGTGGAGGTGATGGGTACATAACATTTAAAGAGAGTACCCATGCTATAGATGAATTGAGCTTCATTGATAAGTTAAGGAAAGGAATGATCCTTTAGCATGTCACTAGCATGCCATGTTTGACATTACACACATAGCTACCCACTACTTGATTCAATATTATTTACTTTATTAGTTTATTGTTTACTAAATAACTTGATTTCCTATAGATATGTTAGACACCATACACATTGGAGCTCCTAAAGCAGCTTCCCCCTTTCTATCAAGAACAAAGTGATATTTAGGGTACTAAGGTGCCTCTAATATGCTTCTATATTGTGGAGTGGTACTAACCTGACTGGGTGATGAGACGGTTCGGTGGGATCTAAAGGATTCCACAACAGTATGACACGTGTTTTTCCTTCCATAGGATCAATCTTAGAGGAAAAACCAATGAGGATCGGAAGAGGAGATATGCAATCTACATCCAGCAATGGGAGCAATGTCAATTCTTTATCATTCGGTTAGAGTTCGATGACAGATTATCGAATAGGGTAGATCTCGCATATTATCCTCAGTACCATAGTGTCACACAACAGTACATTGGCAAAACGAGAGCGATGCTTGATGCCCTAGTAAGTTACTCTAACCATTTCATTATACTTTTATGTATTCTACATTGTATTATCAACATGCTTGATTTTCCTTATAATCAAATTGCTTTGCTCGCATTTTAGTGGTGATTTCCTTACAAGAGTGCCATGCCATAGCATCGTTACGAGTCATCTCCTCTAAGGTCATGTTGGTGTTACATTATTCCCTCCATATCATTAGGAGCACCATTAAGAGATGCCTCCACCCCATGTGACCCAAGGAAAAGGACAAGCTCATGCTAGGGGTCATTGTCAGTAAGTAGTGTATCGGTCCTCCTATAGATGCCTCACTCGCTTAATACTCATCGGTAGCTTATCCTTCACCATATTACAATGATCTTACCTTCAATGTTGATCCAATTGAGTTTTACACACCCGATGTCCACATACCATATACGTCTATCATTACTCCATCCGTTTCTTAAAAGAGAATACATTTAGGTACATAGGATATGGGGAAGGGAGTCATGTAAGTAGATCCTCGATATATTTCATGGGATGAGCTACCATTCCAAACCTAGACCTATCCCAGCATTAGAGGATTTAGCAGCTCTTACTAGATTGGATAGAGTTTAACACCCACTGTATATAGACATTATCAGAGATGACGTTAATGAAGGGATCAAATATATATGTATATTTGGCTATGTAATTGTACATTGGTTTTTTCGTTTTTCCTAAAATGTTTATGTACTTATAACTTCATTTGTTTTAGATATGTAATTTTAATTCTATAATTTGAAAAGACTTGATGAAATCATTTAATTTTTCAAATTGATTTGTGTTATGATGAACTATATAATTGTCACAGGTTTATCCTTTTGATAAATTCTTAGTTTTATATAGAATTTGGGAAATAAGTTTGTGTTTAGGTCTATTTACTTTCACAAGTTCAATTATTTCCAATTATGAACTTCATAATCGTCACAAATTCATTTATTTTCACAAGTTTTACTAAATCCTAGCTTCGAGAAATAGGAAAGGATGGGAGATGGAATTCAATGGAAATTGCATGTTGAACATGTGAGTTTTAGTGAACTTGTGACTTAAGACTACGAGTTTGTTTATAAAGAAATCTTAGGTTGGAACATGTGATTTCTTTTTTTGGTGAAATCACAGTCCCAACTTGCAATTTTACCAAGGTAATCTGGGATTTTTTTTCCCTAAAATCCTTTTTTAAGAATTAGTTTGCCATCCAACGACAAACTTACATATATCTCCCATTTTGTCCCTGTTTCACTTATAAACATGTTTAAACCTTGAAAACAATTATGGAGACCTATGGTTTTCATTATTCCTTCCCCTCTTAGGGAGGATTTGACCTAAATCTTGAAGTGACATTTCGCCAGGATTAAACAACAACATGCAAAAACCAAGAAAAAAATAAGACATTGCAACTCAAAGAAATTCAAAGTTTCATCTCCCATGCATACTCCTTCCTTTCATCATGGACTCTATTAATTAAGCTCGTCCCAATCCACTAACTATTGAATAGATTTAAGAGCACAAATCGCTAGGATGTAATGGCTAAATGTGTGTAATTTTGCCTTTGAAAAGTTAATATTGTAAAACTCTTCATGTCGACTTTCTTTTGTATCCTTCACTATCTTTATACTTTTCCCTTCCATATCGTAAAATAGGAATTTCACTATACTCGTTGTTTTCTCCACTCTTTATCCTCACAAACTTCTCTCCTACTCTCTACATCAACAGAAATAGAAATCTTCTCAATCTCAATCATGTCTACGTAAACCTAATCCCGAATAATTATTAGAGCATCCTATTAAGCTAACTCTTCTTCATCAATGGCTACAAAAACATCATCTATTCTTACTATAGCAAACTTATTTGGATGTTGGTATTTAAGATGCCCATACCTAAACACTTATCACATCTCAAATCTTGACTCCTTACCCTTTATCTCAACCTAACACCTCAAAATTCATCTGATTCAACACTATTTCCCAACAATTTTGATAAGAATCAGACTCCCACAGGACCTATCATTAGGGCCCGAGCTAAGGGTCTACAAAACTTAGTTTTGAGAATCTTACATAAGAAACCTAATCTTGAGGAAGCTAATTTATTTTCTTCATTCCTACATTATAACTATTATGCATTCCAGCAGGTTCACTTATCAGTCCTACAAGGTGCCAAATCACTTAGACTTTTGAGCGAGTCAGGATTCTCATCGGGGCTCAATTCGAAAGTACCCTGAAGATCGGCATCTTGAAGACCAATTCCTTTTATATATTTTTCATTTGCGTGGACTATTTTATGTTGTATTTTCTTTTGAAACACTTTCATTTTGATTGTAATTTTCATTTAGGATCGGCCACCCTAAAAGTGGCATAGTTGTAATTTTGTGTATTTTCTAACCCTAAAGGGAGCAAGTATAAATACTTACATAAAGTAGGGTTTGAGGAGGCCATTTTTCATATTTAAACATACACTTTACGTGAGAGAATTAGGGTTTTTCCTAGTTCAATTTCTTTTATCAATTTCAATCCTAAGAATTAGAATTGTGGCGAGTGCAACAAGGGGAAATTGTGAGTTATATCAATTTCTTATTGTTGTGTTTCTTTTCATCTCTAGTGAGTCATATCTAGGGTTGGATTGAAGTCTTCTTGGTTAGATTTGATTTCATTTGTAATCAAATTATTATTGCTTAATTGATTGGTTTTTGGCACTTGTTAATACCATCAAATTATCATTATACTTGTGACGTGGAATTTCTTTTTTGTGAGGAGGATCACGGTTTGATTTTATGTTTTGTTTATTGGAATTCTCTTGGAATTTAAGTTGGTTAGTTGATTCAATTGAGAATTATCATCTTTGTGGATTTCATCTCCTTGATTTTATCATTTAATTCATTTTCCATCAATTAGGGTTCACGCAAATTGTCTCTCTTGTGAACCGAATTTGATCTTGTCTTTTGAGGGTTACATTTGGATTGTTTTGATTGTGCTTAATTCCCTTTTAGGCACATCATCTTTTAGTATCAGAGCTTGAGGTTTAAGAGGAGGGATTTGCAATTTGAATTCGGAAATTTAGGGTTCTTATCACCTTGATTCGAAATTGTGTATTGAAGAGTTGAGTTATTTCAATTGTGTTGTTGAAGTGATTTCCTTGTTGTTAATTGTTGTGGACGTGGAGTACTTACCATATTCTTTGTCTCCTTAAGTTGACCATGATTAGTTTAAGGGAAATCATCATTGTCATCATTTGAGGGAAGTGAAATTTGAAGCCTAGAAGAGTGTTGTTTTTGAAATTATTACCTTGTGTTGTGGTGTTGTGTGTGGCAAAGTGGATATCTTATTGTAGCTTCTTTGTTATTGAATTTTCCATGAAAGGAAGGGGAGTAAGAATTTTATGTCCTAATGTTTGATTGTGGAATTGGAAATACAATATTTTTTGTGGTGAAAAGAGAAGTGTGACCTTCATGAATTCGGAATTGGGGAGAATAAGTTACAATTTCCAGATTTGAATTTAAGTGGAACAATAGGAAATCACTTGAAATTCAAATACATCCATTAAGCTTGAAGTAGTTATTGAGTGGCATTGATTACATTTCATTTGAATTTGAAATTGAATCTTACCATTTGTGGAAAGTACATTAAGGGTGTTCATTTGAATTTGTTGCCGTATTGTGGTATTGTGTTTTGAAGTGAAATTGTGTTGTATTTGGAGAGGTTGTTGCACCATGACTTGAAGAGGTGTGTATGTGGAGTTGTGTTTTTGTAAATTTAGTGAAGAGTGTGTGCATTTGGTGTGAGTTTTAGTGTATGTTGTAAAGATAATTGTTGCTAGTGGCATGAACATATTGGGACCGTGAGTAGAAGGGGAGTTGTGTGGTGGTGAATTGAGTATTGTATATGTATTTAATTGCTACCAATTGTGTATTTAAGTGGTGAGAAACCAAGGCAAGAAAAAGGAAAGTGAGTAATAGAATTTGAAAATTCGAACTAATCATTAAAGTGTGAAAGTAATTGAACTAGTTACTTAAGCACTTAGAGTTGAATTTAAATTCTATCTACTTCAGAGGGGTTGTGTACTTGAGCCGTGGAAGGTGTGAAGATTATTATTGTGGTGTTGAATTTAAATACAACAATGTCTAGTGAGATGTTTCAATATGCTAATGTGTTGTACCGAACATTAACTACATTTGCTAATAAGGATGAAGAACAAAGGGAAAACTTGTTCCATACTTCTTGTAGGATACAAGGAAATTTGTGTGTCCTTATAGTTGATGGTGGTAGTTGTAATAATGTAGTAGCCGCATCGTTAGTATCGAAGCTAAGACTTATCACTTTTCCACATCATAAACCATGTAAATTGCATTGGCTTAGTGATCAGGGGAGTTTGCATGTGATCTAAAGAGCTAAGGTACCATTCAGTGTGGGGGATAAATATTGTGATGAGATTAAATGTGATATCTTGCCTATGTGTGCATCCCATATATTGCTTGGTAGGCCTTGGTTATATGACAGGAGGGTCTTGCATGATGGCTTTAGGAATACTTATGTGTTCTAGAAGGAAGGCAAACACGTTATTCTATATCCGATGTCACCTTCAAAGGTCTAAAAGGTTCAGCAACAGATCAGTAGGCCATCAGAGGTTAAAAGGGCTTCAGTACAGTGTAATAATTCTAAAGAAGAGAAGGTATTGTTGATGGGAGAGGGTGAAATAGAGAGGATAATTACAGAAGAGACTCCAGTATACTTGCTTCAGTTGAGATGTGCACTAGGGGTGTAGGAACCACAGTCTCTACCTTCAGTAGTTTCTCAGATATTAAATGAGTATACTAACATTTTTTCCTGATGATTTGCCTGCAGGGTTACCACCTTTGAGAGGAATAAAGCATGCCATTGATCATATACCCCGTTCAGTATTACCAAACTAACCTGCATATCGCATGAATCCTGAGGAGGCTAGGGAATTGAAGTGCTAAGTAGATGAGTTGGTTGAACGGGGTTTTGTCAAAGAGAGTCTCAACCCATGTACTGTTCCCGCCCTTCATGTTCCTAAGAAGGATGGTACTTGGAGAATGTGTATTAATAGCAGAGCCATCAACAAAATCACCATCAAATATAGGTATCCTATTCCTAGACTTGATGATATGTTAGAAGAGCTATATAGATCTTAAAAGCGGATATTACCAAATTTGGATGAGAGAGGGGGACGAATGGAAAACCGCTTTTAAGACACGTCATGGCTTGTATGAGTGGTTGGTTATGCCCTTTGATTTGAGTAATGCTCCTAGTACATTTATGAGGTTGATGAATCATATACCGAAAGAATTTCTAGGAAAATTTGTTGTTGTTTATTTTGATGATATTCTGATCTACAACAAAAACCTAGAACAACATGTGGAGCATCTTCGGGCAGTATTCTCAGTATTGAGGGCACAACAGCTATTTGTAAATATCCAGAAGTGTTCTTTTTACCAAACTGAGATAACATTTTTGGGTTTTGTTGTGTCTGGTTCAAGTGTTAGGGTAGATGAGGGGATAGTAAGGGCAATCAAGGATTGGCTAACACCTACCTTAGTTACTGAGGTAAGAAGTTTTCATATACTTGCATCTTTTTATAGACACTTTGTTCATAATTTTAGTGGTATTGTCAGTCCTCTCACAAAAATAACTAAAAAGGATGTACCTTTCGTCTAGAGTGAAAAGGTTCGAAGGAGTTTTGAAAAGGTAAAAGAAAAACTCACTTGTGCTCCATTATTGGCTTTACTTGATTTTGACAAAGTTTTTGAGTTGGAATGTGATGCTTCTAGGATAGGAATTAGTGCTGTACTAATATAGGAAAAGAGACCCATAGCATATTTTAGTGAGAAGTTGAGTGGTGCAACTTTAAACTATTCTATATATGATAAGGAATTTTATTCCTTAGCGAGGGCTCTCATGACGTGACAACATTATCTCCTCTCGAGAAATTTTATTATTTATACAAATCATGAATCTTTAAAACATTTTAGGGGACAGCAAAATTCGTCTAAGCACCAAGCTAAATGGGTGGAGTTTTTGGAGGGTTTTGCTTATTTGATCAAGTACAAGAAGGGTAATCAGAATACTGTTGCTGATGCTTTATCACGACGGCATGTACTTATCACTTCTCTTCAGTCAAAACTATTGAGTTTTGAATTATTGAAATAACAGTATATATGTGATGAGGAATTTAAGAGTGTTATGGGGGCAAAATATATGATGGCTATTACATGATTGAGGGGTTTTTGTAAATTAGGAAAACTATGTATTCCTTCCAAATCTATGAGGGAGTTATTGGTAAGGGAAGCTGTTAAGTTCTCTAATTTAGTTTTGATGTTAACAAAAGAGGAATAATGTGTAATGTATGTTTGAGCTTGTCAGAAGTTATTTCAGAAGATAGTAAGTGAATTTTTTTAAATTGAACAAAGAGGCAGAAGCTTGTTCAGAACCTTCAAAGGTGTTATACAGACTTTTTTTGTTCTGTCAGAAGGTATTTCAGAAGTTATGTAGTGTATCCGTAGTTATCGTGTTAACCTTTCAAAAGCACTTTCAGAACCTTTACAACAGGAGAACAGTTGATAGGTTTGTTTCAAAAACACTTTCAGAACCTTTACAATAGGAGGACAGTTGACAGGGTTGCTTCAAAAGCTCTTTCAGAACCTTCCATGCCCGTCACGAATTTTTTTTCAGATTTCGTTCTAACTTTTGTATCGATAGTTTTTAATAAATTTCAAGGCTTAGCTCTACGTGTCAAGTATATTTGGGTAATATACTTGATGTGTTTTACTAAAGTTGGATTTTATATCATGGGGTTTTTAGTTTACATAAAGTTTTTACAAGATTTTATTCAAAGATTTTATTTTATAATAAAATGAGATCATATAAGATTTACAGGTTTTATCAAGATTTAAATCTAGATATTTGTGCTATATTCTGGGAGATCCAGTAATTACAAAGATAAGGATGAGAAATATGGTTGTTACATGAAGATATGGTTCCACAATATATGGGATATCAAGATAAGGTTCCATAATATGAGGGATATCCTCAACAAACTTGATCAAAGGAATATCTCCAAAGAAGATCTCGGTCAAACTGATTTATCCAAGCTTATCCTCATAAAAAATATCACGGAATGCAGATTTTCTCCAACAAGTTCAACTTATTTTTGAAATACAAAATTTCAAAAATAAATTCAAGCTTGTCACGTGGAACTCCATGAACGTTACATTCTCCAACAACGTAACCGTTACGTCCTCTTCATAAAAGGAATATTCAGTTGAAATAAACGAGAGAGAACGTTCTTCTTAAAATCAAGCACACAGAAAAGTTAAAAAGCATATACATCTTCAAGCGTAAAAATTTTTCTTACATATACGTGTGATCCAATTTATAGAGGAAATTTAATATTCCTCATTGTTATTATGATTCCTTTCTTGTATAAGGAATCAAGAGTTGTTTCATCATTGTAGTTTGAGTGATTAGCTTAGAGAAGAAGCTAAAGAAACTCAGCAGTGAGACTTCGCCTTGAAGAGGCTTATTTTGTATACTTTCAATTTGATTAATATAGTGAAACACAACCGGTAAAGACAACCGGGACCCTGGCGTGGAGCTGGAAGAGAGGACTGACGCTTGAGGCGAAACCTCTATAAATCTCTGAGCATTTTATTCTTCTCTACTCATTTCATTTATTGCACATTATTGTTTTTCATTTTTATTACTCACGTCATTTTGTTAATCAAGAGATTTTGGATGATTTGCAAAAATTGAAATTTTAAGTAATTAATCAATTCACCCCCCTCTTGATTAATCTAATTGGGACCAACAATTGGTATCAGAGCAGGACTCATTTATTTTGAGTGATCCAAAATGGTTGAAAATAATGTTGCAATTAATCAAGCTCCTTACTTCGATGGCTCAAACTTCTCATATTGGAAGATGCGCATGGAAACTTATATTAAAGCTAATGATTATGATTCATGGTAGGTCATTTCACTTGGGGACAATGTGATCACTTTGAACGGAAATTCGACCTTGTCAGATTTCGAGAAGAAGATTATTGAGAAGAATAACAAAGCAAAAAATATGTTGCTGACTACTATTGCTCCATCAGAGTTCTATTTGATATCATCGTGTGCAAGTGCAAAGGAGATTTGGGATATCCTATCCGATACATATGAAGGGACCGATACCATCAAGGAAACCAAGATAAATGCTTTAATTCAATAGTATGAATTATTTAAGTTTAAGTCTAATGAAGATGTCAAAGATGCTTTTAACAGGTTTACAACTACTACAAATGAGCTTGCATCACTTAGAAAGAAACTTCCAGATCAAAATCTTGTGAGGAAAATGCTGAGGATATTGCCACCATCTTGGGATGCAAAGAAAACTGCTATAGAAGAAGCTCAAGACCTAAACAAGCTAACTCTCAGTCAATTGAGAGAAAAGCTCATGGCATATGAGTCTTACATAAAAACCACGCAAAGAGGAGAAGATAGTACTAAAGGAATTGCGTTTAAAGTCAAGGAAATAAAGCAAAATGAAAATGAAACAGATGGTAGCGACGATGAGAAAGAAGAGGACATCAGTCTTCTAGCACATAGACTCAATAGGCTGCTCAAGAAGCAAAGAGGTAAGAAATTTAGTGTTTTCAAGAAAAGTACTGAATATAAGCATAATGATGCAAGAAAAGCTTACAAAGAGAAAGAAAAGAAGAAAGAGAAAAGGGAGATTCAATGTTATGAATGCAAAAAGCCAGGACACATCAAATATGAATGTCCAATACTGATCAAGAAAATGGAAAATTATAAAAAGAAAAGTTGTGCAATGCTAGCAACGTAGAGTGATTTAGAGGATATAGAAACAACTTCAGAAGATTCAGAAGAAGAAGAGGCAAATCTTTATCTAATGGCTAGTTTTGAGGTACACTCTGAATCGGATGAAAATGTAACTAATACTGACATGCTAGCAGAAATGAGTAAGCTATTAAAGGCACTAAAAAGGGCTGATACAAAATTAGCTAAGTATGAAAATGAAATAAAAGCTCTTGAGAATGAAAAGGAAGCATTAAAATGGACAAATACTTTACTTGCTGATGAAAATGATATCTTGAAACAAGAAAATGAATCCATGCATGTGAGTATTGAAAAATTAAGAATAGAAAATAATCTACTTGAAGTATAAACAAGTGACATGAAGGTAAAGATTGATGATCTATCCAATTTATTGAAAACTACCTTTAAGAAATTTGATGAAAGTGACAAGAAATTGACCATGTTAATTTCTTCACAAAGAGTCTCAAATGAAAAACATGGATTAGGATATGGGCATGGTTCGAGTTCAAAATCGAATCAAAATACAGTTTTTGTTAAGGCTAAACAAGTCTTAAGTGATGAATCCAACAGCAAAAAGTACATTTCAAATACAAATAATATTAAAAGAAGAAATACTAGAGACTTTTACAGAAGTTATTCTGACAAGAGGTATCCACACAATGGGTACTACAGAAGCAATACCAGAAGGTATAACAAAAGTTATACAAACCAGAATTTCAAGAAACAGGTTAATGATAGATATAGGAATGTTAATTCTTATGCATGTTTCTTCTGTAATAAATTTGGTCATATTGAGAAATTTTGCTATTATAAGAGAAATAAGCTCAGTAGTCAACAAGTAAATCGAAGAAATCAAATGAGCTTATCTTTTAAAGGGCCCAAATTCGCTTAGGTTCCTAAAAGGACTTAATTCTTTTTATTTGTACAGGAACATGAAGCTAAAATAAGAGGAACATGGTATTTAGATAGTGGATGTTCTAGACATATGACTGGAGATGCTTCATTGTTCAATAGCATAACTTGGGAAGAAAAAGGATATGTAAAGTTTGGAGATGATAGTAGAGGTAAAATAATTGCCACTGGAATGATTGGTATGCTTACTTTTCTCATTGAAAATGTATATCTTGTGCAAGGCTTGAAACATAATCTACCTAGTATTATTCAGTTATGTGATAAAGGATATAAAATGATTTTTTATCAAGACAAGTGCTATGCTTTTTAATGAAAATGATGAAAGATTATTTGAAGGAATTAGGAAAAGAAATATCTATCTCATAAAACCAGCTGAAATCGATAATGCTTGTTGTTTAATTTCTTTGAATGATCATGTTTTTGCTTGGCATAAACAACTAGGACACGTTAATTTTAATCATTTACAAAAAATTATCTAAAAAGGATATTATTAAAGGATTACTTAAGATAAATATTAAACAAGATGTGAAATGTGATACTTGCTTAAAGAATAAAATGGTTTCTGTCTCTCATAAAAGTAAAAATCTAATCTCAATTAAGAGACCACTTGAAATATTGCATCTTGATCTTTTTGGACCTACTAGAGTCTTAAGCATGGGTGGAAGCAAATATGGACTTGTTATTGTTGATGATTTTTCAAGATACACTTGGATTATATTCTTGCGACACAAAAGAGATACCTTTGATTCTTTTAAAAAATTTACAAAACAAATATAAAATGAAAAGGGAGTTTCCATAATTAGTCTTTGAACTGATCATGGAACAAAATTTCAAAATGCAAGTTTTTTAAATTTTTGTGAAGAACATGGTATATCTCACAATTTCTCAGCTCCATACACTCCTCAACAAAATGGAGTAGTGGAACGTAAGAATAGAACTTTACAAGAGATGACTAGATCTATGTTAAATGAAAGTGGCATTGCTAAGTATTTTTTGGCAGAAGCAGTTTCTACAGCTTGCTATATCATTAATAGAGTTTTCATTCGACCCATGACATCAAAGACTGCTTATGAAATGTTTCGAGGTAAGAAACCTAACGTTTCATATTTTCATATCTTTGGATCTAAATGTTTTGTGAAAAAGAATCCTCTCAACCTTGGTAAGTTTGATGAAAGATCTGAAGAAGTTATTTTCTTATGATATTCTCTAAATAGTCGTGCTTATCTTGTTTTCAATAAATCATCAAGAACTATTGAAGAATCAATAAATGTTAAATTTATTGAGGATTTAAAGGATGTTGATTCTGATGAAGAAAAGGACTCCAATCCTAAAGCAGAAGCTAGTTCAGAACCTAAGTCAGAAGCACCTGCTGTTAACACTCGAGGATCTGGTCATCCACAACCTATTTCAGAGGCAAACACAGAAGGTACTTCAGAAGTTGTAAGATCTGAACAAGAAGCTTCTAAAGCTTAGAGGTATAAGTCCGCACATCCTTCTAATCAAATAATAGGTAATGTTCAATCTGGTGTTAAAACAAGAGCGAATTTACAAAATCTAGAAAATCATTTTGTGGTGTTATCTAAAATTGAACCTAGTAATATGGAAGAAGCTTTAAATGATGATAATTGGATTATCTTTATGCAAGAAGAATTAAATCAATTTCAAAGAAACAATGTATGGAACTTAGTTCCTAGACCTAGAGGAAAGTCTATAATTGGAACTAAATGGGTGTTTAAAAATAAATTAGATGAAGACGGTAAAATTATAAGAAATAAAGCAAGATTAGTAGCTAAAGGTTATTCACAAGAAAAAGGAATAGATTTTGATGAAACATATGCACCTATTGCTAGATTGAAGCAATACGGTTGATGCTTGCATATGCATCTTATAGGGAATTTAAAGTTTTTCAAATGGATGTAAAAAGTGCATTTTTAAATGGTTTTATAAAGGAAGAAGTTTATGTAGAACAACCACCTGGTTTTGAAGATCCTTTCAAATCAAATTATGTTTTTAAATTAAATAAAGTGCTATATGGTTTGAAACAAGCTCCAAGAGCTTGGTATGAAAGATTGAGTATGTTTTTTTATCTCTAAAGGTTTTCATAGAGGAAAAGTTGACACTACTTTATTCTTGAAAACTTTTGATAATAATATCTTGGTTGTGCAAATATATGTGGATGATATTATCTTTAGATCTACTAAAGAATTGTTGTGTCAAGAATTTGCTGAGACCATGCAGGCAGAATTTGAAATGTCAATGATGGGAGAATTGACATTCTTTTTAGGGCTTCAAATAAAACAAACGAAAGAAGGAATCTTTGTTCATCAAGAAAAATACACAAAACAAATATTAAAGAAGTTTGGATATGATGGCTGCAAAAAGGCTACAACACCTATGAGTACTTTAACAAAGTTAGACTCTGACTCAAATGGACAAAAGGTAAGTGAGAAACTTTATAGGAGCCTCATAGGTTCTTTATTGTACTTGACTGCATCAAGACCTGATATTTTGTTCAGTGTGTATTTGTTTGCTAGATTTCAAGCTGCACCAATAGAAATTCATTTATCAGTTGTAAAGCGAATTTTCAAAAACCTAGTTAATACTTCAAATTTGGGTATCTGGTATCCTAAAAATCAAATTTTTGATTTAATATGATATTCTGATGCAGATTATGCTGGTTGTAAAATTGATAGAAAAAGCACATCTGGTACTTGTCAATTCCTAGGTGATAAATTAATTTCCTGGTCTTCTAAAAAACAAAATTCTGTTGCCCTATCTACAACTGAAGCTGAATATGTTTCTATTGGTAATTGCTGTGCACAAGTTTTATGGATAAAACAACAATTGAATGATTATGGAATAAATTTTAAAACTGTGCCAATTAAATGTGACAACACAAGTGCAATAAATTTGATAAAAAATCCAGTGCATCATTCTAGGTCAAAGCACATAGAAATTAGACATCATTTTATTAGAGATCATGTGCATAATGGAGATATAAGTGTTGAATTTGTGTCAATCGAAAATCAATTTGCAGACATTTTTACTAAACCTCTTGAAAAGGTAAAATTTGAATTTATTAGAAATGAATTGGGAATTTGTAACCCTTTTTTGATTTTTTTTCCCGAAACTTTCAATATTTGAAAATCTTTATTTAAATAATATATAAATATATATATTCTTTCTCTTCATCCGTTTCTTTCTTTCTTTATTTTTTTCTCTCGCAATTTGCTCTCTCTCTCTCTCTATTTTCCTTCGCTCTCATTGTGACTCCAATGGCGCCTAAATCTTCAGAATGCCTCAAACAAAAATCCTTCAAAACAAAACCCTCCAACAAGCCTTAAGTGATTCATGATGAATCTTCATATTCTTCGGAAAAACCTCAAGAACCTTCAATGGAGGAGAATCCAAGTTCCCCTGACTTCAAACCTATCATTGGTTCCAAGAAAATTTCCAAAAGAAAACGGGTTGCATCGTCTTTAAAAGGAAAAGAAAAGGTTACTCAAGAAACCTCTCCGCTTAAGAAAACAACCAAAAAGCAAACAAAACAAAGGAATGCACAAAGTCTGAAACCCTCAATTTCAAAATCTCTTCGAAGGAAGAAAAACGAGGTGTGTTCTTGTAGTTTTGTGGATTTTAATTTCTTTACAAGTAATGAATTTTACTGGAATGAACTTTTAGAACTCATAGGATGCATGGAACTTTGCTCTATTCATGTTCTAGTTTATGGCGAGTGTGTGAAAGAATTTTATGGAAGTTTAAGTCTTTCGGAAGGGAATGTTTTAGTTTCTAAGGTATGTGATCAAGACATTACAATTTCTAGGGCAGATGTAATTAAATGTCTACACTTACATGATGTAAATGATGATGTTGAGATTACAAACATGCCTAGGAATGATCTTTTTGCTGCTATTAATGGAGGTTTACAAATGGATTATGGGAAGGAGGTAATGGTTATTGATTTCAAGTTGTTTCCTCGAATCATACACAAAATTATTGTTGAATGTATATGTTCAAGGAAGGGCAGTTCTACTTCAATGTCTATAAAACATGCTCAAATCATCTATGCAATGATTAATAGAAAGAATGTGGACATGGCTTCTAGTGTCATTGATCAAATATGGCGAAATAGAGAAAGTTTGGTATTTGGGAATGTTCTTATGCGACTGTTTGTATTTAAAGGAATTGTTTTGCCTACCAGCTCTTCTGAACCTATTAAGTTAAAGAGGATAAATAAAGAAGTTTTTCATCATATGTCGATATTTGTTAAAGATTGTTTGTGGTATGCGAATGATGGTGCACACTTTGTCTATCAACGGCATATGAAAAGAATTGTTCCTTTTGGAACTTCTTCGATAACTGTTTAAGAAGGAGGTTCAGAACCTAGTTTAGAACCTATAATAGAGCTTGGAATAGATTATAGAAAGCAACCATATGATGTTGAGGCTGGAAAGAGTAGAACAAAAGAAGCTACATCCAATGTTGATCTGGAACAAATGAAGAGTGTTATGCGAGAAGCCTTGAAACATGAGCTATCAGATTTAGTTAAGACAGCCTTGACAGATGAAATCTCAGTTCTTCAACGGTTTGATCTTAGGAGATTAGAAGCGATGGAGTTACAAGTTAAACAAACTTCTGACACTCTTTCTGACATTAAGAAAAATTATGAGAAAATGCTTACTGACCTCCATCACTACAGAATTCTCTATGATGAGTTTAGTGCGAGAGTCAAGCAAGATCTATCTAACAATGTAATTGCTTTTGACAAGTTTGTCTCTCAAGTAAGGAAGATAGGAGATTCAGTCACTAACTCTTTCAAGACTTTGGACTCCAAGACGGATAAAAATCCTAATCTATCGCAAGTCTTCATGGAGAAATCAAGTTGTTCTTATCCACCAAATTTCCAGATTATGTTCGCTCTGGCGCACATATTATTGACTTGGATACTTCACCAGAAAAACCTTCCACTACTTCCTCTACCTCTCGAGTTACAAGATCCAGAAAGTCTTAGTTCTTATCTTACTTTTCTGTTTTGAAAACAAGTTGTAAAAGATTTCTTTTATCTTTTATGCATAGATTAAGGCGGAGTTATCCCTTTTACTGTTAACAAAAGGGGGGAGAATGGCTCTATTGTGTTTATGATCAATGCTGCTTTATTAATGACTCTATTGTGTTTATGATGCTTTTCTGTTATGGATTCTGATGATATGAATATATGTTTGCTTGAACATGAAAGTTGTTTCTATTTTGTTTATCTAATGGTGTTTTGTTATCATCAAAAAGGGGGAGAATGTTAAGTTCTCTAATTTAGTTTTGATGTTAACAAAAGAAGAATAATGTGTAATGTATGTTTGAGCTTGTCAGAAGTTGTTTCAGAAGATAGTAAGTGAATTTTTCTAAATTGAACAAAGAGACAGAAGCTTGTTCAGAACCTTCAACAGTGTTATACAAACTGTTTTTGTTCTGTCAGAAGGTATTTCAGAAGTTGTGTAGTGTATTCGTAGTTATTGTGTTAACATTTCAGAAGCACTTTCAAAACCTTTACAACAAGAGAACAGTTGACAGGTTTGTTTCAAAAGCACTTTCAGAACCTTTACAACAGGAAGACAGTTGATAGGTTTGCTTCAGAAGCTCTTTTAGAACCTTCCATGCCTGTCACGAATTTTTTCCAGATTTCGTTCTAACTTTTGTATCGATAGTTTTTAATAAATTTTAAGGCCTAGCTCCACTTGTCAAGTATATTTAGGTAATATACTTGATGTGTTTTACTAAAGTTGGATTTTATATCATGGGGTTTTTAGTTTACATAAAGTTTTTACAAGATTTTATTCAAAGATTTTATTTTATGATAAAGTGAGATCATATAAGATTTACAGGTTTTATCAAGATTTAAATCTAGATATTTGTGCTATATTTTGGGAGATCCAGCAGTTACAAAGATAAGGATAAGAAATATAGTTGTTACATGAAGATATGGTTCCACAATATATGGGATATCAAGATAAGGTTCCATAATGTGAGGGATATCTTCAACAAACTTGATCCAAGGAATATCTCCAAAGAAGATCTCGGTCAAACTGATTTATCTAAGCTTATCCTCATAAAAAATATCACGGAATGCAGATTTTCTCCAACAAATTCAACTTATTTTTGAAATATAAAATTTCAAAAATAAATTCAAGCTTATCACGTGAAACTCCATGAACGTTACATTCTCCAACAACGTAACCGTTACGTCCTCTTCATAAAAGGAATGTTCAGTTGAAATAAACGAGAGAGAATGTTCTTCTTAGAATCAAGCACACGGAAAAGTTAAAAAGCATATACATCTTCAAGCGTAAAATTTTTTCTTACATATACGTGTGATCCAATTTATAGAGGAAATTTGATATTCCTCATTGTTATTGTGATTCCTTTCTTGTATAACGAATTGAGAGTTGTTTCATCACTATAGTTTGAGTGATTAGCTTAGTGAAGAAGCTAGAGAGACTCAGTAGTGAGACTTTGCCCTAAAGAGGCTTATTTTATATACTTTCAATTTGATTGATATAGTGAAACACAACCGGTAAAGACAACCGAGACCCCGGCGTGGAGCTGGAAGAGAGGACTGACACTCGAGGCGGAACCTTTATAAATCTTTGAGCATTTTATTCTTCTCTACTCATTTTATTTATTGTACATTATTGTTTTTCATTTTTGTTGCTCACGTCATTTTGTTAATCAAGAGATTTTGGATTATTTGCAAAAATTGAAATTTTAAGAAATTAATCAATTCACCCCCCTGTTGATTATTCTAATTGGACCAACAGAAGCACATGCAGGTGGATTGTCTAGTCATTTTGGTGAGAAGAGAACCCTAGCCATATTGAGGGAGAATTTCTATTGAAAGGGTATGATAAAGGATGTCCATAAGGTATTAGAAAGGTGTGGTATTTGTAAGAGAGCTAAAGGGAAGAAAGGTGTACAGGGTGAGTATATGCCTTTGCCTATACCGGATAAACCCTGGACTGATATCAATATAGATTTTATGTTGAGATTACCTAGAACATAAAGGGGAAAAAACTCTATTATGGTGGTTGTTGACAATTTCAGTAAAATGTCACATTTTGTGCCTTGTCACAAAACAGGTGATGCCCTTTTTTTGCTAACATTTTTGTATAGAAAATTGTCAAATTACATGGAGTCCTACACAGCACAGTGTCAAATAGAGACACTAAGTTACTTTGTTTCTTTTAGAAGACATTATGGAAAAGACTAGGTACTAAGCTTATGTACAATACCTCTTGCCATCCATAGACAGATGGACAAATAGAAGCTGTCAACCGTACGCTTGGGAATCTACCTAGAGCAACAATTGGCAAGAATCTTACTGATTGGGACTTGTGTCTTCCTATTGTTGAGTTCATTTACAATAGGACTACTCATAATTCAACCAGTAAGTCTCCCTTTGAAGTTGTTTATGGCTATAATCCTTCTATTCCATTGGATTTTATAGCAGGACCAGCAACACAGGAAGAGAGTCTTAGTGGAGTTGACCGAGCCAGGTAAATTTAGCACATTCATGATAGAACAACTGAACACCTTCGGAAGACTTAGGAACAGTAGAGAATCCAGGGAAACGGACACAGAAAAATTCATCTTTATAATCCAGGTGACTTAGTCTGGATTAATCTTAGCAAGGACAGGTTTCCACATAAGAAGTCACAGAAGATGTCTCCCATATCACCCGAGCCATTCAGGGTTTTAAAGCACATCAACAACAACGCCTACCGGATAAAGTTACCAGGAGAGTATGGAGTATTAGCAACCTTTAATGTTGCAGATCTATCACCATACTTATCAAACGACATACACCAAGACCTATCAGATTTGAGGGCAAATCTTCCAGAAGCTCAAGGAGATGATAAGAATCAGACTCTTACAGGACCTATCACTAGGGCCCGAGCTAAGGGTCTACAAAACTTAGTTTTGAGAATCTTACATGAGAAACCTAATCTTGAGGAAGCTAATTTATTTTCTTCATTCCTACATTATAATTGTTATGCATTCCAGTAGGTTCACTTATCAGTCCTATAGGGTGCTAAATCACCTATACTTTTGAGCGAGTCAGGATTCTCATCGAGGCTCAATTCGAAAGTACCCTAAAGACCGACATCTTGAAGACCAATTTCTTTTATATATTTTTTGTTTGCGTTGACTAGTTTATGTTGTATTTTCTTTTGGAGCACTTTCATTTTTATTGTAATTTTCATGTAGGATCGACCACCCTAAAAGTGACATAGTTGTAATTTTGTGTATTTTCTAACCCTAAAGGGAACAAGTATAAATACTTGCTTAAAATAGGGTTTGAGGAGGCCATTTTTCATATTTAGACATACACTTTACATGAGAGAATTAGAGTTCTTCCTAGTTTAATTTCTCTTATCAATTTCAATCCCAAGAATTGGAATTGTGGTGAGTGTAACAAGGAGAAATTGTGAGTTATATCAATTTCTTATTGTTGTGTTTCTTTTCATCTCTAGTGAGTTATATCTAGGGTTGGATTGAAGTCTTCTTGGTCAGATTTGATTGCATTTGTAATCAAATTATTATTGCCTAATTGATTGGTTTTTAGCACTTGTTAATACCATCAAATTATCATTATACTTGTGACGTGGAATTTCTTTGTTGTGAGGAGGATCACGGTTTGAATTTGTGTTTTGTTGATTGGAATTCTCTTGGAATTTAAGTTGGTTAATTGATTCAATTAAGAATTATCATCTTTGTGGATTTCATCTCCTTGATTTTATCATTTGATTCGTCTTCCATCAAATAGGGTTCATGCAAATTGTCTCTCTTGTGAACCGAATTTGATCTTGTCTTTTGAGGGTTACATTTGGATTGTTTTTATTGTGCTTAATTCCCTTTTAGGCACATCAAATTTATTAATACTCATTGCACCTTTCAGATGATTTTCTAAATCTTAAAAAATATTCATCATGATATTTCATAGGACTACTCATACAAGTATCCATCCATTCATTGAAGTCTTACATTGATTTATTAAGTGGATATTCAAAATCTACATCATCATTTAAATAAATTTAGGAACTAACATGGTATCAAGAATTCGCTTACCACCAAATCACCATGTTAGCCACTAACACTAATAATCACACATCACAATCTCAAACCTTAATTTCGAAAAATCCATACCAATACCAAATTTCAAAGGTGCAAATCAAGGTGATCTAAGACTCACTAAAGAAGCATACGTACCATGAACTTCGATACTAACACGAAATGACCTGGACCTAAGGGTGAACACAAGTTGCTACTTATTGATTTGTAGCAATTATGTAGATTGGTCTTTTTGGTATTTTATGAGATTATTTGAAAAAATAACAAATTTTTATGAATTTTCATAAGGAAAAGGAAACTTTTTTATTTGGTTTTATGTTTATGAAATGGAAAAAAAGGGGATATGAACAGATTAAATATCAAATATTACTCACTAATTTTGAAATTAAACTAGATTTTTTATCAAATGAAGGAACTAATATTACTTGTGAATTCCATGGATTAACCAAGGTTTCATTCACCTCAATCAATTATCTAATTGATTGATAAGAACTAATGATAAATTCAAGAGAAGGCCATCTCCATAGACTTATTGACAAGGGAAAAGAGGTTTTTATATTGTAACTTCAATAATGAAAAATACAACCCATAGAAGCCCTAAATATTGACTTAGATACAAACCCTTGCATAATAGCAAATCTATACATAAACTAAACTTAAAATAAAGATAAGACAAAGTTTCATAAAATAAAAAATAAAACACAAATAAAAAGCAAACAAACATGGAATAAACTTTAGTCACACAAAATAATAAATGCTCCAAAAAATATATTAACATTTCATAACTTTTTTGAACTTATGGAATTATGTCTTTGGTTCTTATGGAATTATGTCTTCGGTTGCATGATTGATCTAGACCTTTCAGAAAAGATCCAAACTTTTCGTTAAGCCTTGCATATGTTGACCTTTTCTTCACACAATTACTTTAGAACTTTTGTGAATGTTCCAAACCTTTTATGTTTATAGATTTCTCATCAACAAATTCTTGGTACTTTTTTCTCTGTTTCATCCTAACTTCACTTGTTTGGACCTTGAAAACAATTATGGGGACCTATGTTTCCCATCATTTTCTGTCTTTCTCAAAACTCTTTATTGAACCATATATGATTGCCCATCCATTCTAAATTTCTTTACTTCCTTTACCATCATAAATTCATAAATCTACTACTACTATTCTCAATATTTGTAGATTTCCATGTTCCACCTAAGTAAAGATTCTCATATCTATCATCTTCTTGTCATGCCCATCATCACTAATCTATCAAACTTTTGTATCTACCATTGCAATTATACTTCTATAGATATGGTTAATTTAAAGATTGTAGATAAAGAGTTCCAACTAGAGTGGTTATGTGAGTATCTTGCAAGTATCGTGTTACAAGTGACTTCAAAAAAGTGATGTGGATATGACGGATAATAGAGACTTAGAGAGAGTGGCAATGAAGAGGAATAGGCAATTTCAGAGTCTCAAATACATAAGTGACAAACAAGAGAACTAACGGAACCTCGAACATCAACCTTATAATTCTTGAGCAATTGAGATCGTTATTTGCTTGAACGCTTGTTTAATCCTTAGGAGCAAAGATTTCACAATGGGACACTGTTTATCTAATCTCTAGAATTGTGTAAAATGAGAAGGAACAACTAAGTAAGTATAGACTTTTGGACCCAATGATATCTGTTGAATCACTTGAATGATTAATGGACAAAATAGAGTGTGCTCATTCCAACGTTATCCTAATGGACTTGCTAAGGGCTTAATATTAGTAGCTTTTCTCATAAGTGCAAGAATTTGCCTAAGAAAGGTTAAACATGAATGGACCAATCTAATAATCCCTATTTTGAACCCACTAATCTAATACTCCCTTAATCATTCCAATGAATGGACTAAACTTACTAAGCTTTATCATCAAACCCAATGAGTTAAGCTAAATAATTTATGGGCTTAGCTTAATATATTAAATTAATAATTTTAGCCCTCTACCAAGATTACAAGGATTGAGCTACTATTAGCTTGTTACCATTTTTTAGAATAGATGATTTTATTTTATGTGCTTATTATCTAAGAGTTTTTTGCACTTACCAATTAGATAGTTTTATTATTTGGAAAAAACAATTTTAATATCCTTTATATAAGATATATTGACTCGTGAAAAGATGTATATGTCTATTTGATTGAGTTTCCATACCCTACTCTTTTTTTAAAAGTCTTCTTGTTTAATTGATGTAATTTGTTTCTATTTAATGAAATTCATCTTTATTTGTAAATTAAGAAGAAGAAGAAGAAGAAGAAGAAAGAAAGAAAGAAAGAAAGAAATAGAGAAAGGAAGGAAGGAAGGAAGAAATCTTTTAAACTAGCATGAGATATCTACCCTAGTAATTGTAGGCATATTTATACCGAGGAAGACTAGAGCTACCTACATCAAGGATGGAAAAACTAAGGTGAGCAAAGCTAAGAGAGCACACTCTAAAGATAAAGAAGGTTTATCAAGAAAGAAATCTAAGTTTAGTAATGACATCATTGGATTTTCAAAGGTCTAGGTGAGAGTGGTTACTTCAACACCTAAGCATTATGTCTTGATCCTTGACATCAAGGAAAGGATGAACATAGTTGTTTAATAGTTAAAGATTTTAAGAGAACTCAAAAGCATTGTAGAAAAAGAATTAATTAGAAGTTATAGAATGTGGTATAATTGTCAATTATCAAAGAATATGTTGAAAAACTTTCTTAAAGAAATCAAAACTAGGATAAAATATTATCCAAAATTTGCCAAGAAGATCATTGAGAAGATCTCTATTATTCTATCACCAAAAGATGTACCTCCTCAAATAATTCCAGCAATTTTTCCACCAAATCCATGAGCTCTTTTTCTTTACTCTCCTTTTGATCATTTTGATCCACCAATTCCTAACATTCATGATATTTCAACATATATGCAAGCGCCTATGCCCTATTAATAATTCAAAGAAAATGGAAAGTCGGTAGAGGGAAGATTTGATTGCTCTATTTCAAATCCACATTGTTAAGTTTTTGTTTTAATGTTTTCCATAATTTTGTTTTTAAGAATTCACATTATTAGCAAGTGTTGTTTTAGAATTATTGATGCAATGCTCTATTCATTTTACTTAATGAAGTCATTTTTTTTCCTTTTAATTTTTCTTGCTCTTTTGTTTAATGACAAAAAGGGGAAGAAGTAAGAAAATAAGATAAACGATATAGATAGTGATGATTAAAATAAGAATGGAAGCAAATTATAATTAATACATTGAGAGGAAATCAAATTAAAGTTCATATTCTCAAACTTTGGGACTTCATATTGAGGAGTACCCTCATCTAAATCATATTTAGTATGACATAATAGGGGTGAGTGAGTAATCCTGCTTTATAGGGTACTGATGAGTCGTTTATCCAATCGTACCAAATTATAAATTTGTTAACCTAAAAAAATCTAATGACCTAACTAGGTAAATGCACCTATTTAATATAGTATAAATTACAATAGGTATCGTCCTCAAGGATCTTAGAAATAAGTACTAGTATTACCGTTTTTCTATTATCTAGTATAAATTTTAATGTGAGATTAATAAATTAAATTACTAATTAACTAATCTAATAACCCAAAGATTTAATTATAATCGCTATAATAAATGAATTCAATCACAAAGACATATCATTCATCTTGATCCACTCTAAACTCTAGCTTTCTTATAATAAGGTTTTAATTAATTAATTGTTTATATTTTACACTGTAGGAATTCTTAATTAAATTAATTACTTTCTCGAGTTAATTAATTAATAATCTTATATGGAATAGTGGAAACCTCTCCCTCACTATCACCCTATAAGATTTCATTAAGCTCACAATTCCCAAATAAAGATTAAATCTTTATGTAGAAAATTCAAGTCTCCTACCTTTAAGTAAAACATGTGATCCTTCTATTCATGAAAATCTATCATATTAGATGAGACATCTCTCTATCTAACAAGAATCATACATGTAATCAATTCATGCACATAAATTAATTACACAGCAGTAAAACACATGAATAGATATAAAGACATAAACTTTTAATTAATCAATAAGTAATTTAATCTCATTGTTTAGAGTTTCACAAGATGCAAGGCATATAAATCAACCCCTCTATAGAATCTATAGTAATAACAAGAAATCTAAAGAAGTAATAATTATTTATGATGAAAAGAATAAATGCCCATAATCGTTTTGTGATTTCCAATAATACTCAAGCGATTTTGCTCTCCAAATGTGTGATTTTGCTTTCCTAGGGTTTTGAGAGTGGTTATAAGAGAAAATAAATCAAGATCCCTAATTTTCATAATGAAACAAGTATTCATAGTCTAGGAATTTTTATTGCATGCCCGGCCTCTTACATGGCCGTGTGCAAGGTTGTATACTTCGAAATTTCTACAGTTTCCTCTCTAGACAAATTTTTTACTTTAGCACAACTCTCTACACCACTTATGCAATAGCCAAGGTACAATTTCATGTTGTATTCTAATCACTTTTTGCTCCCCAACATTGGCATCAACACAACCATACTGAAGGTTGTGCACATGTGAAAATTACCTTTTCTCATATTTTGCCTCGTTTTCACTCGAATCATCTTTAAATCTTTAATTTGCACTCTTTAAACCCTAAAATCAAATATTAAGCATGTAAGTGTCTTTTTTTTTTTGTTGATAAATTCACACAACATTCATAAGAAATTATATTCAATAAATATTATAAATGAGGTTTTTTTAACACTTATCAGGTACCTACTCGTATTGTACTCAATACATAGGCTTCAGGTAAGTATTGAGGGTTATTTCTTGTTCTTGGGATATTTAAAATAAAAAATAAAAAATAAATTGAGATTCAATTTCTTCACAAATAATGGTTTATTGATAGGTTTTAAGTAGCAATTTCTAAGACTTGCTTGCATATGATAGAGTATAGGTATGATGTCTTTATACCATGTATCCACCTTGAAATCTACACTCTAAAGTATATGAGGCATAGATTCCAAAATATATGTATTTAACTTGTAATATTAATATTGAGTTTTTTAAGTATGTTAAGAAATATAAATATGATTATTTATGCTAAAAATCTATAAGCTAAGTATGATTATCTAGACTATTTACTAAATAAGTGTTAAAATAGCTAAAGGCCTATAATTTTTAAATTGGTTTAAGAATGGTCACGAGAATTATTAACTTCCAAAATACAACAAATATAAATGTGTAAGAAATCACAAGCGATTGAAGATCAAGAAATCATAAGATGACGATGATGATGATTTCAAATTACACTTTACAATAATTTTATGTATCCTTTTGTACTTGAACTAAGTGACTTTAGCATAGTATAGATGTAATACACAAAAGTCAAACTTTTATTATCTTTTATTTTAAAAGGTCAATCACAAATGAATTAATTCCTACTTTTACTTGTACGTCAAAGGTAGGATTGTTTACTAAGTAGTAATGTGATTGAATTTATGTGAGGATGGGTGTTTACTTCTACAAGTGTGTAAAATACTACTATCACCCAAAATTGTATTAGATAATCAATAGGCTATTAGTTAAGTCTTTGTCATATTGGTTAGTTAGATATTAGTGGATATTGAATATAATAAATAGCCATCATGTGAATGGTAATCCATTTATTCATATTTAGCAAAATCAAGAACCATAAAATTCTTGCTTCTAAAGACAACTTTTGATGGGGATCAAAGTGCAAGGTAGAGCAAGGGGCAATTGCAAAGTGTGGTTGAACAAGGGTTAGGGATCGATCAACAATTGCCTAGGTCTATGTGGCAACAAGTTATTATATTTGATAGTTTGAATTGGTTTTATTTGATAATGTTGTTTCCCATTGCATGAGTTATTATTTTATTTAGTTAATTTAATTAGTTGTCCTTTATGGTATCTAGTTATTTAGGAGTTCAATATTTTATTTTGTTAGTTTCCTTCTTAGTCTTTCTAGTTACCTAAGGTTTCTTTTTGGTAGCCTATATGAAGGCTTATGAATTGTATTGAATATTATTTGGTGTGACCTTTTCAATATTCAACATCATTCTTTGAGTTTTCTTATTAAAAACCCTAGTCTTGTCAAATCTTTATAGATTTGTGGCAACTTTTTCTTTGATTACTTGATATTGTGAGTCATATCAATATCATAATAATAAATCATTTGATGAATTACAAAATTGTGTGCCATATCAATCCTATAACTAATCTCCCAATTTAATTATTGACTTGGAGTGTAATATCCAAATCAACCATTGTTCATATCTTTTAATTCCTACTCCTCCATTAAAACAAACAAAAACAAAAGCACTATAAAAATTCTACCTATACTCCATATCAACCCTAAAAACCTAAAAGATCCCTCTTTTCTTAATTTTGTAGCCAATAAGGAGTGACTTGAGTGATAGTCAAGGATCCGACTCACATCATCTTTGTTTCAAATACAGTTCTCCATTTTTAGAGACTACCTCATCAAATAAGGATTTACTAAATTTATTTAACAAGTTTCAATTGTTGGCAATCAAACAAGTAACTAATGCATCACTTGAGCTCCCATTGTCCTCAAGAAGATCATTCGTAGTAGGAACAAAGAGTATATGCGAGATGGAGGAATTGATGGATAGTAAATTGGTGAATTAATCACAATAGTACAATTACAAGAATCAACAACAAAAATAAATTTCATAATTTAACAATTACAAGATAACCCAAGAACTTAGAATCCATCACCTTTCAAAGGTAATTTCAATGCTCAAGGGCGCGTCATTATCAGATATTTTAAATTATATTAAAGATAATTTGGAAGACAAACAAATCCTAATAGACAGATCTTTCAAACTCAAACTCAAACTCATGGATTTTAATGAAGTGCTAAAGGATCAAAGAATTACTATCGTGTTTTTTTCTTAAAGGTTCAAATTTAAGACGTGTTCATAGGCTTTTTGGTCATGGGCCTCCTAGCCTTATTCAACTAACCCATCTCATGGGTGAAAACAGTTTTTGGCGAAAAACAAACTATGGATAAAGAAAGTATAATATATTCCTCCATTCTCTCTATCATATCCCCTATATATAGCAAGGATATCATGGAGGAAGGGGCACTTGCTATATCCATTTCCCCTTTTCTCCACCTATAAATAACGAGCTACTACTCTAAGGTAAAGGATTAAAACCCAAGCACTTGAACTACATTATTACTAATGTTATTACTTTCCTCACCTTGTGCCAAAGACACTTCTAGAACCTCCGATAGTTCATATGTGCTCTCTTGCAGGTTCATTTCCCATGAATTTCATTCCCATCTTAGTCTCAAGCCTATACCAAGAGAAAAACAATAATAACAAGATGGTACCCCAATGGATGTCTAGAAATGCACAATTGAGGGGATGGGCTAAATTTCTTAACAACATTCAAAATATATTTAGTCTATTAGAGTGTGAAAGTCCTTAAGGAAAGCTAGTTAAATTGACTCAAACAATTTATATTCAACGTTATCAAGCCCAGTTCGAAGCGCTTTCTAATAGGGTTATTGGTCTTTGTAGCCAATTTCTTATTAATTGTTTGTTAGAAGGCTAATCATATTATGATGTAATCATTTTAGCAAAAATGCATGAAGAAAAGTTAAACGATAGATTCTTGCCAATTAAGAATTATTATACTAAGGCAACTTCTCATCTTCTACCAGTTCCATTTGCAGTGAGGGGACTAATAGTAGTGATTAGATTGACAACTATAACAAAGCAAAGACATGCAACAACTACAAGGATTAGAAACTAAGGATGGTTCAACCACATTTACCATGCAGGAAAATTAAGATATTGAACATTCTAATTCATATAATCAACAAGAAGTCACACTCACTAACATCAATAAAACCAAGCAATAGTAGGGAATTTCCACAGGGTTAGAGGTACTTCATTATGAAGAGGTTGTTATCATGATAGGCTCAATTGATGCACGTGCACATCTTGATGATCTTGAAAGAAGTAAATGGGATAGATCTTGTGGTAGTTTATGTTTTGTCAGTTTAGATAGTGGAAATGTCGTGGTAGTTAAAAAGTTGGATGTCACTTACAAAATTAAGACATATGTAGAGTTTCTTACTGAAGTTTCAAGGTTATAGTGTGAAAACTTAGCTAAATTTCATGGTGATTGTATGAAAGGGAATCTATGAGTACTTATGCACGAGTTCAATACAAAAGGATCTTTAAAAAACTCGCCACATGGTAGAAAAAGGAGTTTAGGGAGCTCATGTACATAACATCCATCTATCTTATGCAATTTCATCGTTAAAGCCCGTAGAGGATAAATTTTAATCTTTGTTCCTTTGAATTACTTAATCATGGATTATTATAATTTTCTTCTTTCTTTTCTTTCTTTTTAAACTCATATTAGATGTGGAACTAGAGAGTGGAAACTATGCATATGGTGAACTCATTCTTCTTCTCTTTAATTCCAATTTTAGATTTTATTTGTTTTTTTAATAATGACGTAATATTGTAAAGGAAAAAAAAATTATATAACTTATTCACTTCCTTCTAAGTTAATAGTACTATAAATACTCCATCCTCACTTAGTATCAAAGTAGGCTAGTTCTAAATTTGAGATCTAAAGATGTTTATAATGGCTCTTAGTTTAAACACTTTTATTGCACCTATGTATATAACAGATTTTTCATTATGCAAATTTATGGGCACTTGATCATAAATTTGGAAAGTTGTTGAATTTGGTCCTTATAAGCCTTAGAAAACAGTAAAAAAAAAAAAGTGAACAAATATTAAAGTAAATATGCTGAAAATACAATACAATGCTTAATTATAAGAGCAAATTACAAATATACCTTCTATTTGCTTGATACAGTCTTAAGCTTCATTTTTTGAAATTGAGCATTTAGACTATAGATCTTTAAAAAAATACTTTCTAAATTTCCATTGACCATTTTACCTTTGATAAAAATAATAGGAAAAAAAGTATGGTGAAATATTAAAAAACTAAAAAAGAATAATTGGAGTCATGTCTATCTTTTTTATTTCATTATTTTTTTTTTATGATTTTATCTAAGGATAACGTAATGAAATACAATACAAAAGAAAACTTTCTTTTTTGAGATTTACATATATAAATGTTCAAATTTAAAAATATGAGGTTACAGTGTAACATAATTACAACAGAAAATTACAAAAATATAATTTGTATTTTGGCTCTTTTACAAACTCATGACCTATTTTTTCTTCCAACAAACACATGGCATATGTTTTATCTATAGGTCAATGCTAGTTAGGGACATGTGTTTGCTTATGATTGGTACATAGTGGTCAATTCAATAAAATAATATTATTAAATAAGTTATGAGATACCAACAAATTATGGAAAAAAAAAAGATAGAAAGCTTAGCTCAATGTGGTTGACGAGTCCAAGGTGAAGAGTGGTTGGTCATATGCATTTTAGTGTGAAGGGCCCCAATAGTAAAAAAGGGAAAAAAAAGTCTTCAAAATATGTTCCTTCGAAATCGAGTTGTATGATCTAAATCATATAGGTTTCAAAAGTTGTATCTTTTTTATTTTAAGTTTTTATTGTGGTGGACTATCACCCACTATCCTATGAGGACAAAACCCTTAGGGTGGTTGATAAAGACCATTCATGACTCACCACGCTAAAATGTGTGATCAATCACTTTAAGGCTAGCGGCTAGCTAGCGATTACCTTAGGAAGTTGCATAACCAACAACCAGTGATTACCTCCTAATGGTAGTCAACTACCCTTTGGCTTTAAGTTGGCCAACCTCATGGATACATTTTTCTTTTTATTTTTTAGTACTTTTATTTTTAATTTTTATGTAATTTATTTAATATTGTATTGTATTAATTAATTAAACCTATTTAATAACTATTATTTCATTAAATTAATTATTATGGACTAATTAACTGACATGTGTCCCTAATTTGCATTTACTAGAAATGAAACACAAGCCAATGTATTCGTCAAAAGAAGAAATGCAAGTCATGTGTTTGTCAAAAGAAAAATACAAATTATGAGTTTGCAAAAGGGTAATGTTTTTATAATTTTCCTATATTATAGTGTTATGTTGCTCAAACATTCTTTAAGTTTTGATTATTCTAATAGATTTTGTTGCCAATTTTAATAATGATAAAATCATCTCTTAATTATTAATGAAGCTTCCTAAGTATTGATAGTAAATTTGTTAGGTTCTCTTTATGAGTGTTTTAATGTAACAAAAGGAATTGAAAGATTACTAATATATGTATTTTAAATATTGACTTAAGTAGATTTGATCAAGAAAAAGATTTTAAATATTAACTTAAGTACATTTGATCAAGAAAAAGAATGATACGTTATGAATTAGTAAAGTCAAAGGATAAGGCATAAGGTTTTGAAGTAAGTTTTGTGAGGATTATACAACCTTGAGGGTAAGTTAGAAAGTTTGTTAACAGGAATTTGCAAACAAGCACTTAGAGGTTCACTTTTTCTCATTTTTTTATTATCTTTTGTGGGGGCAAGGCAATTAGTAAGAGGTTTACTTTTCCTCTATAGCTTTGTAGTTAGCTTGTTTTAGTTAAATATGCAAAGCTAAAAATGATTGAAGACAAAGTAATGGTAACACTATAAACCATCAATTTTATTAGATTGGTGCAAATAACCAAATCTAAGCTCGAAAGGCGGATTAACAAACAAAGCGAAACCATTATGAATCCTTAAATCTGATCTTCTTACCCTTCTACTTTTAATTTTTGCATATCGTATTTGTTTATTGTGCTAAGTATTGTTTTGCTCCATAATCGCTTTCAAGTGATCGAAGGGAGATTTTATTAACAAAAAAATTTATAAATTTGTTAAAGTACTCAATTTACTCTCCTCTTGATTACTTAATCAGAATCAACAAAATTTATAGACAATAATTATTTTGAAGATCCAATTCACATCATCATCAAAATAATCACAACGATTAGGATTATTTCATAATCCAATCTCTTGAAGGGTCTGTCATTTGAAATGAGAGACAGATTTCATTGCAAATTATGCTACATCCGATTCCATGCAAGCTCTATAATCTATATTTACAAATTCTCAATGAAGCTCGGACGAATTAATTCATCAAGTTTTGTATCAAGCGATTATAGAAGTTCCCAACTTTTAAGTTCTCATATACTGGGAAGTGAAATCAAGATATCCAAGCCAATTTCGAAAGCAAGAATCAAATGCTTTAAAAATATGTTTCTACATCAATACCTAATCGGTTATAAAGTTAAAATAGAGGAGATTAGACATTTACAGTTAAACCCTTGGATATATTTTTGTCTTCTTCTCTAACTCACTCTTTATTTTCAATCTCCTAAGCTATAAAAGAAATATCGTACAGATGGCGCATGTAATGTATTTTAACATAGAACACCTAAGATATTTATAAACCTATCCTAAATATATGCGAACTTACACTTTCAATGTTCTATTTAGCAAATCATAATCTTTCATCATAACTATTGGTCGCTTTTATAGTCATTTTTAAAAGTTATAATATATTCAATCTAATTGGACTAATATATAGATAGATAAGCCGAACTACCCAAATATCCTATTGCAAACCGAAAAGATACAGATAAATAACACAAAAAGCAGACACTAATTGTGAAATCCAGACAAACTACCCCCTCTCTCAAGCCACCAGCGGTACTAAGTCCTCTCTTCTTCTAGCAAGCATCCCACCTACTAAGTTAACAATGGTGTTTGGCAATCTGCCACGCGTAAAAAGAATATACCATTCCCGCAATATGATATCAGCTTGGCTTTTGCTTCTTGGCGCTGTGACCTTCTTCTTCCAGGGCTTTCAATTTGCTCTTGACAGCAGCGACTTTAGCACTCTTACTCATCTGTCCGGATGACCCACTATAGATGCTAGGCTTGTTGGCTGGACCAGCTGCTTTTGAAAGATCTCCCATTGCTGGAGTAGCGTACTTCTCACTAGCAAGACGGACAATCAAAGGTCTACCACAAGCTAACCTCCCATGCATCTTCTCCTTAGCCAGCTGAGCTTCCTGCGTGCTCACTTTAAAGGGGATAATCAACCATAGTTCCAGTCCAAAAGGTATCATCAAAAGCAACTTCATTTCAGTACCCAAGCAGACCAGCCATAGCAAGAAACTTACCTCTTTAGCACTGTACTGAATAAAAGCAAAACCCCGTGGTTCTCCACGTTTTGGGCCACGTGTGTGCCAGAGGAAGTCCTCAGATACAATTTTTCCAAAGGGAGAAAACAGCTTAATCAACATGGCCCTGGTAGTTGATGAAAAAAGAAAAGGATCATTCAATATAAAATTCATATTTCAATGAAGATTATATGATGCCAAACATGAGTTTTAAAACAATTTATATTTTCAAACAAGGATCATGATGTCAAAAAATGCACTTACTCTGTTATTCTCAAATCAAGATTACCAACATAGAGTCTGCTTTCATTCTTGTCATCAGAATGATCAAAATCCTGCCAAATTTGCAATCAATTAGACATGGATAAGAACTGACCAACTGGTTCAATGGACTTTACAGAAAGAAGCATCTGTTGGAGCTTTTGGGGGAAAAGAACAAAATACGATATCATCTTACCATGACAGCTGAAAATGTGATGGCACTTGAAGGTCCAGATTAATCGATGTTCTTCAATAGCATCAAAAGGCTGATTCTTCTTATCAAACTACAAATAAAGATGAAAACTTCAGTCCATTACTCACGCCAAAATGCATGTAAGAGTATATGGTACTTAGCCACATGCTTTTTAGCAATTCCGAAAAAATCTCAACTGGTTGAAACATAGTAAAACTCAGTTAATAAATGATACTGTTTATAGCTTAGGCATGTTTGCATGTATCCGTACTTACAAGGGGACAAAAAAAAAAAAAAAAAAAGAACCCCCTTCATCAAAATGCAAAAGGCAATTCTCATTATCAGGATGTCAACCCTTCTAATCTGGCTTCTCTAAATAATGCACATTAGTTACAACTTCTCTTTCAGACAGATCTTAATACAATGATGTTGAGATATATCAAATATCATCAGATTCTAGGGGCTGTTTGTTTCATTTAATTTGTTTTCATTTCAGTTTTGTCTTTCTTTTTATTAGTTCTACTCCAACTGTATGTTTACCAAACAAATAATTAGAAGATAAGATGGGCAAGACAATTATCATATATTCCTTAAAATTCTATGCACTCCTAAGAAATAAGACACATAATATGTGTGTGAGTTGGTCCCGTTGGGGAAACAATTTTTTGAAGAAGTCACAAATTAGACTACAAGGAACTGCCAAGATAAATTTGAAGTAATGTCCCTAACATTTGCAATGCCAATCAAAGAAATTAAACTCTACCACAGACTGCTAAATAGCAAATTTCCTGAGACCACTGCCATAATGAAGCACACAATATTGCGCTATACACATTTTAGAAATCAACAACAAATTTTACTGATGCATACATATGAAATGCATCAAAATGTTAGGCTTTATCTCTTCACAGAGATCCAATAAAATTGGAACAACATAGAGAAGATTAGATGATAAGCACAAATCAAGAAACGGTCCAAATTTTTATTATTATTTATCAAAAAAAAAAAAAATCAAATCAAAAGAAGCTTCTTCCTAGTAGCATCCTATTCCTGGTTCATAGCTTTCCTCATTGAAGGAATCAGCAATACAATACCCATAAAGTACTTCCCATTTTTAGTATCATAAAGTTCATATCCCACCAAGTTCCACTCAAATCAACACTAAAATAGCATGATTTAGTTACTTCAATAACCTGAATCATATGCTAAATGGACTTATAACTCAGAAAGAAACTCAAGTCCTATTTTTGTTCAATCACAAAGTACCGTCCCATGAGTTACCTATGCGTACAGGCTACTCGAAGCTCGAGGGCGAAGGTATCCCTACGTTCCCAATATTTGTGCAAAATGACAACTACCCACTAGGTGGGATGGTCAATATTCAAATTGTACTAAGCAAGAAGATTACTCAAATCCATTGCCGACTACTAAAGCAATAATACAACTTTAGATGAGTACTTAGGCACCATAAAGGATTATTACATGAAACATTTGAATTAACAGGTGCAGTCAATACGACGAAAATTTAATTAAACAATAAGGGGAAAAGGGAAAACCTAATTTATTTTTACAATCTAACAGTAAGAAACTACCTTGACTTGAGGAGTCTAGGATGGGGCTGTGTTATGAAAAAAGATGTATTTTGGTGAAATCCAGAACGGGATTCGTGCTTGCAACAATTTACCATAACTCAATTCAAACTATTAATGAGAGAGAGAGAGAGAGAGAGATGATACTGAGAGCGAAGCTGGAGCAGAGAGAAGGGAAGAACCCTAATTGAAGAGAGGCGCCCGGGTACCGCAAAGCTTGGCTTCTAGCTCTGCGGCTTCTTCACAGAATAAATCGTTTTCCTAAAAGGAATGAGGAACATGAAACGGAAATTGCAAGGGTTTGAAAATAAATGTCAAAGAGGAACCAAAATTTTGCCACAAAAAATTGTGTTTGGAGCGGTGGAATGTAGAGAAATTAATGGAAACCAATGAAATCAAATGAAATTATGTATTGAGTAATTTTAATAAAAATAAGATGAAAAAAAAAACTTTTTAATCCTTTTGTTTTCTTATGATACATTCATAAATATTATACTTTTTAAAAATAAAATTAAAAAATTATATCTATAAAAATATTTTTAAAATAGATTTTAAAAACGCAAATCTAATTTGTGACTTTTTTTTTAATTTGCAAAATTGATGGTATAGACTGGATTGGTACCTTTAGTACAATTTGTTGGAAGGCACGAACACGTATACACTTTTAGTATAACTTTTTTGTTTTTCCTTTATGCTTTGGCACGTAGAAATATAACAATTTGACCATTATAAAAATAGTAAATAGTAACACGATTTAGTTTTAGTTATAATATACTCAAATTAGTTTTTTTTTTTTTACTCTGTAACTCTAAAGGAGCAAAAAGTTTGACCCTTTAAAGTTGAAAAAAACCAAAATTGATGTGATTTGCTTTTCCAACTTTAAAGAGTCATAACTTTTTATTCATTTAAAATTATAGAGCTCATAATATAAAAAAAAAAAAACTAATTTAAGTATACTATAACTAAGACCAAACCATGTTGCTGTCTATTATTTTTGTAAAAGTCAAATTGTTATGTTTTTATGTGTCAAAGCATAAAAAAAAAAAAAGAATTACACTAAAGGTGTAGACATCGTTTATGCCTTCAAACAAATTGCTTTAAGGTTGAACAACATTCGCACCTTCAATTTTATAAATTTTGGAGAAAAAAATTCCCAAACTAAGTTTGCGTCTTTTAAACCTATTTTTAAAATAATTTTATAGGTATAATATTTACAAAAAAAAATTAATAAGTGCAATATTTACAAGTATTCCCCTTGTTTTCTCTCTAAATTTGAAGACAATATAGAGAAAATAAGTGGAAATAGTAGTGATTTACATAAATATTCTTAAAATAAATTGAAAAGGTAAAAAGAAGGATATTTTAGTAAATTAAATAATTTCAATTTTCTCCATTTTCTTTTTCATCTCAATCAATTAATATCAAAAGGAAATATTTCCTTCCATTTCCCTCTATTTCCATCTTACTAATCCAAATAACAAATAAAACCAAATTTTCCTTTCATTTCCTTCCCTTTCCTTTCCTTTCTGTTGATTACCAAACATAATATACAAGAAATAATAGAGGATCCCAAAAATCCTTTAAAAAAATTCCATTTGTTATTTTCTAATCGATATAAAATAAATTATAAATTGCAGGAACTTCTCCTAAAATTTTTAAAAATTGAAAGGACCCACAACTTTTTCAAAAGTCTAAAATTATCCCTAAAAAGCTATATTTAAATTTTTGCTATGGTGGACAATGATGTGGCAATCTATTAAACATATCCAATTTGATAATGTGACAAATACTAAAAATGCAAAGAAAAATATTAGGAAAAAAGAAAAAAGAAAACACAATAATAAAAAAGAGAGTAAAAGATCGGGACACAAAGAAGACTAAATCTCAAATATTAATTCAACTACAATAGGCATATAAATGCTTCTAAGGCAAAGTATGAGTTTGTCAAAGCTAATTTTTTTTTACAATTTTGATATTCGTAATGGGATGGTAGTGGTTTTATTCTTAGAGACATTCACAATGCAATTTTTCTAATAGTGGTCATTTCACATTTATTGTCACACTTTACATATAATACTTGCTAAGGAGGAAAACTATCATTGGATATATTTTATGCTACCTCGTTATGTATATTAGTCTTCGAGTAAGTGATTAAATTCATATTTTAGTCTTTTTCAATCTCAATAATCCTTTTATATGTCCAAAGTTTGCTACTTTTTAATCATTTTCTCATAAATTTTGTTTTATTATTTATTTGCAAACCCTCTTCTTTTCCTTCTCTAGATTTGCTGTGCAATTTGTAAGGTCTTCTACATACCTTTTTAAAGCTCTAATAATCCTTTTTTCTTATAAAGTTTGCAACCTTTTTACTATTATTTTCTCATAAATCTTTTTTTATTATTTTCTTGTACATCCTATTCTTTTCCTTTTCCAAATCTACTTTGCGTTTTGCATGTGTCTTCTTGGTGCCATGTATCTATTGCTCCTTTTTTTTCTCTCCTAGTTTTACTTTTATTTTCCTTAATTTTCTACATTTTTAGTTTTTTTCTCATTATCTAATTAAATATATTGATTGATTACCGCATCATTGTCCACTTTAGCAAAAGGTTACATATAAGCAATCACATTAGCCTTTTAAGAAGGTAAATACCACTTTTTTAAAAAGTTTAGGTTCCATGAAATTATTAAAGTGTGTAGAAGTGGTTTGTGTAATTTACTCAAAAACAAAATATGTTTAAGTATGTAAATAGATATCTAAATTTACTTTATAATTTTATTTTAAATTTATAATTAATAATTAGGATTATTTTGATTTTTTAAATACCTATTACATCATTATGATTTATATAAACATAAGATGCTAGGTAAATTATACAGACATGTCACGCCCCACTAAGTACCTCGATTGTGATAACTCACCATGATAAAAGCACTCACAGAGCATGTCTATTATAACTACAAAAATATTAGCAATAATAGATACAAGGGGTAAATATTATATGTAATGCCTTAGAACCTAAGACGCCACACCCTACCACGTATTAGCACTGAGTAGTGATATGCTAGACTCTATATCTCCATTCTAATTTCAAACCTATTCATCTTCACCATACATTAATATAATTATAACTCCAATAATAGAGAAGAATAACTCTTAGTGAATTATTCTAATTCTCATTACTTAAGAGAAATACATTAAACTCCAATCCCAAAACCAGGATAAACATCCATTAACATATAATGAAATAGCATATTTAAGAGTCTATAAACTATCAACAAGTTCTCTAATCAAAATCCTTAAGTTCTTAAAAAAAGGATCTTTCATTATCTCCTACTTCATTCATCACCATAGTAGTATTGATACTCTCCACCATTCTCATTCCAACAATGATACACTACATTTCTATTCTCATCGTAGTCAACATACTTGTCGTATTCACTTATAGTTGAAAAATAATTGGAACAAGCTTAAGTCTAGTACATGAGTACCATACAGTCATGTGTGTGCCACAATAATAATAATATCAACACATGTAAATGCAATAGATATGCTCATCACAATCATTTGATTATTATCTTAGATTAATCAATATACAACACATGGGTGCTCATAATCCCGTCACATCATATAATATTTGTACATATATATTCCTAGATTGAGAATTTCCACTACAGGCCCCGTCTAACTCTAATCTACCCTAAACCATTTCGATATAAGGCTCCACTAAAGGCAATGCGATACACTAATTATCAGGGTGCTCCTTAAGAATCTACCACTGTAGGCTCCTAGGTCGAGCTAAACATAAGCAACACATATAATTAAACCCAATATTCAATCAAAGTCATTTATATACTACGTTAACAATCACAAATAGCAAACATGGTAAACATGTACCTAGAGAAGTGATCTCACAGTTAGCTCTTATATCACTAGAAAAGGGATATTGACCTGTCAAATATAAAGGACTAAGTTTAGTTTTATCATATTAATAAGTGTTAAAAGACTTATTATTTATGTTTATTTGGACATATTTGTTATGTATTTCTTGTGATTTGTTGAAGAAAATGATACTTATTTTATGAAAATTTCATTTTAGGATTTAAAAACTTATTTGGAAGATTTCATGATGATTACAAAGAAACTAAGGCAAACTAAACAAGTTTGAATCAATTTTGTAAAGGAACAAAATTTTCTTTTTTAGCCCCTGCCATTCAACATGGCACAACAAGCATACGCACTCTGTTTTTCTAGCCCTACCTCTAACATGGCCATGTAGCTGGCCATGCAGACCTACAATTATTAGAAAGCTATAAATAGTGCCATTATTTTGTATTAAGGTTAATTAGAGAGTTTAGCTTAGAGTTTTTCCAACAGTTTTAAAGCAGTTTTTTTTCTAAAGTCTAGGAGAAAAAATACGAAGAACTTAAGAGAAGAAATTGCTTATACATCATTGGTGATCACAAGACACCAATTACAAGGTTTTTTTTTTTTCTATACATTATGATTTCTTTTATTTTATTTAGATCTTTTGTGCTTATTGTAAACTCCACAAAGGAGTAAATTTTTCATATCTTGCACTTCGTGAAATCCTAAACCATGTGAATTGAATTGCTATTTAATTAATGAAAAATTCATATTTTTGTATCTATTCATGTGATTTCATTGACTTGTGATTGATTTATGCACAAATTAATTGCATGTTTGATTCTTATTAGATAGAAAGAGGTTTTATCTAATAAGACAAATAATCATGAATAGAGAAATTGTGTGTTTCACCTAAAGGAAGAGAAATTCTAATTTTCTGCTATAAGAATTTAATTTTTATCATAAAGATCCTAAACTTCTTGCAATCTTATATGGCATTAGTGAGAGAGAGGTCTCCACTATCTCATGTATGGTTATGAATTAATTTACTCAAGAGAGTAATTGATTTAATTGATGAGATCTTGTAGTGCAAAGTATGAATAATTCATCAATCAATCAATTATTAAAAGAATTTTAAGGTTTAGGGTGGATCAAGGTAAGGGATATGTCTTGTGATTTAATTCACCTTTTGAAAGCGTATATAATTAATCTTAGGATTGCTAGATTAGTTGTTTAGTATTTGAATCATAAATCTCACTTTAAAATTTAGGCAAAATAGTAAAAACACGGTAATATTAATACTTGTTCTCAAGATCCTTATAGACGACACCCTAAAATCCATGCTATATTAAATATGTATACTTGCCTAACTTAGATCTTAGATTTAATTAGGTTTATAAATTTAGAATTTGATACAATTCGTAAATGCGCATCACCTATGACTTACTCTAAGTTCACTAATTGGTTAATCATGTTCTAATTGCAGAATTTCCCTTCCCATTGTTTTATCATGCATCAATCTTATTTTAAAATTGTAGAAAAATGAAATAGAATTGAAGTGTGAGTGTTCTAGAACAACACGACTATGTGTGTGGCCATGTAGAGGAACACGGAAGGGAATATAGCTATGCTAATGGCTGTGTACCTTTTTATGTATAACAGTTTTCTGGCACACCCAACTACAAGGTTGTATATTTGGCCATGTAATTCAACAAGGTAGGGTATACGATTGTGTATTGTGGCTGCGTACCGTTCTATGAACTTTTACAATTCAACATGCCAAAATACACGAGAGCGTCCTATAGTTGTGTACCTTTTGTACACTTTTGTAATTCAATACAAGCTGGTATATAAGTGTATGCCTTGTCATGTACTCAATCGTTTCATCACGAATCCCATTTTTCTCTTATGCAATTTGCTCCTCAACCTAATTTCTATGAATCTAAATCAAATTGGATCAACTAACTTATTAATTCTAATACACTATATGAATCTTGTGAACTTACTGGTTTCAATTGTGATTGAAATCCTCAAATTGCCTAATCTCACACTTGTTCTATCTCACTCTTTGTTCCAAACTGTCACCAAATTTACTTAAACCTATGAATATTTAATCAGAAAAATGCACCTTAATTATTAGAGCCCTTACTTGATGAAAGTGGGTTGATCTTTGTGAATTTCCATTAGGTCGCTTGGTATATGTCTTGATCGTTGCAGATCGATGCAATAGGCAAGCGCACCTATCGTAGCGTAGTGTAGTGTTCGAAATCAGGGTCGTTCCAAGGAGATTAAAGTTCACCAATTACTAATACATACTCCGTTCCTATTATCCAACCGATCAAGGCGAGTGAATGATTTAATGAACTTAACTAAAAGAGACAAATTATAAAATGTACTGAGCTAAAGAAAAGGAACTTAACAAAACACGAGTTCGAATCAACAACTAAGCAACCTAGATCTCTCTCTAATCCCATTCATGCCATGCGAATCATTAGAAACAAAAGATTAAACAATCCAGTTCTTAAGCTGTAGAGTTTCATTAGTCAAACTAACAGTTCTCTCAAATCTATTAGCTTATCTAATCCTACGTTTATCCGTTAGAATCTCTTCTCAACTAATAGTAACCTAGGATTGCATGAAGCACTTGACTGTCTCACCGTTTAGTTGGTAAACAGAAGATTTTCGTTATCCTATCTCTAGAATCACGATCAAATCTCATTCATTACCCTTAGATCTAATCATACAAGCAATTTCTCAATCGACTTGAATGAAATCAAACATAGATTCATACTCTGGAAATATAAATCTAAGATACACATCAAGAACAAGTAATGAAACAAAAGAACATCAATATGTCTTCATTAAGATCAATCCTTCATCACATGACAAGAATGGTTTCAAAAGAGATCTAGATCTCTAGATTACTCCTCCATGAGAGAAAGAATGTAAATATAATTGATAGGGGAGCAACTAGAGTTCATGATTACCACCCGGAATTTCGAATCTTGAATGCTTTGGTTGAGACAAGGATCCTCTTGTGTTGTTGTTCCAAGAGAGAAAAGTGAGATATGTGTTAAGAATAAAACCCTTGGTCTGCCTCCCTTTTCTCTCTCCACTTAAATATATATATATAAACATGTACAAAGTAAGAGAAAGGGGGCAAATATAATTAAAGTCGCGACTGATCCATACGCCCTGTATGGAAGGGGTGTAGTGGTCTCTGTGCTTGAAATTGATGCTCCATATGCCCCTCCATATAGGGTCGTATGAAATTGCCCTGAGTTTTCTAGGCTCATATGGGGTGTATAGGCAAAAAGCTTGGCTTTTCCTTTTCTTTTCTTGATGAATCCGATTGATTTCTTCGTGATAGGTTCCACATCACCTAAAAGCGATACATTATGCTATTAAGTACCAATTTTAAATGATTTCTACTAGATTTACAACAAAAAGAACTTGAAATCATCTACGAATTAAGAGTGTTTCATCTTTCATCAAATTCCCCTACACTTGATTCTTTGCTTGTCCTCAAGCAAAATGGATAAACACTCAATTCAATGAGGACTCACAAAACAGACAATCATCAACATTCATTAGATATAAACTTTGAAACACAAAAGGATTCCTCTTTCTTCTAACTTGTGTTACACCTTATCAAGAAAATTGAACAGAGAAAACTTTAGCCAAAAGTCTAGAATTAATCAATGTAAATCAAGCTTTTATCCCTATTGTTAAGGTTAGCTTCCAAAACTACGATTAATTGTAAGTTTAAACAGACAAAAAGGAGAATTAGTCCACTTTGAAAAGTTATTTAGGAGGATATGATCCTTTAGGCAATCTGTCCAAGTAAAGTAACCTGAAAAGAAAGTAGACTGCATCAGCACTCCACCTAGCTTCTCCCTTCTATAAAGATCTCTTCAGGGGTTTATTTTTAGTCAACTCTTTAATTAAATTGGATCCCGCAACCCATGTAGCGAGCTTTCAACCGATAATCTCTGGTTCATCACCCAAGTTAACAGACGTTGTCCCCTCAAATGAAGACATCCCTACAGACTTAATTACTCGAGTTGGAAGAATCCTTCAATTTTTTTTTTTACTTTCCCATCTTGTTTTGGTAATTTCCTTGATCGGCTAATCCCAAGCCAGACGACCTTAGGTGACCAGGTTTTAAAGGGACCCTAACGAATCTCTATTACCTTAACCTTTAGGGAAGTTATTCAAATAGTTAGTAGAGGGAACAGACTTTGCTCTTCTGAGGAACCAAAGTCCGCCCATACTAAAAGAATTCTATTTACTATTACTGATTTAAAGATTAAAGAGATCTCTTAAGAGAGAATCACTAAGAAGACTACCTCATTTGCCCCTTCTTTGAGGGTTAAATGGCTCTCTAGGAATTCAAAAGAGAACTAACCCTCCTAGAAAACTTCCTAAAGTTAAACCAATTAACCTTTTTCTAAGGATCCCGAACTAATCTTAATTCCAAAATCCAATGTTAAGCAACGGGTAAACTTGCTTCACAAGGATTTCATCCCACAATTTTGGCCAAGTTAACACAATCCAACATGACTAAAGTGCATTACAAGATAAGATTTTAGAGCCAATCCCTTATTAAATGCTAAATTGTCTTTTTCCATCAGGGATGAATAAATTGAAAATTTTGAAAAAAAATTTCCTACAAATGCAATGATAAAAGAAAAATTTTGAAAATTTTTCTATCTTTTTGCTGGACTTCAACCACTCCTAGTTCATTTTTCTTCCTTCTACAAGGAATCCCATTCTTCTCCCCCACAGTTAAATGAGACATTGTCCCCAATGTCTTGACATATAATTCCAAGGTAAGAGAAAAAAAATGCATCAACAAGTTATTATATGATAAGGAAAGAAAAGAACTAGTACTCCCCTGAGCCTGGTCAACACAAATCAACCTCATGAACCGCCACGAGTTGAGAAACAAGAAAGTTAAAAAGTTCTTGCAGCAAAAGTGAAGTAGAATCTACGATCTCTGCATCTTGAAAAGTTACTGATGTCGACAAGAAAGCGAAAGTAAGACAGTTAACTAAAAAGAAACAAAGTGAGGCAAGAGTCTAAAGATAGAAAAAGTTACAAAGTTTGCTCTCTCTCTCACACAGTTAACTAAAAAAGAAAGAATTGAAGAAAAAGAAAGTTGGTAGCTAAGAGGACTAGGCTTCCTCCTCAATCTCTGCTTCCTTCTGATATTCGTCTATTTGCTGCTCTGTGTCATCCTCTTCTTCACCTTGACTTCCACTCTTTTCTCCCTCCCCTCCGACATGCTGACCTCCATCTCCATCATCGCTAGATGAGGAGGATGATGAAATGCAATAAGGTAATTTGACTTTTAGTTTGCTGGCAAAAGCTCGGATATATTGTTTCAGGCTTTTATTTTTCTTGCGAAGCTTTCGCACTTCATTTGTCAATGCATCCAACCATCGGGAGGTGTCGTCTTGAGGTGCTTCCATCTCTTCCTCTAATGAGGATTCTCCTTTTGCAACCTTGGGAATGTTAAACTGAATAAGCACATTTTCACTCATTGGGAGAGACTCTCCTACTTCATCTACTAGTGGTTGTAGGGGGAATTCATCTATGTTTTTGAGAATTGTTGTGATATAAGCCTCACAAAATACACCCCGCTTAGAGAGTTAACCCTGTTATCTGATGGCAAAAGCTAACTCAACTCCCACATTCACTCGAGTCTTAGTAATCATACTCCACATGGCATAAAGTTCCAGTTGACTTACCACTCCGATGGATTGGAGTCTTCCATAAACGGAGTGAGCCAAGAGCGAGTGAAGGATTCGGTAGCTTAGCTTCTTTAGATGAGAGCCACGGGGGAGTGAAGAATCATAATTAGAAGTCCTGCTGAAGCGACGCCAAATTTCAGAGATTGTTAAATCCCTTGGTAATGTAGTTGGCAATGCTCGAAACTCGTCGCTAGCTATGAACTCTGATGAATATAACCCCGTGTACTCACAAAACTGGGTCATTGAAAGTGTATGATGTTTCCCAAAGGCTTGAAATGAGACCTCATTGTCTAAGCCGAAGAGGCGATTCGGTCTGTGGATTCTAAAGGTGGCTAGAAACTCAAGTGTTAGCCCTCTATAGATCTTTTCGCGGGTGGAAAGGAGGGTGGCCCAAGCGGGGTCAAACAAGAGTCTCAAATTGCCGCTTTTGTCCATATTCCTGAATCAGTGTGGAATTCACTTAGATGTTGGGGACAATCTGCTTCTTCTCCACCAATTTTCTATAGAGGTCAGCTTGGGCATCATTGAATCCCTTGGGTATCGTTATACTGCTACCCCCTTGTTCCATTCTACTTCTCTTCCTTTGTGTCTTTTGCTTCTTGGGGGCCATCTACAGGAGTTTAACTATAAAGAAATAAGGCACAAAATGGTTCCTACTTGCTATTCCACCATGCATATGCGATAGAGTTTACAAACAAGGCATGCTTTGAGTGAAGAGAGTGAAGTACATAGCCTAAAAACATGATGCAAGGATGGAATGCGTGATGCCAAAAGGTATAGTCTATGCAAGGGAATATTGACAACATTGAGACATCATTCCAATAATGAGGGAGAGTATGAATTGTACAATGCATGTGTTTAAACCTGGAAGTGAAGCAACATCAAGCAATCATCTACAATTAGAAGCACATTATGGATGAATAAGAGGAACTTATAGTGCTTACACTAAAACCCATATCCTAATCCTGAAAAATCTGTAAAGTTATGGTCTTGAGAGTGAAAATTGATGTCTAGAAGGATTATTTACACAATAAACATGGTAAGAAGTATTAGAACACAAAAGCCCCTTGTTAGACCATCAATTGTGCACGGATTGAGTGATGGAACCCAAATTTACAATTTGAAATTCGAAAAACTACTGCATATTTCGAAACCCCCTAACATAACAAGATATAATATCTAATCACACAATGAAATGGAACAAGGAATCAGTATAAAAAAAAATCCCAAGAATGAAAATCAACCAGCCCTCATATATCTTGCATGTAGCAGTCCACAAAATACAGATCCGAATTGGAAGACAATGGTGAGAAGAGGAAGAGGAAAAATACCTTTAACGCGCCTTGAGAGGTGGAAAAGAGAAAGAAGAAGATGATTTTGTGAAGTTTTATGTGTGTACAGTGAAGGAGAGTGAGAGCGTGCGAGGAAGAAAGAGAGAGAGACAAAGATGAGAGGTAAAATCTGAAATGAGAGAGCAAGGGAGTGTTTTTTTTTTTTAAAACAAGTGCACAGTGTTTCCAGTCCATACGCCTCGTATAGAAGGGGTGTAGCACCTTCTGTGCATTTTGGGGGGCTGGCCTGGGTTGATATGGCTTCGTATGGATTCCATACGGGGGTGTATGGGCGTATCAGAAAAATCTTTTTGCTTCTTACCTTATATTTACCTTTGGAATGAAATGTGGTGAATTCCTCAACCCGAGATGCACCTCCCAAGCTCCTCATGGGTCAACCTGCCCTTTCGCAATAAAAAATCCTCAAAGTTCTCTACTTTAGGAAGTTGTAAAAGATCCAAAATGCGGCTTCTATACAATAAAAAAACGTTAAGGAGGAAAGATAAACTAAACATATATATGCAAAAGAAAAAGAAAGAGATAGGCCCAGACAGCCTTCCAAAAGACGCTTTGTTTAAAGTCGTTAGCTCGACGTCTTGAAATCACTTCAAGTGGTTGGGGGAAAGAGAGTAAACTCTTCTCTTTCTCTAAAAACCTCTTGTTCACCATGGTATAATTTAAGCCTTTGAGCATTTACCTTGAAGATTCCCTTGTCGGGGTGTTCAATCTCAACCACTCCATAGGGGAAGACTTTCCTTACCCTAAAAGGGCCCGACCATCTAGACTTCAGCTTGCCTGGAAACAACTTCAATCTTGAGTTAAAGTGTAGAACAAAGTCACCCTCCTTGAAACGTTTTGGGTGTTGTATTCTAGAATCATAATACCTCTTTGCTCTTTCTTTATAGGTGAAGGAATTCTCATAGGCCATGAGTCTCCACTCATCCAACTCATTGAGTTGCATCCGTCTTTGTATCCCGACCTTCTTAAGATCCAAATTGACTGATTTAATAGCCCAATAGGCCTTGTGCTCGATTCCGACGGGGAGGTGGCATGCCTTGCCATACACAAGCCGATAGGGAGTAGATCCCAGTGGTGTTTTATAGGCAGTTCTATAGGCCCACAAGGCCTCATCCAATCTTTCAGCCTAGTCCCGCCTATGGTGTGCTACAGTTTTCTCTAAGATGTGCTTTAATTCTTTATTCGACACCTCCACTTGTCCACTAGCTTGGGGGTGATATAAGGTAGCAAGTCTATGAGTAACCTCGTATCTTTTCAGCACCTTCTCAATTTGAGTATTACAGAAGTGAGTGCCTCTGTCACTAATAAGCGCTTGTGGGGACCCAAACCTACAGAAAAGCTTTTTAAGGAACTTTACCACCACCCTGGAGTCATTTGTTGTCAAAGCTTGCGCTTCCACCCATTTGCTCACATAATCCATAGTAACCAATATGTACTTGTTGCCAAAAGAGGGGGGGAAAGGTCTCATGAAGTCAATACCCCATACGTCAAACACTTCACACTCAAGGATGTATTGTTGGGGCATTTCATCTCTTCTTAACATATTTCTAGGCCTTTGACAACTGTCACATTGCGCTACATAACTTTGAGCATCTTTAAATAATGAAGGCCAATAAAAACCCAACTCCAAAACCTTATGGGCAATCCGGTTAGCACTGTGATGACCTCCGGTCGGTCCAGAATGACAGTGGAAAAGAATTTTCCATCCTTCTTCCCGAGAGACACACCTCCTGATTAATTGATCGGCATAAACCCGAAACAAGTATGGATCCTCCCAAAAGTAGTGTTTCAAATTGGCAAAGAACTTCTTCTTTTGATGATAATTCAAATCCTTGGGGAGAACCTTAGCCACTAAATAATTGGCGATGTCAGCGAACCATGGTGTGTTAGATTCTTCCAAAGAACAAGCCACAAACAATCTCTCCTCTGGAAACTCGTCATTGATGTCTGAATCATTGAACTTTTGTAAGTGTGGATTTTCCAACCTTGACAGATGATCAGCTGCTAAGTTCTCGGAACCCTTCTTGTCTTTAATCTCAAGGTCGAATTCTTGGAGGAGTAGGATCCATCTTATGAGACGTGATTTGGCGTCTTGCTTTGTCAACAAGTACTTCAAAGTTGAATGGTCCGTATATATTATGACCTTGGATAAAATGAGATAGGGGCGGAATTTATCAAAAGCAAAGACAACCGCCAATAATTCCTTTTCAGTTGTTGTATAGTTCTCTTGTGCGGAATTCAATGTCTTGCTTGCATAATGGATGGCTTGGAAATATTTATCCTTACGTTGTCCCAGCACAGCCCCAACAACTAGATCACTTGCATCACACATCAACTCGAAGGGAAGACTCCAATCCGGTGTGACCATAATAGGAGCATGAGTAAGTTTTTCCTTAAGAAGGTTGAAGGCATCAAGGCATCCTTGAGTGAATTCAAAAGGGGCATCTTTTTCCAAGAGCTTTGTCAATGGCCTTAAAATCCTTGAAAAATCTTTGATAAATCGACGATAAAAACCGGCATGGCCCAATAAGCTTCTTATTGCCTTTATTAAAGATGGTGGAGGAAGTTTGGATATTGCTTCCACCTTCGACTCATCCACTTCAATTCCCTTCTTAGATATTTTATGGCCTAGCACAATCCCTTCTTATGTCATAAAATGACACTTCTCCTAATTCAACACTAGATTAGTGTTCTCAGATCTTTGCAAGACTAGCTTCAAATGATCAAGGCATTCATTAAAGGAGTCCCCATAAACTGAAAAATCATCCATGTATACCTCCATACTATCTTCAATCATGTCTTCAAAGATGGCCAACATGCATCTCTGAAAGGTGGCTGGTGTATTGCACAGTCCAAAAGGCATTCGTCGATAAGCAAAGGTCCCAAATGGACAAGTGAACGTTGTCTTTTCCTGATCTTCCGGTGCAAGGGGGATTTGAAAATACCCGGACATTCCACCCAGGAAACAATAGTAAGCGTGCCTAGCCAGCCTCTCCAGCATTTGATCAATGAATGGAAGAGGGAAGTGATTTTTTCTAGTGGCCTCATTGAGTTTGCGATAATCAATGCATACTCTCCACCGAGTGACCGTTCTCATAGGAATAAGCTCATTTTTTTCATTTGGCACGATGGTCATACCACCCTTCTTTGGAACGACTTGTACAGGACTTACCCATAAGCTATCAGAGATTGGGTATATCATCCCCGCATCAAGTAGTTTTACTACTTTTTTTACCATGTCCCTCATGTTTGGGTTAAGTCTACACTAAGGTTGGATCACAAGCTTAACATCATCTTCCAACAAGATTTTATGGGTACAAAATGAGGGACTAATGCCCTTTATACCAGCCATCTTCTAGGCAATAGCTTTCTTATGTTGACCAAGAACAAATAAGAGCTTCTCCTTCTGATCCTTGTTGAGATTCGAAGATATGTTAACTGGAAGTTTAGAACCCTCTTCCAAGAATGCATATTGAAGATAACTTGGTAGTTGTTTGAGCTCTAATTCAAGGGGTTCCTCTGTAGACGGCTTAGACTTGTGGATGTTGGAACGATTTATATCCTCAAAGCCTCTATCTTTTTTTTTTTTTAATTCGGCATGGTCATTAAGCTGCTTTACAACTGATCTCAATACCTCACTTTCGAATTCTTCTTCTCCCCCACTCATTAAGCAAAATTCCACTTCATCATCAGCCAACAACTCTCCCATAACATCAGACACCGTCAAATCAAGGTAATCCATAGCAAAACATGTATCATCACGATGTATACTTTGTTTTAGAACATCTGGCATCTTTACCATGACCTCTTCATTCCCCACTCGCAGGACCAACTTCCCATCTCCTACGTCTATCACAGCTCTTGCCGTAGCCGGAAATGGTCTTCCTAGGATGAGAGGAATCTCCACATCAGCTTCCATATTAAGGATGACGAAGTTTACTAGAAAAATGAAGTCTTGGAATTTTACTAACACATCTTCCACTACCCCCCTTGGGAATTTTACCGATCGATCGACTAATTGCAAGCTGATTCTTGTTGGCTTGGGTTCCCCATACCCCAGCTTTTTAAATAATTGGTAAGGCATAAGGTTAATGCTTGCTCCCAAATCTGCCAATGCTTTTTCCTCTGATAAATTCCCAATAAGACAAGGAATTGTAAAACTCCCAGGATCTTTGAGCTTCCTAGGTAGTTTATTTTGGATCACAGCTGAGCACTCTCCTCCCAAAGTTACAATAGAAAAATCTTCCAATTTCCTCTTGTTTGACAACAATTCCTTTAAAAATTTTGCATATTTTGGCATTTGAATCAGTACCTCAACCAGGGGAAGGTTGATATGCAACTATTTAAACACTTCCAGGAATCTCCCATACTGTTCGTCAGTCTTATCTTTCTTTAATCTGGCCGGATAGGGAATGGTGGGCTTGTATTCTGGGACGGGCATTGATGTGGAATCTCGCTCATCTAGCTGTTTACCCTTGTTCTTGATGGTAGCTGGCTCCTTGGTCGACTCAATTACCTTGTTCTCTTCTTCCTGAACTTTAGAATGCAGCTCCTTACCACTCCTCAAAGTTATTGCCTTAACATGTTCTCTGGGGTTTGGTTATGTATTTCCTGGGAGTGAGCCCTGAGGTCTTTCTGATAGAAGTTTAGCCATTTGCTCAACTTGTGTCTCCAGGTTGCGAATAGATGCATCATGATTCTTAAGAGTGGTCTCTTGATTTTTCAAAATCTGGTGGATGGACTTATCTCTTTCTTTAGAATCTTTTACCAACTTAGTCAGCATCTCCTCAACCGACGACTTAGATGATTGGCCAGGTGGTCTTTGAAAGCCTAGAGGATGATTTGGGTTGCTCCTTTGTATGTTGTTGTTGTTGCTCTACGAAAATTTTGGGTGATTCCTCTAACCCGGATTATAAGTGTTGCTATATGGGTTATTTTAAAGACGAGATGAACTTCCCACATAATCAACATAGGCAGTGTCGGTTCCCTCATCAAAGTAAGGCTCTGCAGTTGCTGCTTGTTGAGATGAGGTAGACATTTGATTGACTTGTCTTGCTAATGCATCAACCTTAGCAAGTATAGTAGAGGCTACGCCCATCTCCATAACACCAAGAGTCTTTCTTTCTCTAATTCGACCACGTGAGCTCTCACAATCATCTTCGGCCATGTCTTCAAAAAGACGTAAGCTTTCCTCTGGGGTTTGGTGTTTGAGAGTCCCACTAGCAACTGCATTAATCATTTGCTTTGTCTAATAATTCAACCCATTGTAAAATAACTGAACTTGCCACCATTCGGGAATCCCATGATGCGAACATTTTCTCAATGATTCCTTGAATCTCTCCCATGCCTCAAAGAGAGTTTTTGAGTCCTCCTAATAGAATCCTTGTATCTCTGATCTGAGTTTGGCAGTCTTTGAGGGAGGAAAGTATATGTCCATGAATCGCATTAATAAATCATCCCATGTAGTGATGGACTCATTGGGTAAGTTTCCCAACCATTGCTTAGCTTTCCCCCTTAAGGAAAATGGGAAAAGTCTAAGCCTTTTTGCATCTTCGCTAACCCCATTAAACTTGAAAGTGTCACACAACTCTAAGAAGAGTCGAACATGTGTTGTGGGGTCTTCATCCTATAATCCTTCAAATTGGGCATTGTCTTGAACCATCTTGATCATACTTGGCTTTATCTCGAAATTGGTTACCTAAACCCGTGGTCTGACAATAGTGGAAGTTATACCTTGAAGATTTGGTCAAGAATAGTTCAAATTGGTTCTTGGAGGACCATTCATTCTTCCCCTATTTTGAACTATCTAATGAGGGGGCGGAGGGTCTTCAACCGGATCATCTTCTAGTACATTCTCCATCTCTCCTTTTGGCGAGTCTTCCCTTAGACTTGTTGATGAAGCTTCTGCCATAAACTTTCCTCTCTTCTTGTAACTTCAAATAACTCTTTTAGGTTCTGGATTGAAGTCAACAAGTCCCTTGGAATGGCCTCTGGTCATGCACTATCAAGAAATGTAGAAAATCAGTAGATTCACTATTCAATCAACTAGATGAATATCAACGAAACAAATAAAAAGAAAATGGCTGAATTAATAAGTAAGAAGTGTTCTTAATAAAGGTGAAATCTTTAATATTCCCTAGCAACGGCGCCAAAAACTTGATCGTTGCGGATCGTAGCTTAATAATTTATAAACCTGTTCTTTGCTTCCAACTACAATGCAATAGGCAAGCGCACCTATCGTAGCGTAGTATAGTGTTCGAAATCAGGGTCGTTCCAAGGAGATTAAAGTTCACCAATTACTAATACATACTTCGTTCCTATTATCCAACCGATCAAGGCGAGTGAATGATTTAATGAACTTAACTAAAAGAGACAAATTATAAAATGTACCGAGCTAAAGAAAAGGAACTTAACAAAACACGAGTTCGAATCAACAACTAAGGAACTTAGATCTCTCTCTAATCCCATTCATGCCATGCGAATCATTAGAAACAAAAGATTAAACAATCCAGTTCTTAAGCTGTAGAGTTTCATTAGTCAAACTAACAGTTCTCTCAAATCTATTAGCTTATCTAATCCTAGGTTTATCCGTTAGAATCTCTTCTCAACTAATAGTAACCTAGGATTGCATGAAGCACTTGACTGTCTCACCGTTCGGTTGGTAAACAGAAGATTTTCGTTATCCTATCTCTAGAATCACGATCAAATCTCATTCATTACCCTTAGATCTAATCATACATGCAATTTCTCAATCGACTTAAATGAAATCAAACATAGATTCATACTCTGGAAATATAAATCTAAGATACACATCAAGAACAAGTAATGAAACAAAAGAACATCAATATGTCTTCATTAAGATCAATCCTTCATCACATGACAAGAATGGTTTCAAAAGAGATCTAGATCTCTAGATTACTCCTCCATGAGAGAAAGAATGTAAATATAATTGATAGGGGAGCAACTAGAGTTCATGATTACCACCCGGAATTTCGAATCTTGAATGCTTTGGTTGAGACAAGGATCCTCTTGTGTTGTTGTTCCAAGAGAGAAAAGTGAGATATGTGTTAAGAATAAAACCCTTGGTCTGCCTCCCTTTTCTCTCTCCACTTAAATATATATATATAAACATGTACAAAGTAAGAGAAAGGGGGCAAATATCAGAAAAATTAAAGTCGCAGCTAATCCATACGCCCCGTATGGAAGGGGTGTAGTGGTCTTTGTGCTTGAAATTGATGCTCCATATGCCCCTCAATACAGGGTCATATGAAATTGCCCTGAGTTTTTTAGGCCCATATGGGGTGTATAGAGGGGTGTATGGGCAAAAAGCTTGGCTTTTCCTGTTCTTTTCTTGATGAATCCAATTGATTTCTTCGTGATAGGTTCCACATCACCTGAAAGCGATACATTATGCTATTAAGTACCAATTCTAAATGATTTCCACTCGATTTACAACAAAAAGAACTTGAAATCATCTAGGAATTAAGAGTGTTTCGTCCTTCATCAATGTCTAAGGGAGCCTCTTGGTTGTTCATTGTATAAATGAGAGAAAAGAGGAGGCAATAGGTCAAGTGAAGCTTAATGGCATGTTTACTTCACTAAATGAAATAAGGTTGTAATGAATAGCTATTACTAGGGAATGAAATAGAGCTGTAATAAATGATGAATTGTTATTACATTATTTACTTAAATGTAATGAATAGCTATTACATTGTTTACTTAGATATAATGAATAGAGTTGTAATAAGGGTTAGATGGTGGGTTTGGTGGTTTAGGTAGTGGGTTGGGTGGTAGACTCAAGTGGTAAGTTTGAGTGGGTTCGATAGGTTAGGTGTTTGGTTCGGTGGGTTTAGGTTTAGGCATGGTGGTGGTGGTTGTGGTGGGTTCAAGTAGGTTTATGGTGGGTTCGGGTGGGTTTATGGTGGGTTCGGGTGGGTTCTTCTACTCAATTGTAATTCTTAATTTCAACAAAGGAATTGTAATTTAGCAAAATGAGGAATTGTGATTCTTCATGGAATTACTATTACAAATCAAAATTGAAGTAAATGTTGTAATAACAATTCCATAAAGAATAAAGGAGGAATGGAACAACCATTCCCTTCAAGTAAACGTAGCCTAAATACCTTAATCCTAAAATGACCAAACCGCCCTCCACATTTTAAACTATTTACATTATTTAACCTTAGGTTTAAATTATCATACATATATTTTACATTACATATAACTTTGGATCATAAGTCCTTTTGTTCAATAGATAGGTTAAACAAAAGAAGTAAACTAATATAGTATGAGCCCATAACCAAAAGATACATAAAAAATGGAGGTTATAACAACACTTCACAATTCAAAAGTCCTCTAAGTGGCTCTAACTCTACTCACTAAATCTTACTACAATTAAACCCTACCCCAATGAAGTTAGTAAATTCTAGTAGTTATGAGTATAAAAAGACCTACAAAACTAATCAGGCTATAGAGAAATGAGCAAGCTACCATTTGGTGAGATTAAAGTACAATATTCTCATTACTACATAAGTACAAATAAGTTATTGATCACATGCTATGCATGAGTGAACATTGCATGCAATCTTTCGATAATCAACATAAAGTCTAGAGTTTATGCCGCCACTTGACCTTAGGGTAGGGATTTACTTCCCCTCATGGAAGCTTCATCAAATGTGCGAATAATCCCTAAGTCAATAGTTTGTAAATGATGTCACAAAATTTCACCCTCTCGAAGTAAACCTATCTGTCTACCATGTAGTGGTGATGGCCTTCAGATTGAATCAATGTAATATCTCATACAATATATATCAACTTTTAAATTATGTTGAGTCATTAATTAGTTTATTTAGGGTGGCCAAACAAGTTATGATCAAATGATCAATCAATTTACATGTGAATGGCATTTGCATTAAATTGTAATACAATCAAACAATCATTTTATTCTCAAAGTAGTAGTATACACCAAATTGTAATAAAGAGCTTAATCAAAACCATTTAGTAGCAATATACAAGAAACACTTAACTAAAACCATTTAGTGGCTATTCAAATCTTGACTTGCCTCATCATCAAGATTCTTCCATTTCCATTAATGTTATATATAAACTTTACTAGCTTTATTGGTTTGATGTACTAACTTTATTGGCTTGATGTAGCATTAATATAAAATAAGTGGATACTCATAATTATATATTTGTATATTCTTCCTATATGTAGACATTGGAATTTTATTATAATTTATTTTAATCTTATTATATTTATAAATATACATCTATATGTCTATTGTGTTGATGAATCTTTAGAGCATAGCTAGGAATAATTATATTGTTTGGAATTGATTTTACATAAGGACAAAACTGCATTAAAGAACAAAATGAAATTAATATATATATATATAAAGGGACCTTCACTTACCAACTAGTTAGTGCATAAAAGGAGGGGACAAAAAAAAAGTTTTAAGCTAGTTGGTAGTGGGGTAGTAGGCCAGTCAATGCTAGTGATTGAAATGTCATTCATTTGCTAGTTGCCAGTTTCCAGTTGTGAAGTACTCTTTGTAAGGATCACAATGTTGTTTATATTTTGTGATTTAGACGTAATTTGGGAAAGTTATGAGTTTCTTAAGTTTGAGGGAGATTTTGGTTTGGTAAACTAAGTTTACATATTCTAAGAGGGAGGAAAGTTTTCTAGTGAAATGAAATGAAAAAGTAAATAGAGAGAGTAATTTAGGTTTACATATTTGATGGAAAACTTCATTGTGAAGGTAAAATTGACGATTATGTACTTAGAAATACTATTCAACTATCATAAATCTATAATTATAATTTACCTATACCTAGTTCTCATTTGTCTAAGTTTAAAATGAGACTTTTATTTAAATGACTAATCTAAAATTACTTACTATCAAATTTGAAGGGTTTCACAAGATATCCACTAAAAAGTTTTGAATTTACTTAGCACTTGAACCTCTTAAAAGAGCTATAAAACTCACTTTTTTATGTGTTAGTAGGTTATGTGTAATTTTATACCAATGTGGAGAACACATATAATATATTTGATTAAGAAAACTACTAAAATTTTAAAAAAGAGAGAAAAATATCAAGAAAAATAAAAATAAATAGAAAATCAAAAGAATATTTCGAAAAAAATAATGTTGCCATTATTAGCTACATAATTTTCTTTCAATTTTCCTTTTTTTTATTTTCCAATAATTTTTTATTTTTTAATTTTCTAAAATTTTTAGTACTTTCTGTTAGTTAAATATATTGTATTAGTTATCCATATCAGCAAAAAATTACACATAAGTAGTAACACATGAAATGAGTGGGCTCCATGACTATTTTAGAGAGTCTATGTGCTTACTTTTAAAAAATTAGGAGATTTATGCAATTTCAAAATTTTTTAGTGGTTCATGTAATTTACTCTAAGATAATTCCTAATTTACTAAATCCAACTCCTAAAAGTCAATCTTACAATAAACATAAAATTTACATATAGAATATGTATGGATTGCCATTTGTTTTTTTAGTATCTTATTGCATCTATTTTAAATTTGGTGTTTAAGAAACTATTTCATCTATACCTTATCTTTATAATTATAATAAAAATGGTGATTAAGAAATGGGAATTGGGAAATAAAAGTTCACATCTTGTAAGAGAAAAAGTTTAAAAATATATATTTTTAAACATTGAAAAGGGAGATTTTAGTGGGCATTTTTTGTAAAAGTTAATAAAGTAATTGATAAACAAATCCAAAATTTTAAAGATATGTTAGATATTAAATTTTGCAAGAGAGGTATTTAATATTTTTATTTTCATTTTTTGGTATATTATTCTTAGTAAATACACATATTCGAATGGATGTCAAACAAATGCTGAACCAAAAAAGAAGAAGAAGAATTAAATAGGCCCTCATAGTTAAGAAACTACAAATTTAAATAACATATACTAAATCTAGCTAATGTAACTTACATACTTGAATTAATCTTACCCATAAAAGATTCGTAGTCTACAAGTAAGCTTTAGAAGCTCCTAAATCCAAAGAGCTCCTTTAATCTCTTTCAATCTCTTTGAAATCTTAATTGAATCAATTAGAACGTCTACTCACCTAATTAACTCGATAGACTTAATTTGGATCTTCAAGTAATTCAAAGTTCTCCAAATCACAATTGGATCGTGATAATAGGAGTAAGGTTATTTTTATTTGATTAATTAAATAACCTTTGCATATTATTTAATGAATAAAAATCTTTAATAACCATTTTACCCTTACTCTTAAATAACCCTTTTAATTAATTTAATTATTTTCCACGATTTAGAATATTTTAGCTTCTTTCGATGTTGCTATATAAAGATTTTTCTATAGTCAAGCCTATGTTTTTTATAGAATTGGTAGAGATTTCACAGTGATCAATGGTAGAGATTTAATATATATAATTGGGAAAATGGCTGATGAAGTATTTGTAGTTTTACAATTTGGCAATAAAGTGTCTAGAGAATATTTTTTTCGTAAATTAGTATTGAAAAGTGTAAATATTTTTTATTCGAGTGTCTTGAATTAATGGATGTTAACTATGGATGACATGTCTAATGGGTGCTAGTTCATTTTACACATAGGCATATGAGGAAAAAAGAAATTAGTCCTACATGGATGTGTACAGGTACAAGAGCAGAGTATAGGCTTCATGCCTTGATTTATTAGATATACTTCCCTTGTCCTCCATCTATTTTGATACCTTAACTTTAGAAATTGCAATTTGATAGTGGCAGGCTTAATTTTACAATCAAAGTGGAGAATTGAAAAAACAAATTGGTGAAGACGTCATGGATAACAAATTAAGCAAAAGTAGGAGTTAAAGCAAGCGGTTTTCATCACATAGAAGATTGTTTGACAAAATGAATTAAGAAGGCAATGGTTGCAACCTGTGATGTAGGTGTAAGATGCCATGTCTACTGTTAACATCATGGACTTGTGATAACGCAGGTCAAAGCATTTTCAAATGGGCATAGTATAGGGAAGGTGGATGTAGATTCTTCCGGTAGTATAACCCTATGTTTCCGGATTGAGCAAAAGAAGGGAAAATCATCTTCTTGAGTCTCAACTAGTGCAAGGGTGAAACTCCCATGGTGTACAAAGGCAATTGCAACAAGAACAAGTTATTGGTGGATGGAGAAATTTGAAGTGAACTATTTTCGTTGTTGTTTTAGTGGCTACCGTTATGCATATGTGTAAGTATAAATGAAGATAGTTGTGTTGCAAGTGTAGTGTTTAGTTTTTTTCTTTTTTCTTTTTTTGTGTTCTCCTAGATTAACTACCTACGATGGTTATAATGCAATGTTATAAGGCCTTTGTCTAACAATCCAACCAGTATACAAAATGATAAACAAAAAAGGAAAACATTAAAATTAGCTATCTTATAAGATCCACTACATCTCTATGGTTGTCTTCACATTATCAGGTTATGCTTAGAATGTCAAACATTGATTGAGAATCATGACCAGATAAAGCTTCTTAGCAATGCAAGGAATAACCTTAATACAACCCTTAAAGTGAGTTACCCATTTTCTTTAAATTTGTGAAAGCCTGTTATTTTTTGTTAGATTATTCCATGATTCTATTATTAGATAAATTAAAACAAGTATTTTCTTCTCCTTTTATTACAAAGCATTTTGGTGTGGAGTTGGAAGTCTAAGAAGCTATGCCCTTGTCTTGAGGGCTTTGCGCTATGGCATTTTTTTTCCTTGCAAGTCTTAAAAATAACATTACATGCTTACACATAGCAGACAGTGGAAAAGTTTAACAAATAGGCCTTTTCCTTTGGGTTTTTATTTGTCCAAGCTAATTCCTTCCATTATCCAAGCAGCATTTCCAGTTTAGTGGAATTCTTGAGGCATTGTCTAGCTGGGGATGATACTAAATCAAGGGGATGGTCACTAAGAAAGCTACCAGAAACTTCTATACGATCGATAAGGGAGATTAAAAAAGTCATAAAGGGAGACGATAACAATTGATATAACATAGTTAAGCATTAGAGAGTATATGGTTTTCCCTAAAGTGTAATAGCAAATAGAATTTATATAGCCGACCCCTTGTAAGGTCAGTAACACTTGAATATTGTTGTAGAAGGGAAGATATCCCTGGTTTTATTGTTAAACTACGGAAATACCAAAGTAGATACTTTGAATTTTTATAACCTTATGAAATTAGGTGTATTAAGGCCTATATTGAACAATTTGTGAGTTGAGGGCTACATTAGGCAAGTTTGATTGTTGGCAGAAGCTTATCGATCCATTACACATTATGCTTGAATGTTCCATGTCAAAGTCATTATGTTATTTCCTTAACTAATTAATGCACTTACCTTGCTACCAAAATCATTTTCTGTTCTTATTTTCTCTTTGCCCACATAATTTTATTATCAGCTAACAACATTCATTTTTGTCTAATTTTTGGCAGCCCACAAACTCTGGTTCGTGCTTTAAGGTCCGTTGCTTATTTTACCCGCATATCATTTTCTCATGAATGTATAGCTGATGTATGTTCTTGGTCACAAAAACTTTGTATTTGTGATAGGGAAATCGGGGTTAGGGATTTAAATTGCTGTGAATAGACCGACAAGACAAGGGAGAAAGGGGAAAGTGAAACTGAAGTGGATGCAACCGTCATGTGGGATTAGAGTTATGGTTGGGTTTGCCAAAGTGGATATAGGCTGAGGAAGTTGGGCCGGGTGTAGGCTTCTGTTATGGGTTCACAAAAAAATAATAATAATAATAATAACCTAATAGACCAATGTGGTCAGCTAAGGAGAATTATTCTCCAGATCCTCATGCATAGGAATGTAACTAATTGCACATGGTTAGTCTGATTTGTCAATTAGCTAAGCACATACATACTATTTTATGTAACTGTTTAGAGAGAGAAAGTAGATAATATTACATGTATGAATTCAAAAAAACAAGAGGAAAATATACAATACAGATTTCACTCTCCCCATTTGGGTAGCTTGCATTAGAGCTAATAGCCTAGTATCCGAGGCTTCCTTTCCTTTGCTGAACTTAATTTTATCTTTCCATAATTCTCTATCACATCTGGTATCAGAGCCGGTTAATTCCATGGAGACCCGTGAATCCAAGAAGCTTGATGAGGTTGTGTGTAATGCTGCGAAGGAGCACACTGAAGAAGCTCTCAAACCCATCCACGATACACTCAAGAGAATGCAAGAGCTGATGGATCAACAGATACTGTCCATTGCCGAATTGAAGACCAGTAAGCATGATAAGTTGGAAACATCTGGCTCCAAGGCAATAGATTCTGGTAAGTTACCTGAAACTGATGAGAAAAACGGGTTAGCACTTACTCATGCTGTAGCTATAGAGAATCCATTGCAAACACAAGCACTTAAGGTGGATTTTCCATCTTTTGATGGTAATGACATTAAGGATTGGTTATACAAGGCACATCAATACTTTGAAATTGATTCAACTCTAGAGGACTGGAAGATTAGGTTAGCTGCCATGAATTTAGAAGGGAAGGCCTTGAAGTGGTATCATTCATATATTCAGACTTTTGAGGGTCACCATGCTGTCACTTGGAATGAGTTGGTTAAGGCATTACAAGCTAGGTTTGGGAAGAAAGCGTATGAAGATCCAATGGCAGAACTTAAGGAATTACACCAAGATGGAACTCTACAAGATTACCTAAAAGAATTTGAAAACCTTGTAACTCAGGTCAAGCTACCTGATAAGCTGTTTCTTGAGTGGGTTGTACCCTTCCATACAATACCCTATACGCATGTTTAATCCCCAAACACTGCAAGAGACCTATTCCTTAGCCAAATTGCAAGAAGCGAACCTCTTTTCCACTAGACAATACCTTAAAACACCCCGCCTAAACCCAGCAGCTAACCCAGCCAATTCCTATACACACTCCCCATCCAACAGAACCCCAACTTACACTAGAAACATACCCATCACTACTGCTACCTCTAAGAACTCTCAAACACCTAGCCACACTTCTAAACCATCAAACCCCATCAACCCACAAACACGACTTACCAAAAGACTTACCTTAAAGGAACTAGAAGAAAAGAAAAGGAAGAAACAGTGTTTTTAGTGTGATGAACCTTTTGGTCCAGGTTATAGGTGCAAGAAACGGTTGAATATGTTGTTGGTAGAGGCCGAAGATGGAAGGGATAGTGCAGAGGAGGAAGACATCCAACCAGAGGAAGTAGAGGCTAACTTTGCTAAGCTCACCCTTAATGTCTTGAACCAGGATCAAGAACACTGCTTAAACAGTATGAAGGTGAGTGGGTATTAAAAGAAAAGAAGGCTGAGCATACTTGTTGACACGGGTAGCTCACTGAATTTTATTGATGAACGCTTAGCCAAGGGGCTTAGTTGCCCTTTTACTAATGTCCCCCCTCCCCCCCTTAAGGTAACATTGGCAGATGGCACTAGCCTATCTAGCACTTGCAAGATTCCCAAGTTTGCTTGGGAGATGTAGGGTCATGAATTCACAGCAGAAGTATATTTACTGACCTTGTCTAGCTGTGATATGATTCTAGGAGTGCCTTGGTTGAGGTCGTTGGGTACAATCCGCTGGAATTTCCAGCACTTAACAATGGGTTTTATTTGGAGTGGACAGGAATGTGAATTAACAACGGATAGGGAATAACTTAAGGTTGTTAGAGCAAGCGAGCTATCCAAGATATTTGAAGGGAATGGGGCGCTACACTGCCAATGTTGGATAGTCAGGGCTTTAACTGAGGAGGATGAAAGAAGGAAGCAACAGAAACTGCATCCAGTACTGTTGGATCTACTAGAGGAATTTCATGACCTCTTTGAGGAGCCACATGAGTTGCCACCACAGAGGGCTTTTGACCACAAAATTCCCTTGCAAGAAGGCTCAAAAGTTGTCAATATTTGACCCTACAGGCACTCTTCCATGCAAAAGATTGTCTTAGAAGATATGGTGAAAGAAATGCTCTTGAGTGGAATAATAAGGCACAGCCACAGTCCCTTTGCTTCACCGGTTGTCTTAGTGAAGAAAAAGGACAACACATGGGGAATGTGCGCTGATTATTGTGAGTTAAACAACCAGACTATCAAGGACAGGTTTCCAATTCCTATAATAGAGGATTTATTTGATGAGCTAAGTGGGGCTACTTACTTTAGTAAGCTAGACTTGAGGTTAGGGTATCACCAAATCAGGATGCACCCCGAAGATGTTTACAAGACAGCATTTAAGACACACAAGGGGCATTACGAATTCTTGGTTATGCCTTGTGGCTTAACCAACGCCCCTTCAACATTCCAAGGCCTCATGAACCGGATTTTTAAGGCTTACTTAAGGAAATTTGTCCTAGTATTTTTTGACGATATATTAGTCTACAACAAGGACTTGGAGGAACATAAGGTACACTTGAGGATAGTGTTTAAAATTTTGAAGCAGAAGCGGCTTTACTTGAAGAGATCCAAGTGCACTTTCGGGGCTACTAAGGTGGAGTACCTGGGATACATTATAACCAGGGAAGGAGTGGCTACAGACCTAAGGAAGATAGAGTCAGTTGTTAACTGGGCAGTCCCAAAGAATTTAAGGCAACTGAGAGGATTCTTAGGACTATCGGGTTACTATAGGCGATTCATCAGGGGGTATAGTGTCATCACCAGACCCCTCACATTATTGTTAAAGAAGGAAAATTTTAAGTGGAATGATAATTGCTAGCTTGCTTTTGAAGGGCTTAAGGTCGCCTTGTTAAGCTCACCAGTTTTAAAGTTCCTTGACTATAGTAAGGAGTTTGTGGTGGAAATGGATGCTAGTGGAGAAGGAGTAGGAGCTGTTTTGATGCAAGAGCATCATCCTATAGCTTATCTTAGCAAAACATTAAACAGTAGACAGCAAGGAATGTTTGTGTATGAGAAGGAACTCCTAGCCCTAGTTTATGCAGTAGAGAGGTGGAGATACTACCTAATGGGAAGGCACTTTGTCATCAAGACGGATCATCAGAGTTTGAAACACCTGTTGGAACAGAGGCTAGTTACTTCTAGCCAACACAAATGGCTAACCAAGTTGTTGGGTATAGATTACGAGATAAGGTATAAAAGTGGTCGAACTAATCAAGCAGCTAATGCTTTGTCTAAAATGGAATAGTTGGAATTGAATGCAATAGCAGTCACTGCAACCACTCCAGAATTAGTGGAGGAGCTGAGGAATGGTTGGTATCTCCCTGGGGGTTACCAAAACACATTGAACCACCTCAAGAAGGGAGAAGATTGCAGGCATTTCACCTTGGATCAGGGGTTGCTAAGGAAGAAGGGCAGGTGTGTAGTGGGGCCATCTATTGAACTTAGAAGGAAACTATTGAAGATGTACCATGATGGGGTATTAGGGGGACACTTAGGAGGTCATACTACCTATAAGAAGATAAATTATGTCTTCTATTGGCCTAAGTTAGAGCGTGATGTGAGGTAATATGTCAAGGAGTGTGAGGTTTTCTAGAGACACAAATTTGAGCACATAGCTCTACCAGGGTTGTTACAACCGTTGCCAATACCAAATACTTGTTGGGCTGAGGTAACTATGGACTTTATTGAGGGGCTACCTAAGTCTAATGGACGAGAGGTAATTATGGTAACGGTGGATCGCCTGAGCAAGTATGCTCATTTCATGTCACTCCCACATCCTTACTCAGCTCCACAAGTGGCACAATTATATCTGGATTATGTGTACAAACTGCATGGAATGCCTGAAAGCATCACTAGTGACAAGGATCCAGTGTTTTTTAGTCTGTTTTGGAAGGAGTTCTTTCGGTTGCAAGGAGTTGAGCTGAATTTGTCAACGGCGTATCATCCGTAGATGGATGGCCAGACAGAGATAGTTAACAGATACTTGGAGACTTACTTGAGGTGTATGACTAGTGACAACCCTAAGAAATGGGGACAGTACCTATCCTTAGCAGAAATTTGGTACAACACTAACTACCATGTTAGTGCTAAGAAGACACCCTTTGAGATCCTATATGGGTACCCACCTCCACTACACCTCCCTTACATTCTAAAGGATTCTAGGAACGCCACTGTTGACAGTATGCTAACTGGAAGAGAAGACACTATACGCATACTGAAATTCCATCTAAAAAGAGCTCAAAACAGGATGAAGCAGCAGGCTGACAAGAAGAGGACCGAAAGAGAGTTCAACATAGGGGACTGAGTATTACTAAAAATACAACCCTATCAACAGGTGAGTGTGAGGAAGATACCCAATCAAAAGCTCTCGCCTAAGTTCTACGGTCTATATAAGATACTAGACAAGATCGATAAAGTGGCTTACCGCTTAGATCTTTCAAGCGAGGCGAATATCCACCCCACCTTCCATGTCTTGCAGCTAAAGCTTTTCCACGACCAGAGGACGGACTGCTTGCCGTCGTTACCTGTCACAGAGGAAGAAGAAGAGTTAGAACCTATTCAAATTTTGGAAAGAAAAATGGTTAAAAGGGGAAACAAAGCTGGCGCAATGGGACTTGTTTTGTGGAGAGATCGACCGCCTTCAAATGCGACGTGGGAATTTTTAGTAGATCTTAGGTTTAGGTTTCCTTATGTACCCTTGTGGACAAGGGAATTCTTAGACGGGGGGACTATGATAAGGAAATTAGGGTTAGGGATTTAAATTGCTATGAACAGACCGACAAGACAAGGGAGAAAGGGGAAAGTGAAACTAAAGTAGATGAAGTTGTCGTGTGGGATTAGAGTTACGGGTGGGTTTGCCAAAGTGGATATGGGCTGAGGAAGTTGGGCCAGTTGTGGGCTTTTGTTGTGGGTTCATAGAAAAAAATAATAATAATAACCTAATAGACTAATGTGGTCAACTAAGGAGAATTATTCTCCAAATCCTCATGCATAGGAATGTAACTAATTGCATATGGTTAGTTTGAGGTGTCAATTAGCTAAGCACATACATACTATTTTATGTAACTGTTTAGAGAGAGAAAGTAGATAATATTACATGTATGAATTTAGAAAAGCAAGAGGAAAATATACAATACAGATTTCACTCTCTCCATTTGGATAGCTTGCATTCGAGCTAACGGCCTTGTATCCGAGGCCTTCTTTCCTTTGTTGAACTTAATTTTATCTTTCCATAATTCTCTGTCACAGTATTGTTCGTATTCATAGCCCATACCTTCATCCTACTTAGGTTTGAGTTTTATTTGTTTATTATCAAGTCGTTGAGTGAATTCATCTTGGGCCCTGGACTGTGTATTCTTGCCTGCCTAATAATTGACCAATAACTCAAGGGAAGAGGCATAAGACGAATAGCACTGAGATGATGGTGTTACGATGTTAAAATTACAATTTTATCGAGAGGATTAAGAAACATAAGGCACATGATGCCAATCCAGGCTTCTACGGTTATATGAACCAAAATATCAACACAAGAAAAGAAACTTGTTATAGTTGGGTACCCTGCGTGTTTAAAAATCTCTCTATTTCTCTGATTTGATCATGAAAATCTCTATTTCATTCTTTCAAAAGATTCAAGAAGAAATCAAAGATTCACATGTCTACCCTTTTGGTATGTTCTCCTTTGTTCATACTCAAGGTAGATCACTAAGGACTATCATATGATCAGAGGAACTAATCGTCGTAGTACTAAGCAAGAGATGTTAATTGAAAGAAGCAAATCCTATACATAAATACAAGAGAAAAAGTAAAAATCAAGAAAGATATGCTTCTCAATGGTTCTGTAGCCTTGACACCTACTACATGCAGAACACAATTCAATAACCGGTCATTTGCAGACTCCACAGCACATCTAGGAAAAAGGAGCATGAGTCAAGAAAGGGTTAGGTCGAGGAAGCAAGGAGATTCCTTGTGGAATTAACGCCCATATCTCACCAGTCAAGCACTTGCTGATTAAAGGCTATGATGGGGAGTCCTCGCCCTGATTAGAGGTTATAGGTCATTGATGCATCCCGTGTGTCTTGGCCCCCTAATACTTGGACCACTAAGAATTCAATGTCTAATTGCCGAACAAAACTAGTGTGAAGCAGTTAGAAAACATGAGGCTAGACTCTAATTTGGGGAAGCATGAAACATCCCTATAACATCAAAAGGTCTAAGCCAAGAGGGCTAAATAAAGTGAGAAAGCATGGTCTAGTGCGAGTGGCTCTAGATTTTATATTGCTAAAAGAATGGGAGCTGTACTTATGGATTAACATTTGTCACTCAAGGATTCTTTGCTACAAAGAATGAGCAACTTCTGTGAAAGTTCTCATTATCAAGTCATGATGAAATCAAAGAGTTATTGTCCCAAGTATTGGTAAGAGAGGATTGTTGTGCTATCTCATGTGACACCCACTAAACGATAAAAAATCACGTAGTATTTCTGTAATTATCAGTGTGAGTTACCGATACAACCATGGGTTTAAACAATCAAAAGGCTAATTTGATTGAATTAGAAAAGAAAGCAGGAACACAACTATTGAATATGGAAATTCACAAGAGCGTCATTTGCTCCCCAGGAGTTTACAAAGAGATATTTTCTGGCTGCCCTTCTACTATCTAGGCTTTATTTATAGGTTGTCCAGCTATAGCTAACGAGTTCTAGAGACTACTGGAACTATGTAAAAATCCAACTGGGTAACTCACTAACAGAGCTACTAATGGTACAAACAAGTGAAAATATAACAAATAGCTAACCAATAAAACAACTAAATTCCACTTTTGCACTTTTACTATGACAGAACTAACTGGTACAAGTCATATCAATTACATCTCCTCTCAACATTGACCTTGTCATCAAGGTCAAGTTAACAAAGTAATTGGGAATGAAAACAGTCAAGTGATATATGCAGCAAGTTGTTGTAGGCATTGAATGAACACTGCCATTGATGCTTTGCTTGGATTTTCTTCATCAGAAACAAAGGCCATCTTCTTCTAATCTACTTGTAAGTGGAGGTGACCTTCATCAATGACAAATTCCCCTAAGAATTCTTGATGAACACTCTGATGACTTCGCACTTCCCTCAAATCAAGATCTCGTTTCAAGTCCGCAACAATTGTCTTCTCCCATCATAGTTCTGACGTGAGGTAGGTTTCCCACCCCTACAAACTCGTGACCACCTCCTTCAGAGAGTTAAGTCGGTCGTTTCTGTCTTTAAGTTTCGACTGAGCCTTGGACAAGTCGGATACGGTCTTTTATGCCCTCTCTTCAGCCTCAGCATCCTTGCGGTGACAGTCTTTCCTCATCGCCTTAAGCTCCTCCCAAGCTTCCTTCAGTTTGACCTCCATCGCCATTCGCTTCTGAAATTGGAAGTCATATCAATCATATTGTCACGAAAATAACTCAAAGTAATTACTAGACTCGGTTGTTCATTCACGTACCTGCTTCTCTCCTTTAGCACAAGCGAAAAGAACCTCGTATGCAACCTTCACGATCTACACAAAAAAAAAAAATAATAAATAAATAATAAAAAAGTAGTAAAAATAAGCATAAAAGAATAAAAGAGAAAGAATTCCAAACTTATACCTCGGTGAAATGCACAAAGAAGAAGGAGTGTAGATCGGAAGTTGACATGTGTGTCACCAAGACCTCCGCTTTGCCTCTCTCCTAGAGATTTAAGATCCCCTTGAGCAAGTCTTCTTGACATGTTCTCCTTTCCAAGCCCTGCACCACAATAGGTAGTGAGACACTAAAGTGCAAGGGATCAAGAGGCCTTAGGGAATCGTTGCTTCCTTAAAGCTCCTATTGTGGTGGCTAGGCATCATGGCGATGTTTCTACTAGCACTCCATGGGTATATCCTAGTTCCCCCAAAGGCGACAAACCGAGTCCCTGTGTCATTCAGGATAGAAACCACTTCCTCAAAATGATCGCGCTTTGTTGCCACCACATCACCCTACTTTGAAGTCCGTTTTGGTCACCTCGAGTCATTGGTTAAAGACCGTCTCCTCCCCTCTAGTGTAGCTGTGGTTGGGCCAGTCTACCGGGTAGCCTCGGTGTCCTAGATCACAATTCTCCCCTAAAAGATCTCTTAGCAGTAAAGGCTACTAGCTCAACTCTCCTCTCATCTTTGGGCTTGAGTTTACCACGCCCTATCTGATGGGTAGTAAGGTTAGATAGACGAATTCTCCTAAATGATGCCCTCTCAACAAGGAAAAACAAACTATCAGCAAAATATAGAATTAAATTAAAATCTACCACATAAATCTCATCAAGAAGAAGTCTATGAGCTATAATCCATGAGTTCACCCTCAAGCCAACCCTATCTCGGACTTCAACCCTTACCTTTACCTTGATTCTCCCTAGCGTTCTTACTAATGTCGCCTCTGACATTAGACCCTTTAGGTGTTTTCGTACTTATGCTCCAAAATACCCGCATCAAGCTAGGGGCATCAAATGGCCTCCCATTCTTCTTTAGAGCCCAAAGAAGGACCTTAGATCGGTGTTTATCAAATAGCAACTATTTGATGGGCTTGGTGTAGATCGAATTCACCCAACGAACCTAGAAGTTTTGTGCCTTGGACATTTCGATCACAGTGAATTTTTTCTTTTAATTGTGCACCGAGGACATCAACCCATTTATCAGCTTCATCCCAAGTCGGCTAGACAAGTAAAACTACCCATAAGACGGCTCAGATTCTTCACCCGGTAGAAAAATCAAAACAATTGTAGGGTAGGTCAAGCGCTGTACAATTTGCAAAGGCTCTTAAATGCCACCAATAGAGTGTAAGCATTAAGCAAAAGTTGACGAGGATTGACACGGTGATAGTTGAAGAACTCATTTTGGAAGTCATTAAAAGGTAACCACAGCTTGAACTCAAGAAACTTCTAATAGATGCAAAGGCGATTACTTGACATCAATGTGATAAGCTGTCCCTTGTGTGTAGCTCGGACTACCTAAACTTCCAGAACTGGCTCATAACATAAGGTGACTGCATCCACATCGATCTCATCTGCAAGGCTTCTCACTCCTATAAGTCCCACCCCTAACGACGATAACTGATTGTAGTTTAAGTAAATCGACTTTTTATCTTCCCTATCATCAGGATATATATCGAGGGCTAACTCTTCACCATGAACTTCTTCACTGCATTATTTCTCAAAGGACCTAAGGATCGCACTATCCACCTCTTCTTCCATTGCCGTTGTCATGTGGGATTGGCTTAAGGGTCTTACCTCACATTTTGCTACATTAGAGACAATATTTTAAATGACACTAGAAAGTGTGTAAGAAGACAAGCTTAACATACAAAATGAGTGAACAAATGTCAAAAAATTGAAGAAGGATAATGAGAGAAATCAATTGAACACACAAATGTCGGAAGTTGTAAGAATGTGAAGAGAGTGAAAGGTATAAATGGGGGTTTTGATACCTTATATAGGTAGTTGTAAAGCATATGCACATTGTCTCATATTATTTGAGATTGCACTATATGTCTCTTAACAAAATAAAAGGCTAAGATTATTTCACCCTCACGAGTACCTCAAACCCCATCGCGTCATGTAGCTTACTACATTAAATGCATGGGTTTGCACTTGCAAACATAATTTAAAAAGTGAAAGATGAAAGGATAGAGGTGTCTATAGTAAACCTTTTCACCTTCCTCAAGTTTTGGGTTGACTTTTGAAGTATAAAGATTATCTACCATAGCTTGGTTGATACTATCTAGCCTTTTACTATCGTTGTGGCTTGCTGCTCATCTCTAACGGCTCATACAGGTCATCCTACAACTTAGTGGGCGTTCTGGCTTTCAGCCTCGGAACATCAAGGTCGACTAGTTCTTTCCGCTGGTTGAATAGGTCCTCCTTAGCTCAACATAAGCTTGGTTAACACACCTATGCCTTCACCATAGTAGATACAAAGCCTAACCACTACTCTCATTCATATACTGCATATATATGACATAGTGAAAAACAAATTGAGGAGAAACACTCCCATCTGATGCATATATTAGCATAAAGATGGTTCAAATTATAAAACCTTTATAGAAACTTGATCCATACATAAGTAGTGCATAAGAAATAGTGCTAGATAAAAAAGGAAAAATGAAAAAGAAAAAAAAACATACCCAACTACAATTATTGATTCAACCATCTTAATCATCCAAAGCAGATATATATTATTCAATTATTACTGACTAATGAAACAAAAAACTGATCTATCCTAATCATAGATACCCAAAAACGGATCTATTCAAAAACTCAACCTAAAAAACACATCTTCAGTCAATGATCACTATTCTATCAGAATTCCTTTCCTTTCCTTACCCTTTTCCCTATAGTCTTTACATAGTGTCATCATCAGATAGGAGCTCTTTTGCTTGATGGTATTTTCCTTTTCTACATTATCATTTGCATCATCTCCACCATCACTAACACCGAGCATCATCGTCTATTCTTGCTGGTGGTGATGTTGGTCCTTTTTTATTAGAAATGGTGTGCTCTTGAAGTATATTTAGATGGTGTCATACATGTTTGAAAATTCTTCTCCATTGCCTCCACTTTAAGAACACCTATAGTCTAATCCTTCAATGTGGGAGGAAATTAATAGGGAAAGAGAATTTAAGTAACAAAATAAACTTACTATGGTCAATATGCTAGAAAATTTATTGTACCTTTGTTTGTTGTTATAGGTTATGACAATTAAGAATTTGTTGTTCTTGTTGGTCATGGCTATAATGCTAGTCTTCTCTATACTCCTCACCATGCTTCATACGCTACAAGAAACATAGCACAATTAGCTTTCATATAACAAAGGAATTAGCTACAACCAAGGTTGACAAAGAAGCGTATTTCTTGCTCAAATTGGTGGGATAAAGAACCTTATCCAAATGATGCCCACTGTGATTGTGTCCATTTGATTTACATAGTGTGCATGTCACAGACCTTCCTCACCATGACAATTTTTTCATGTTTGACTTCTCTAACTCTTCTTTTCTCCTATTCTTTTGTAGTCTTTCTCTCATTAAGTGCTTAGGCAATGGCTTAGGGCCCATGACTCCAATTTTCTTCCAAAAACTTCTCATCTTTGACTAATGCAATGGTGTGGATGTAGATCTTTCTAAATGTCTCTTTGTTGTAACACTCATCAATGTAATCTACTAGATCACGACCTAAATTGATAATTTCACAAGTGTCATGGCAGCATGAAATCCCTGTCAAGTCTTATTCTTGACAAAGATAGGTTTGCTTATCTAAGTCTACCACATACATTTGCCCATTAAACCAAATCTCGTACTCTAATTGTCCACCGAATAATATCTAACACCACCTTGACTTTTGCTTATTCTCAAGATTAAATGCAATCCTTGGGCAAATCTTCCCAATCCATTTTACATATTCTTTTCATTATTATTTGATTCCGCCATTCAAATAAACATGAATGTCATCTAACATGGTGACGATGGACTTACACCAAGCTTATAAAATCTTGCCATTGAATGCCTCACATATATTATTTTCGACAATGTCACAACACAAATCCATTTTGAAGAGGGTCCTAGACTAGTGCCTTGAATCATTCCTCTTTAAATCTAGCCAAACTTGCTTATCAGCATGTTCCAACTACTTTGACAGAGCATTGAAATAAAGGATTGTGGTGACTTTGGCTCTATACTATAATAGCTTCTTGAAAAAGGCACTGCAGTGCTTTTTAGCCCAATTTACATATATGTACCTTGCACACATCCTATGTCTGCATTGGGAAGGTCTTTCATAGCTAGTAATAGACCCTGGAAAAAAATAATAATAAGACCGAAGATATCAACCGCATATATAATATATATGCATCACATAAAAGATAAACCAATGTGGAATTATATTTATTCGATTACTTTACCTTCCATTGATCAATGATAAATGTCAACTCACGATTGTCATTTTCCTCTATGTTAAAACCTTTAATCAATGTACGTAGAAACCATGCCCATATGTCTTTACTCTCAGATTTTACTACTACCTAAGTAGGTGGATAAATCTAGTTATTAGCATCTTTCTCTATGGCGGATAACAACTCTTCTTTGCAAACTCCTTTTTGAAAACAATTTCCAAGCTTAATCACTCACCTACAACCAGCTAAAAACCCCTCTCTTAACCTACTGGAACTTATATAAAATCGATCAAACTTTGCTTTCCCACTATCCTTGTCTCTCCGAACTCACATCGTAATAGTTGAACCAAGATTCTTATGATGTAATTCCTCTAAGTAGTCCCACAACATTACATATTTCTTCTTATAAGAGCCTATTAGGACTTCCAGCACCTTTCCCCTAACTTAATGACATTGATCTATTGTTACATTAACCATATGTTCTCTTATCAATGTCTTTACGTCTAACATCTTTATATGGGGCAAGACAATGCATGTATTATGGGCAAGAATATTTTTGCTAATAGACTACTTTTCACACACTTATTCGTGAAGGAAATTTTGCATATATGGTGATTATTACATGTCTTTAGGCGAGCATATAACATCTAAAGGCAATCATCCTTTGCACATTTCACTCTAATTTGCGTATGCGTGTTTCTTGCATACACAAACTCTTTCTATTCAGCTATTGTATTTCTTATCACTGCATCCATAAATTCATTCGCACTCTTAAAAGCCATTCCAACTAGGAATTGCACTTTCTTTGCATTAGGATCAAACACTTTGAAGTCTTTCTTTTTCCCAACGTACTCTACTTCATCTTCATCTTCTCTATTTGATACAAAGTTGTCATTCACCCTATCTAATCCATAATCATTGTTTGACTTGTCGTTAACATCTAACTCATTTAATCCAACAACCCTTCAGTTAACGTACTAATATTTTGTGCCTTCTTTAGCCATACCCCCCTCTTGAACTCTTTTATACTTGTCTTTGCGTCTACTAACTCCTTATTGGACTCAGCCTCACTAGAGAACACTTGATCATCTAAAATTTTTGAGTCTTTATCTTCTACATCAACTGTGTCCTTACTATCATCCCCTTCATAAGCTATCTTAAAGTCAATGCCCTAATATTCATTAGCAACACTAGAAGACCTTCCAACTCTTGAAGAACCACCAACCTTATCACCATGTTGCACATACACTTTGATGCTTCCTTGACTCCATTGCAAGTTTAGAATTTCAGTGCTGCTAATTTTGTCATTTAACACTCTTAAACCATCAACAAAGATGTATTGGAAGTGTGATATCTAAGCAACTCTACATCATTGTATCTGAATTCTGTGATGAGCTTTGCTTTAAAAAGTTCTCAAGCGAACTCAACAACTTCAACCCATATAACATCATATCTTCCAAAAACATACACAATGCCAAGTGGGTCCTTCGCAAATTTACCACCCATAATGTACACCTATGGGCTCTTTATCATTTTTTTACTGTAAAATCAAACAAAGTGGACAACATAAACATGGGACGACCACAAACAATAAAAAAAAAAATTGTACAATAAATGTGTAATGAAAATGATTTAATCAAATCTCAATATTGGACCACGACTTTACTATTTGCTCTTATAGAACCAAAGTATAACTTGATAATTTCATATAACCTCATAATATAACCTCATAACATGGATCATATAACTTATTGGTAATTATCATCTCAACTAATAGATTTAACCATAAAACATTCACTAAGCATTACGATATCTCATTTCTATTCACATTTAAATAGTAAGGACCACCTCAATTCAGTGGAACATTATGGGGCCACGGATTGGAAGTGAAAACACATACTTATTTCAGTCAATAACTTAGTTCCCTCCCACGTGTTGTGACAAATTATTCTCGTGCATAAACACTGTAATGCCTATTCTTATTTTCCTTCTTCCTTTTGTCATTCCTGACATACACTTAGACAAATGGAAGAAGAAAAAACAACACCTACTGCTCCACTATCCTGCTTTTACTTATCTACGATTGGGTGGTTATCAATCTTAAATGCTATATCTGTTGAAGTTTGGAATAAATTTTTCTTTGTTGTTTGCCTATTCCACATCTCAAGTAGTTGTGGTGTTTTAATTCTAGAAGGAAATGGCAATAAATTCTAAAAAGACCTATTACGATAGAGGAGGGAAGCTTCTATTATGACAAAGGAAGTATTTGTATTAATTGTAGGTTAACTCGACAATTTCCAACCTATTCCTCTTCACATGTAAAATATTTCCACAGGACAATGCCATGTCATAGTTTTTTAACATCTATTGTTTCTATAAATGGATTGACACACTAAATCATTCATATTTCAAACTTTTTATTATTTAATTTCATATTTTTCAACTATAGACATCATTCTATCAAAATTTAAAAGTATAGCCACTTGTATGGTCATGTTTTCTAAAGATTGAAGATTACATTGATCCATTAAAATAATAGATGGGACAGCAGAAGCTCCTTGTTATATATATATAAAAGCATATGGATTCAAGTTTACTTGCACTTACTACGTATGCTCATTCTGTAATTGAATCATGTAAAGGATTATAACATTAAAATATTGTTATTTTAACGTAAAACTTCAATATTTATTTGAAAGGTATATTTCATAGTTCACTTTTTTTTTTTTTTTTTGCCCCTTCTATTGAAGAAACTCTCATCTAGAAAAACTGACGAAAATGCTAAAAAATTTAATGACAAGTAATCGTTGATCCATCAAAAAAAAAAAAAAAACTTAGTTATAAAATTGCACTCATCTATTGAGTTTTAATCTCTTTATATTAGAATTCTAACGATTAGTTTTACGATTAACTTAAATAGAACATTCTTAAGGATCCAATTATATTTATTGTAACAACTATTAAATTGATTTTGAGCTTTCGATATATGTCAATTTTCAATATTAGTAGTCAATTAATCTACATATTAGTAAACATATTTCTAATGCTAACCAAAAAAATGTTGCATCCATCTAAAACATTTGTTGAGAAGCCATTGCATATACATGTCTCTAAAAAATTGAGACATAAAAATTAGTGAAAAATAAAATAGTTGACCAACGTTTTGGCACTTTTATAATTAACTAACTTTTTTTTTTAACAAACCAATGACCCATATCCCTTTTTTAATGCAATTTTTAAGCGCTCTATTAAAATACAAGTTACAAGTTTATTAATAGAAAAAACACAAAATCAATTAATCGTAAAAGTGATTATGTTTAATAAATTTAAAAAAAAAAATCTTATTGCGTATATATGTAATGTAAATGTAAATGTAATATCCTCAATCTATCACTAAAATACTTGCTTATATCTATCTACATATTCATGTAACGTGTAGTATATTTGTGATGACACCTTTTTAACAATTATCATTTTACATAAATATTAAAGTGCTAAAATTTACGGAAGTCCATTCTTGACTCTTCCCAAAATTTACTAACTTTTCCAACTATTGATTCATTGAAATGGATATTCTATCAATGGTGTTACGTGAGAGCTCTTTGCTAGGTAATATAACTCATTTTATTGGTAGAACAATGCGATACATAACACTTAGAAAAAAGTAAGCCAAAGAGGTGAGGGTTATGGATCAAAACTAAAATGGTCATATCTGTTTACTAAAAATGGGCATTAACAAAGCACTGGGAAAATACCCACCTAAAGGGTAGAAAAATAAAAGTAAAAGTAAAAGAAAAAACAAAAATAGATCCACACCACCCACACTTTGAAGCATGCAAAGATGGAGATGGAAATGGTGAGGTGCATAGAGCTAAGATGATAGTGGTGTAGTGGGAACAACCTCCTATGATGAGCCCATAAAGTTGCTGAAGAGACAGGGATGAGAGTGAAGATCCAACAAGCTTGAAGGTGGATAGAGAAAGTCTAAACTAGATTTCATGAGGGTGGAGGAATTTAAAAAAAAAAAAAAAAGAAGAAGTGAAAAAGGTCGGAAAAAATGGTTGGAGGTGAGGGCTGCCAGCAAGGGTGAGCCGTCCCTATGGTTTTTAAGATAGGATGAGATTTTTTTTTTTTTTTTCCGTTTTTATTTAGGAAAGATATGATACTTGATACCTCTTTAGTAACATGATTTTTAGGCTCCTCAATGCAGCTCCGCTTCGTTCCGTCGACGTGTCGTAGAGGTTGTCCAGTGCATTGTCGAACGAGACAAGAGCAAGCGTCGGCTATTCGTGGGCAACATCAACCTTGAGACCACTCCCTCCACTCTCTTCTCCTCCTTTTCGTTCTATGGCCATGTTGATGAGGCCATTGTTATTCTCGATAAGTTTGGTACGTATTAGAGATTCTTGTCCATTATTTTTGGTTCATTAAATTTTCTTTTAAAGAACCATAATGCTCCTAAAGAGTTCATTAATACATAACATTAACACAAGCAATACGCGCTGATAAATGTAAAAAATAATAATAAAAAAAAAAGTTAAACAACTCTGTTCATATGACCGAAAAGCGTGGTATAAATACTAGTCCTAATACGGACTAAAATATCTGCTTGTGGAGTAAGCATATAAAAAAAAAAAATGAAGAACTTTATTTATTTATATTCATAACTAGTTCTTCCGAACTCGTCCTAACATTTATTTTGGTTACATGATTCTTAGTTGAAATATCAATTAATGGACTTGATGCAATTTTTTTCCAATAGGTAATAGCAGGGAGTATGGATTCGTGACATTAAAGATATGCAATGCGTTGGGTGCTCGAAAGCACAATATGGACAAGAAAATCGATGGGTATTTCATTGTGACAGAGTTCAAGGAGTCAACTCGGAGCCATGCGTGGAGGTGCTATGAAGCGTGCGTTCGATTTGAGCAACGAGGCTGTCGAGAGAGATGGAGAAGGAAAAGAACGAGTGTAGGTGGAATCTTTGATTAAGCTCTGTTCGCATTGTTTTGTTCTTCTGTAACTTAATGTGCTGCAGTTTTTCAGAAAGTCCAATTTACTTTCATTAGATGTTCGAAGACACTAACGTGGGTAACTTTGTTTCAATTTTGCTATTATGTTCGAAGACACAACTGTATGAAATCCCGATAACCAATAAGAAAACGTGGCTGATTTCTAAAAATCGGATCTCGCAAAGTTATATACTTCCGCCACCTTGATCCATATTCTCACAAAATTAATACAAATTTGGATCGTAAAACCCAGAGTGGTTGGGATAGTTTTCAGAATTTCCGTGCTTCTTCTAATACTTCATTAAGGCCTCATTTACTTTCAAAAATAAAATAGATGAAGAATAAAAAAATTGTTCTTTTACAATGGTTTTTATCAATAACAAACTAAAATTTAATATTTCAGTATTTATTTCTTATAAATTTTTATTATAAATAATACTTATTATAATGTTTATCCAACCTCATTAATTACAATATCATATTGGAAATATAACAAAAAAAAAATACTAATATATCATTATTTGGTCATTATAACTATTTATTGAGAATATAACTGTGCATTACTTAAACTATTTCTTATGGAATTAAAAAACCACTATACAAAAAGTAATAACTATTCACTGTAAAGAGAAAATGTAAAAGTTATCTAAAAATAAAAATTTATAAGTCAATTTGCAAGTAAACAAGGTAGTAAAAAGTATTCAAGAAATAATTATTCCGTTTAATTTCTACTACCTTCAAATAAACAAACCCAATGACCTACAAAGATAAACCAAACTCTACTAGCTTTGAGTCCCAAATGCTTAGGTGCTAACCAAATTACCAAATTTCGGCCTATTGGGTTGTGTAAGACCATCTACAAGATAGTCACAAAAATTTTAGTCAATTGCCTTCATCCTTTCTTAGATGACTTAATACATCTAAGCTAAGTTAGCTTCATTCCAAAAAGGAAAGCAATAGACAATGTTATACTCTTAAATGAACTTCTTCATAGCGCTAAAAAGAAAAAGGGCAAATATGGTTGAATCTTCATCAAATTTGACATTGAAAAGGGTTTTGACAAAATTGAGTGGGACTTCATTAGGTGGACCTTAACTTCACTTTACTTTCCTAATTGGTGGATCAAGCTCATTGCATATTGCATTTCCATTACTTCCAGAGAAATTCTCCCCACTAGAACAACCTTTGATGCTTTTCAAACCTCGAGAGGCATTCTATAGGGGGATCCATCTCCCCTTACCTATTTATCAGAGGAATGGAAATCCTTAATAGGCAAATATCTTAGCAAATTGCATCTGATGATTGGAAAGCCATCAAAGTAAGAGGAGTGAATATTGGCTTCTTGCACTTACTTTTTGCTTATGACATTATTCTTATGGCTAAAGCCACACCAAAAAAAAAATCCATGAAGCAATTCTTGAAACTTTATCTATCTTTAAGGAATGGTTAGGGCTTCAACTTATTTCCTCCAAATCAAAAATTCTTTTTTTTTTTGTTTCCAGGAAATATACTTTTCTAAACAAAGCATGACATCCAAACCATTCTTAGATTGACAAATGCTTCCTCCTTTAGTAAGTATATTGAGTTTCCACTAAAAAATGAACTTAACCCAAAAGCCACACAATTTATCCAAATCATAGAAAAAGTCCAAAAGAAACTATCTAGATGGAAGGTCAAATTATTAAGCATGGCTGAGCGCTTGCTACTCACTAAAACCGTACTTCAAGTAATTCCCTCCTATTATATGCAAGCTCTCTCACTCCCTACTAAAACAATAGAATCAATTGACAAAATTGCAAGGGCTTTTGTTTAGAATGGTACCAAAGAAGGGAGGAAAATTCACTAGTGTGGCTAAGAACAAATAACTAAGTCTAAGGAAAATGGTGGGATAAAATTGGATAGCCTTCAAAGGAGAAAGAAAGCATTGGTGATTAAAAGGTTTTAGGATTTTCATCAAGGCAAAGTTTTCTAAGCAAACCTATGCCAACAAGAGTATAGGAGAAAAATAATTGAAATCTCATTGTATTCTTTACTAGTTACCTCTCACTTATAAAAAGAGCTCACCTTAGGCCACCAATGGTTTCTAATCATAGCTACCACATCCTAGAGAATAGAAGGGAAACTAAATTCTGGCATGACTTATGGTCACATCTAGGGCTACTATCTAAACTCTTCCATGGCCGTTTCCTACCAATATCTAAGCACCTAATAGTAAGAGAATGCTAGCAAGATGTATTTAATTGGAGGGATGACATAATATCCTACCCCATTTCTAATTGGATTTTCAACCACATTATGCCTATTTCCCTTGAGGGCAAAAACACATATGTGAAGCTTCGCAGCAAATGCTAAAATGGGCCTAAATCTAAAAGACATCTGTATCCTTCTTGAGGTAAGCCTAGCTACAGAAAAATTGGATTTGCATTAGATATGGATTTTGATACTACATCCAGGGTTAAATTTATTTCTATAGAGATATTACACATATAATCTTCTTACCGGTGCTAAACTCAAAAGTATCCTCCCTATTACAGAGGTCAAGTATCCTAGATGTAACAACCTTGATGAAGACATAGATCATGCTTTAAGATCTTGCTTGTTGGTGAAGCATATATGGGCAACAATCTAGCTTAACCGCTGTCCTTTTAATAAACAACATCAATTGCCTCATTGGAAATGAGTAAATAGTATTTTAAAGAAGAGAGCACATGAGTTCTAGGCTTATAAGAGACAAAACTCGAAAATATATACAATCAATTAGTTTCACTTCAAATGGAAACCTCCATAAGAGGGTTAGGTCAAATTGAACATGGATGCACGAGTCAACTCCTTAACTGTAAGGGTTCTATGTGATGAATGGATTCTATGAAATCTTGGCAAATTGTATACATTGCATGCAAAGTTGTGGGGCCTATTTTGGGGTTTATTTTATTGTTTCATCTTGAGGATAAAAAAATTGAAATCAACTTAAAACTCAAAGATTGCAACCATGCTAATAGAAAAATAATGCATTCCTTTAATAAATATTCTCACGCTGTTAATGTTTGTAGGGAAAAGGGAGGATTCTAGGATACAATCACTCAAAAGTGACTATATAGTGCAGTCACAGTATATTATCCCAAATTACAATACATAAGGTCCATTAAATGTACAAATGAAATTGATGATGACTCCTTCAATACTATTGATAGTTTTCATAAAAAACCGCTAATGGATCTTATGTATAGTAGTTTAGGGTGGTATACTGTGAGTGCACCTATGCTTGTTTAAAGATATGCTTCTAGACTTCATGTATAGGGAAACTAACTTACAGCTAAAGCTCACTTGGCGAAGACAGAGAGGATGTGTTCCTTTTTGTTGCTTCTTTGGGAGTTTTATATAGCCTTTTGCAAATTGCTTACAAAAATTCCATACTCAAAGTATACGCTGTTGGGAGTGAGTGCTCTCCTCCACTATCCGTACATTTTTATCTCGCAACCCCTAGCAAATTTTGGGTCTTAATATTCTCTCTTTTCTATCCCTCCTATCTCCTCTGTCTTAATATTACGGTATTGTACTTCCAAATCCTCTCGTTTGCTTTATCTACTCTTTCGCTTTTCTTTTCTTACAATAACTTCCTATGATATTTTCCTCTCGTTCCTCGTCGTTCATATCCAAAGCAATCCGCTCTACGACCTACTCCTCCTCCTTCTCCGAAACTTTCTCAACGACGTTGCGCACATCTTACTCTCATCCTTACACACCGTCATCCCATGACTGCTACCACCGCACGAGCTCTCTCTCCCTAGGATGCACACTTGATCATGCAATACTTCACCCCTAACCAACTCCTTAGCATCCTCAATGCAGCTACGCTTTGTTCCGTTAATGTTGTAGAGGTTGTCCAGTGCAATTGTGGACAGAGATAGGAGCAAGCATTAGCTCTTGGTGGGCAGCCTCAACCGTGCTCTAAAACCACACCCTGCACTCTCCTTCCCTTCTTTTTGTCTCATTATTTCCTTCTTTGGTACGTGTTTTATTCTTATCCATTATTTTTGTCTCATTAAATTTTCTTTTAAAGAACCATAATGCCGCTAAAGAGTTCATTAATACATATAACATTAACACAAGCAATACGTGCTCATAAATGTACATAAGTTAATGTGAAAGAAAAAGAAAAAAATAATCATGTGTAGCGTAGAATAGTTTAAAAGTCTACTATTTTTCTTTTTCTTTTTTTTTTTGTATATAAGTTCTTCATCTTTTTATTTTAATTTATTTTTTTATCTTTCTTGGTAAGAAGTAAAGCTAAAAAGGTGGCTAGTTTGAATTCGAAGTTAAAAAGTTAGCATTGGATTTATAATCTCGTTGCCTACAAACAAAATGGTATTTTAATAATGTAGTCAAAAAGTTTTTTTTTTCCCTTAAAAAAAGAGATAAAACAGCTTTGTTGATATGACCAAAAAAAGAATGGTATAAATGATAGTACTATTATGGACTGCAATATCTGCTCGTGAAATTTTTAATATAATATTCTGTAATAATAATAAATAAATAAATAAATTAAATTAGATAATAATTTTAAACTCGAGAAAAATAAATCAAAATGATGATGATGATGATGATGATGATAATAATAATAATAAGGCAAATGAAAGTAAAAATGGTTTAGTAATGAGGACAATATGGTTATTTGACGAGGAAAATATAAATGGATGACCACATGTCATTCTAACCTTTTTTCTCACATTACGCACTATAGTATTTCCAAAGTAAGGAAAAAACCCAAGGAAAAGAAGGTGACTACCATATTAGGTAACCTAATGAAATTACACATTGTAAACACCTCATTTTTGCCCTAATGATCAATAATAATTAACAATAATTAATTTCTAATTTTTTCTATTTTTTCTATAATTTAGCAAAAATAGGAAAAATATTCAAAAAATAAAATAAATAGGAAAAATACATCAATTTTGGAAAATAATTGCAGAAATGACAATTAAAAAGGTCAAATAATTTTTACAAATTTTTGAAATTTCAAAAAATACAAAAAATAAAAAAATCGCATTGCATATATGCAAATTGCAAAAATAATAAAATCGTGAAAGTGGGCTAGCCCAGCTGGTCTGAACCTTAGTCTGGTGCACGCGCGGGAGGGCTCGGTTAGGGGTTCGAAACGCGGGGGAAGCAAAATCCGCGTTTTGCAAAAATTTTTTCTGCTTGGGACACGTGTCAGCAGTCAATTGGTTGGAGCGAATGCACGCGCCAAGCGCGTGATCGTCTTCAACCTCCGTCCAAGATCGTCGGCGAGGAGAAAAATCCGAATTTCTGCCGTTTTGATTCGATTTTTTGCACAAATTCAACAGATCTTCAACGAAAATAAGATAAAAATCATCCAATTGAAATCAAATCGCAACAAATCAATGGATTTGCACAAATCGGAGATGGGTTTTAATCGCAAATCCGATTTGCTTCAATCGGTGGAAATCCAAGCTTATCCAGCTCGATTTCTTATGCCTATAAATAGAGGATGAAGTGGAGAGGCAGAGGGACGGATCAAAAGTGAGAAAAAAAGAGAATTGAAGCCTTGCCAAAGTTCTTCAACCGGCGACCATCGATCAAGCGTCGAGCAGCCACTAGGAGTTGTTTCTGAAGCAAACCACCGCCATAGTTGAGTTCCTCACCCCCGAAAACCTAGGAATCGACACCTCAACCACTTCGAAAGGCCGTCGAAATGCCGTCAACGAGCATCCCCAGCCGCTGTGTCCAATCGACCCGACCCGTGCATCGACCCGGATTCAGGTAAGTCAGATTTTCTGATTTTTTATTTATTTTATTTATTCCTTATGTATTTATTTAGTTATTTTATTTATTTTTTCGAAATTTCTTTATTTATTTATTTGTTATAATTCAAAAAATAAAGTAATGTTAGAAATTAGATTAGTTTTTTTTTTTAGGATTTAATTTAGGATGAATAATAAAAATAATTATAATAATGAATAATAAAAATGTAAAAATTTATAAAGAAAATGATAAAAATATTAGAAAAGAAGAATAATAAAAATTTAGATTTTAGAATATGATAAATAAATAATGTAGGAGAAAATTCTTCAATAAAAAAATTAATAAAAATTAGGAAAATTAATAAAAATCAATAAAAAATTATAATATTAGAAATGAGTTGAAAAATAGAAAAAATGAAATTTTTATCACTTAGAAAAATCATTTTCTTAAATAAATCCAAAATTGGTTTTTCCTTAAAAATATCATTTTCAAAAATCAAATTATCAAGCTTAGGCTTTGATTTTTTAGAAAAAAATCCTAAAATGGTAAAAACATAAATCAAAAGAAATTTCATAATTAAAATCCACAAACACACTAAAGTTTTTTAGGAAAAGCGAACTACGACATGTTTGATCCTGAATAGCAAGTATGTAGGCACTAATTGGGGGCAACCTTAAAAAGAATAAAAATCATTTTTTTTAGAATAGGTTATTCAAAAAAAACACAACAAAAATACAACAAATAAAAGACATTTTTAGATAAGGTTAAGATTTTAAGAGATTAGGATGGTAACCTTCGGGTTTTAATAGGTTAGCCTCCGAACTTAGAAACTCTGGTTTTTCCCTTTCCTCTTTTCACAAAAAATGAAAAGAGGAAATCACGACGACTAGTGGTCCAAATTAGGACTAATCTGCTCAATTAGTCCTAATTTAATCTTTCCCAACAACAGTTGGGTGGCAACTCCAAAACAAAATGAAATTCCTAACTCAAGTCGAGGATCTACATTAGATGAGCATAGGGCTTAGTATAGATCGAATTAGGAATATGAAATCGAAAATTAGACTCGACACACATGAACTACTAGTGTGAGAAAAGAGTTAGGATAAAACTTTGATCGTTGAAACGATTCAAACTATGTCAAAATAATTCGATGTTCACAATAACAAAAATTTGGGAGATTAGTTGTAAGACAACAATTCGAATAAGTTTTCTAAATCTATTGTAAATAGAACAAAATTAAAAATATTGTTGTTGTGAATTAAGAATGGGATTACAAAATCATTGAGGTAGACCGAATTAGAGGATAATTGTGATTTGGGAGTTTGAAATTTCAAAAAAAACTACAATTTTTGCAAAATTAGTGAAATTCTAGAAGTACACAAACATAACATGACTGTGTTGCACCCATGTAGTCAAGTACACTACTATTTAGGAGTTTTAAATGCTTGTGTAAGAAATTAAAAATTGAATAGTAAGGTATACAAGCAAGAAATAGGGTCATGTACTTGCCCGTATCCCTCCTCGTAGTTAACATACTTAGTACACGGACAAGAATATGCTCGCGTACTTGACAGTGTTGAACCTATGTCTTTTCAAACATAAGTTGTCTACCTAATTTTGATCCTTAACTTTTTTTAACCTATTCAAATACCTAAAAATAAATTAAACTAGTTGTATAGGATCTCTAAGCTTATATGTTATAGATTTGAGGTTTAAGAGATTTTAGAGTGGTGTAGAGATAGTTTGTTTCTTATTAGGTACGTGCATGCTATATTTGTTTATTATGTGTGTTAGATTAAAAATATGAATCAACTTAAATTATGATTGGAACTAAATAGTTGTGTGATTGTGCTTGATTGGGCCTGATGAATCAAGAGTATTAGTAATCGCGGGGTGGCACTCTAATGATTGATATGTGACATTGTCCTTAGTAGAGTTGTATGTTAAGATGATTTGGGTAGATTTAGAATGTTATGACTTATGAACTCATTGACTCATGGACAATGGAGAGTACCTATTATCATATACATATGTATGTATTATAAAGTCTTATGGACTTATGGATACAGGGGAATACCCATTGTTGTATATGTATGTATGTATTATATTTATAGCTATGTGTGTACGAATCCTGTGTTACCCAAAGTTGTGTTGTTTGAATGACCGAATTGAAAGATAATTAGTGCTTGAATATTTTGGTAGCATCATGTTTATGTTTGTATTTCAGCATGCTATATGCTGTACTAGGCTTTAGCTCACCTCTCATGAAACTCTTTTTTAATTGTAAGTTCTTTTAGTGAAATAGTTGGATAGAAACTTTAGTAAGCATAAATCAAGATCTAGGAGAAGACATGGAATATGCGTACTATGATGAGTGATTAACAAGTTGGAAGAAGGATAATTGTTAAAATATTGCATTTAGTTGCTTTTCACTTGAGATTCCAGTTCTAATAGAGTCTTAATATGCTCCCATTGTGATTTATTGTAGGAGATGGGCTTCAGTTTACATTTTATGGATAGTTTTTTTTTTTTTTTTTTTTTGCAATTTCATTGGCATATATAGATACCGAGTTGAGCTTTGTGAAGCCACTCATTAATATATGTAGAGATTTCATTAATGATGTCAAGGTGACTTTTACATGTGTGGAGTTTTTGTGGATATTGAGCTTTTGTGTGTCTTTACTTAAGGAAGACATGTGGTGGGCTGTATTTGCTCCAAGTTTTGGATTTTTAAATATTCTCTTCTTGGATTTCGTTAATAGAGTTGAGTAAGTATATGAAAATATAAAAACTTCATTTATTTTAGATTCTTAATTAGCTCGTCGTTCTAATATCTTTCTATGTATGTATTTACCATATTTGTTTATATGAATATTAGTTGATTCCAATAGGTAATGGCGGGGGATTCACGATACTCGGCAATATATGCGATGCATTGCGTACGTGCATGAACAAAAATAAATAAATAAAAACTCAATGGTATTTTGTTGTGATAGAGCTTAAGAAGACAAATCCACAAAGAGAGAAGATGAAGAAGGAAAAAAATAATGTAATAAAGTTTTGTTCTTTTTTGTTTATTGTTACGTTTTATATGCTATATTGGTTGTGGTAGTGGTGATGGTAATAGTTATTGTTATTATGAGGTTTTTCTTATTTTCCTCATTTATTTAGCTTATTCTATTAGCAGTAATTAGGAAATAGTAAGCTAGGATAAAACGTAGGGAAGTGTAACTAGGAAAATGTATATCCGTCAGCCGCATGCAGGTGGTGTTTCATATGATAGGTCATGGGTTTAATATGTAGTTTAGGCCTAGGAACTATGGTTTTGGAGACAAATGAAACATTAATTAATGCAGCTTTTATATACTATTTACAAATTTTCATCAGACTGCGGATGACACTAATATTGGTAATTTAGCGTGCTGCAATTTTTAAAAAAGTTTAATTTACTTTCTTTATTTAACGGTCGAATATGCTAAAATGGGTAACTTAGCATGCTCTTTGTTTGTTGAACGAATAAGTTCAATTTGTTATTGTTATTAAGACTCACACTTGTAGGAAATCCTGACAGCCAATAAGAAAATAGAGCAGGTTTTTATGAGTTGTATTCCATATAGGGATGTAAACTGGGGTTAGATGGGACAGGTTTTGCAAACTCCTATCTCATTTTGACATTCGTTAAGTGCTAAAATTTGACGGTACTATTGGCATTTATATTAAAGGTTTTCACATTTACATACACATATATGTCTACATTGTATGAAACTAAACAATATATAAGATATGTTAATATAATTAAATAGCAGTTAATATACCGTATTTATTATCTATATTATTAAGGAATACTTCCCTTTTGAACTCCACATTTTTATTTACAAACCTCTAAAAATAGCATAAATAATTACGTACATTTATTTGAAATAACTATCAGACAGTTTTTTCCCCTATAGTATGCTCCCTTTTTAAAGCAACTAATGATACTCTAAAAATCAAATATGAGTTGAAACCTCTTAATTTCTTTGTTTCTTTTTCCTTCTCTATCGCAACATGATATGAAACAATTTTAAAAACATTAAAATAAAAATATTTTCGTAATACCCTTCTCGTGTATTTACTTGGGAAGAAAACTTTAATTTTTTTAGAAAATGGTTGAGGATACTTTGTGCACTTTATATTAGGATAAAAGAATAAATTTCTTACCTTTACATTATGGCATATGTAATAATATTGAAATTTATCCGTTGATTTATAACAAAACAGAAATTAGTACATAAATTTTTTATAGGTTTTGTTATTAACAAAAATGTAACACAAAAAATATTCAAATAGAAATTTACAAGTACAATGAAAAAACTATAATGATGTAGACATGAGTACTCTTTGATTTTTTTTTTTTTTAGTGATGACTATACATTATATCATTGACAATATTACAAAAATTATTAGTTTTAATATATGTGATTAGGTAATTAGTCATTTAATACTTCATAATATTCATTTGATGCCATTAATTTTAAGAAAGCATATCAAACAATATGATTGTTATTATCTATTTATTTATATTGAATCATCTTTAAATAAATTTTATTATAAAAAAACATAATACAAAAAATATTTAAATAGAAAATTATAAGTAGAATGAAAGAGTATAATGATATAAATATAAGTATTCTTTGATCTTTTTTTTTTTTTAGTGATGACTATACAAAACTGCATCATTGGATGATAATGCTAAAAGAGTATCAATTTCAATACATGTGATTAGGTAATTAGTTGTTTAATAATTTACATTCATTTTTATGATATTAATTTTAAGAAAGCACATTTAATAATTTGATTGTTATTGTTTACTTACACTTTATGTGAACAAGATTAAATGATTCGTAGCATTGGCAATATAATTATCATTTATGGTATATTATTAATAAATAAATAATAATTTAAGATAATCTATTTAGTTAACTATAATTATGTAATAAATAAAACTTAATATTATTAATTATTGTGAAAAAAGGTAAACAAAATGGGAAAAGGAGAAAAGGTGATTTAAGTAACATGAAATAATGGATGTAACTTGAAAAAAAAGAGATAAAATAACATATACGTAAATTGAAATAATAACCTTTTATTCACAAAATCATAATCATTTAACTATGTTTGATATCTTATTATATTTTAATCTTAAAAATATAATACTTTTTCATATTCTTACAATTAGTTTTTTTTTTTTTTTACTCAGGAAACGAACCCTACGATCTCTTTAACTTTTTTTTTTTTTTTTTTTATAACACGAGACTTATATATATTGGTGAAAGTTAATATTACTGTTAGTAATTAAATATATATTTTGGAATTTTTTTATAGTTTTGTTAAAATGATGGATAGGTCCCATATATTTTAAATTCAAGATATGGTGCTTTAACACAGTCAAAATTTAAGCGTATTTTGATCCAGGCCCGACGGTGTAAAATATCAATCACATTCACGGCTGTGGGCATTCGGCTGGGAGCCGTATCCAGAAGTACTTTGACCACCGAACCTTTAAACATTGACCTGGATGCCAAATCAGCTAACCTCCATCTTCTCCGTCCGATGAAAGTTCCTCTACCATTTTCTTTTTAGCATCCGCGTTTCAATCACTTGCATTTCACGTGACTTGTGATAGTTATTATTGTGATTATTTCCAGTTCCATTGACAGATTGTCCAAAGTGATCGAAACAAAATGATGGTCGAAGATCTGGGCATTGAGGCCAAGGAAGCCGCAGTTCGTGAAGTCGTTAAGCTTTTGCCACTTCCCGAGCTCTTGCAGTCCATCGCTTCAATCAAAGCTGATTACATCGCTCGCCAACAGGTTTTGTTTCTTCATTTTTTTTGCCCTAATTGATTCTCGTATTTCTATTCATTTGCTTCGGTTTGGAGGGGATAGACTTACCTATCGTTAGCGGTTGGTTTCTCGTTGTGCGCTAATAGCAAGTTCGGTTATCATTGTGTGGTAGGCAAATGATGCACAACTTAGCACCATGGTTGCAGAGCAGGTACATTGTCTGAATTTCTTTTGTGCTTATATTAAAAGGAGATTTTTGGGTTCTGCGTGTCAGTTCCATGCTTTCTATGCGCCTGCTATGTTTTGCTGAAATTCGTTGTAATTTGAACTTTGCGATCATCTAATTTGTCGGCAGTAGTGGGTAAGCATGTTGATATTCTATGGTTTTCATAGGTAGGTGGTAGGTGGTAGGTGGTAGGTGGAAGCCAACAACCAAAAATGGTAAAATAGTTGTAGAAAGTGAGGAAAAGATTTCTTGTCATTTTTAATTTAAATTTTCCTCTATGGTTGATCGCCACCAATGGCTGCTTACCCCTACCGTCGCCTCTCACCAATGACTATCGCTAATAGTTACTAGTAATTGAAACCTATTGAGATTACTTGATGAAATTTAAAAAATAGATTACTTTAAAGTCTAAAACAAACACACCCTTGATTCAAGAGGCAAAGATTATGCCATTGTTAACTGAGCTTGTGTAAATGGTGCACCACAGGTTGAGCAGGCGCAGGCTGGGCTTGAGTCACTCACTTCATCACAGAAGACTACAAGCCAGCTCCGTGATAACTTCCTTTCCATAGAAAAGTGTGACATTTTTTTCTGTTCATACAGTTGTATAGGAAGTTTAAATATCAAATTTTATTTATGCATCTCTATGGTTGTCTTCACATTATCAGGTTATGCCTAGAATGTCAAACATTGATTGAGAATCATGACCAGATAAAGCTTCTTAGCAATGCAAGGAATAACCTTAATACAACCCTTAAAGTGAGTTACCCTTTTTCTTTAAATTTGTGAAAGCCTGTTATTTTTGGTTAGATTATTCCACGATTCTATTATTAGATAAATTAAAACAAGTATTTTCTTCTCCTTTTATTACAAAGCATTTTGGTGTGGAGTTGGAAGTCTAAGAAGCTATGCCCTTGTCTTGAGTGCTTCGCACTATGGCATTTTTTTTTCCTTGCAAGTCTTAAAAATAACATTTCATGCTTGCACATAGCAGACTGTGGAAAAGTTTAACAGATAGGCCTTTTCCTTTGGGTTTTTATTTGTCCAAGCTAATTCCTTCCATTATCCAAACAGCATTTCCAGTGTAGTGGACTTCTTGAGGCATTGTCTAGCTGGGGATGATTCTAAATCAAAGGGATGGTCACTAAGAAAGCTGCCAGCAACTTCTATACGATCGATAAAATTCCCCTCATTTTTTAATCTTTATCCAATAACTGATTGGTGGATTTGGCAAGTAGGATGAACAAGGCTTTTAAGGGTGTTGATGATTCCCCACTTTTTTGTTAGCGGATCGATTGAACGATCTGGTAATAGGACGATTGAAATTTAAATCCTCTTGATAAATACTTCTTTCCTTATTCTTCTTTCTTCCTAGTCTATCTATGATTGATATGAATAGGGCTACTTGATAGAGAACCCTGGATCTCTAGGGATCTACCTAGGAATTTTAAGGGAAACAACTTGGACTTACACATCCCAATTTCATTATTCAAATAATGTTCAACACAAGGCAGTTACAAAATTCTTCCAACTGCCTATGTTACATTTTGACACATATACACCATTGCACAGATGTATGCCACACCTATTTGCCACCTAGCCAAACGGACATGCATCCTCTTATTCTAACAAAAATTGTACTAACTAACAAAAGAAATAAATTAATTATTTGAAGTAAGAGGAAATCGTCTACCTACCAACCCCTAGAGAGAGAAAATGCTCTCTCTTCACTCCAACCTAGCCGAACCTTACCCCCCTAAAAGACCACTTCTTTTAGGGCAAAATAAACACAAAACCTTCAATTATAAACATAAAACAACAAAATGAATCAGATTATGGCAAGTAGTTTTAATCACCATAAGCAATTTGCGTGAATTCAGCATCCATTAGGAGATAATACACTGCAAGGTTTATCTCAAAGCTTCAATCCCGGAGTCCAAGGTGTATCGCCCAAGATAGTTGAATTGGTATCCCCGCTGAAGAAGAGACATTCGCTTCCGTGGCAAATGGAACTCACGTTAATAGGAACAAGAACACTGTTTCATTGGAAGAGGAGAAGATCTCGGGCAAGGGTGGAAATTCCTATGTGGATAAAGAAAAAGCACCATGCATTGAGAGGGGGGGATCATGAGAGAACATCCAATAGGGGAGACAACCCTTAAATGGAACGAATGAAGGGAAAATAGAGGACAATGAGAAATGAAATACAAATTCATAGCATCATTTCATCAAGCAAGAAGCTTCACTGAGATAGTTGGAGGCACAACCCCTTGTCCCCAAAGGCCGGAGTTCAAATTGGAGTATTATCCTCCTATTTCTCGTGGGGTGGTACCAAAGATTAAACCTCCTCCCTCAGTTGCTGTCCAAGGAGCGAAGAACTGGGAACATATATTTGTAGGCTTCTTTTTGGGGAAAAAATTACTGTTCTCTCTTGTGTAAGCCACGACACTAAGGATATGGAAGGATTATGGGATAACAAATGTCCTTTGCAACAAGGAAAGATTCTTCTACTTCTGATTTGCAAATGACATGTTCTTGAATAATATCCTAGAAAGGCCATGGTTCTTTGCTAAAAGATTGTTCGTGCTTCAAAAATGGCAAACCGGGATGCTGTTAAATAAACCACAACCATCAAAAGTTCTAGCATGGGTAGTATTTTCAGGAATTCCTTGTGAATGCCTTCACTCATTGGGGGTGAGTTACATAGCTAGTGCTGTTGGAAAACCCGTCCAAGCTGATATGCTCATGGCATGCCAAGCGAGAGCTAATCAAGCTAGGGTAATGGTGGAAGTGGATGCTAATGAGGAAGTAGTACATCGGGTGGAGCTGGAAAGAGAAGATGGGAAGTCCTTGGAGATTGTGGTAGAATACCAATGGCTGCCACCATGTTGTTCAGCATGTAAGGTCTTTGGACATACATGTAACACAGTGAAACTGGTGGACAATCAAGTGCCAAAGGAGAACCTCATGAAGGAAAATAAGACGTGGGTAAAGGTACAATGTAAGGGATCAAAAAACAAGGGTAATGAAGATGCTGCAACACAATTTACAAAGCAATAACCAAGCTACTAGCGTCTAGAATGAAAATGTTTCCACCGGTGTTAGTGGGGAAAGAACAATTTGCTTTCATTAGAGAGCGACGTATCTCGGATAACATATTTGTAGCACAAGAATTGGCAAATGGATACCAAAATAATAAAGGGTCTCCAAGGTGTATGCTAAAAATAGACATTCATAAAGTATATGGCACAATAAATTGGAGCTTTACAGAAGCGGTGCTCACAAGCATGAACTTTCCTACACATTTTATCAAGCTGGTGATGCAATGTATTTCAACCCCAAAATTTTCTTTCAACATCAATGGAGAATTGGTTGGTTTCATCCCTAACTCAAGAGGTCTTAGACAAGGTGATCCAATGTCCCCATACCTGTTTGTTCTTGGCATGGAAGTCTACTTAGGGATATTAAGGCAACTCATTGATAATTCCAGATTCTCATATCACTGGAGATGTAAGAAAGATCGACTCACACACTTATGTTTTGCAGATGACCTGTTAATCTTTTGCAAGGGTAATCTTGAGTTGATCGGAGTGATTAAGGAATCTTTGGAAATATTTGATTGTATCTCAGGTCTCAAAGTAAATAGCAACAAAAGCCTTGTGTTCTTATCTAATATACCTCTTTCAGCAAAGACTCAGATACTACAGATGATAGAGTTTAAAGAAGGGAAACTCACCATCCGCTACCTTGGAGTACCACTTCTAGTTTCCAAACTCCATAAAACAGATTGTGAAGTCCTAATCGATAGAACCAAAATCAATTCCTGGACCTCAAAATTCTTATCCTATGCTGGAAGACTTCAACTTATAAAGTCAGTCCTACTCTCGGTGCAGGTATATTGGGCTTCAATGTTTATTCTTCTAAAAAAGGTAATGGAATCCATTGAAAGACTTATGCACCACTTTTTATGGAGTGGGAGGCCTAATATTTCAATGAAAGCCAAGGTAAGATGACAAGAAGTATGCACACTGATTAATCAAGGGGGTTTGGGCATTCCTAAACTTGAAATATGGAACAAAGCAGTTCAACTCAAACATATCCGGCACTTATGTGGAGACCTAGTAAGAGGTATTTGGGGTAAATGGGTTCATTCTAATTTCCTCAAAGGAACTTCATTTTGGAAAATGAAAAGACCTGCTAAGTGTTCATGGAGCTAGTACAAACTGCTGAAACTTCGCCAGTTAGCAAGAAGTATGTTTAAATGGGAAGTGGGTGATGGTCTTTCTATATCTCTATGGTCAGACTTTTGGCTGACAACTGGACTTTTAAACATGTTACATAGCACTAGAACAATCTTTGCTTCAAGGCTCCCTTTGAATGCTAGACTGTGCTTAATTATGTAGGGTAATGGTTGGGAATTTCCACAGAACAATTTTTGGAATGGTTTCACAATACCATCAAATATAATACCTAACCCACAGAAAGCTGATAGGTTTATATAGGATAAGGAGGTATTTGGAATATTCTTAATCAAAAGCGCTTACAAGACTTTATCTAATTAGAATGTAAGGTTTCTTGGGCCAAGATGATTTGGAATAAGTATTCTATGCCACGACACTCATTTATCATATGGCTAGTTTGGAAAAGGAAACTTTACACTCTAGGTAAGTTCTATAATTGGGGAATATTTACCTCAACAACTTGTTTTCTATGTCCAAATGGAAATGAGAATCATGATCACTTGTTTTTCGAGTGTACATACTCAAAATAGGTTTGGAATACAGTCTTGATGGAATTTAAATGCCCAATATCCTTCCTTTCTTGGCATAATGCAACAATAGGGCTCATGCACCTATCACTAGGAAGCTACCTAATGACACCAGTATGGAGAGTAGCACTTTCAACAGCAGTATACTGCATTTGGAGAGAGCAAGGAACTCGACTCGTTTAGGATCCCCATTACCTCAAACAATGTTCTTGGCTAGACAGATTTTAGTTTATTCTAAGCTTCTTGTACCTTGAATTTGGTTTTACTCCGTATTCATAAAATTTGTAAAATTCTAGTTCTAGGACTGAATTTTGTTGTAACTCATTACCGCTTTTGGCGGCTGTACATTCTTTCTTATTAATATAATTAATTATTTATCAAAAGAAAAAAAAATTAACTATTTTTTCGTCCTTCAGTTATACACATGCTTGAAAGGGATAACATTTTTACCCAAGCATTTGGATTTGTCCTTTGGTTATGGTTATTTGTGGACTATCTCTTGTAGGATGTTGAGGGCATGATGTCCATTTCGGTTGAAGCATCTGAGGCTAGAGAATCATTGAGTGATGATAAGGAGCTCATTAACACTTATGAAGTAAGTATTATGATCTTTCTGTATGCTTTTTTCAAATTGATCAGTTCTCTTTTGAATGACGGAGGACCCAATTTTCACTAAATATCAGCGCTTGGCAATTTCATAACTACACATGATTGTTTTCTTCAATGTTGTGTTTTTGGTTAATTTTCTTCAATGTTGTTAACTATATGTTTCAGAGGTTGACTGCTCTTGATGGAAAGCGGAGATTTGCGTTAGCTGCTGCAGCATCTCATAAAGAGGAGGTTGGCAGGCTAAGGTCGTATTTTCTTTCTAAAGCAGCATTATCACTCTCTTTTATTTTTTAATTTGTTGTATAGGATTTTCATTCCATAAACTATATTTCTGAGTGATGTCTCTGCTGCTGTGATCTTAATCTGTTAGCATTACTTTTATGGTATTGCAGAGAGTATTTTGAAGATGTTGACCGCACATGGGAGACATTTGAGAAGACATTATGGGGTCATATTTCCAACTATTACAAACTTTCTAAAGAGAGGTAAGCAAAATTTTTGACTCAAAATGTGGTGATGTGTGGGAATTTTGATATTGCACTGTTGTCATGTTTTTCTTTGATGATCACATCAAGATGTGTTAGATTATCTCAAAATAAATTGGCCTAGCAGTTTTTCTTGGACAGTTGTAAGCTAGAGAAAATATGGGTAAAAACTCGTACTCATTTTTATGCTTGTGAGGTTACTCTTGGTCATTAACAATTGGATCATAGGATTGATGGTGTTACCATGTATTGTGTAAGTTAAGATAGAATGCTATAACTCGCATCTGTTTTATCAAGTGACAGTGCATATCTAGTTTTATTTTTGTTTTGTATTAAATGGGGCAAGGGCCTAGTAGTGTTTTTTGCTCCTTTTGATGCATAAGCTACAATCTCCACTCATGAGGATTGAGGAGATTCTTGGGAACTCAGGATTAAATTAGTAAAATGAACACCTAAGAAACTAATAATTGATAGAAAAAAATTATTTTTTTCATTGAATTTCTGATTCATCCAAAAAAAAGAAAAAATGATAGAAAAAACACAAGAATCAAGGTATTTCCTAATATGTGAAAACAACTTTTTTTTTTCTTAAATAAAAGAAAGAACTTTTTTTTCCCCTTTTCTCTCCTGTAGTTGAACATCTAAACTTGTTGTGCTTGTATTTTAGAATTGCTCTTTTTGAGAATAGCACCTTCCATAATAAATATGATGATGGTAAAACTTCCAGATATTATCTGTGTATTATATATACCTTAAGGAAAAATGGGTTCTAGAAAGATAAATTTCACTGATCCCTCTCTACTCCCTATCTATAAAACCACTTTCCTAAGCTACAAATTCCTTTCATATTTTCTCTTATTTATTTCTTTTATCCAGTAATCCTTCGACATTTTTCACTGTCTATCATAAATTCTTACATTTAAAGCACCAGGACACCTTTGTTTACTCCTTACAACACACCATATTCCTCTTCTCCATAAACTACTCTGTCATCCATCCTAGCACACCAACATTCCTCTGACCCATTGATTACCACCTGGCTGCCTTTTGAAAAGACACCATAACCCTAATAAAGTCTTCACTGCTTTTTTATTGTGTGGGGTCTCTACTACATCCTTCAACCTTCCACCATTTCATTTCTAAATGTCACTTGATGCACTTCCCTCTCTTTACCTTCCACTTTTCGGTAATAGCTAACTGGAAAATTTGAATCTCATGAACTATTGGAATAACAAGCTCTTAAATCTTGCTGGTGGGGCATCTAAAACTTTTTTTTTTTCCAATCAAAACAATGTTAGTGAGTCTTGCTGGCCGGTGAAAGGAGACACCTGTCCAAAAGAAGGCAACAAAGTTGGGCCTAGTTTTTTCTGGCACAAATACCCATGTTAGCAGGTTTTTCCCATCTTCCTTTAGTTTTATGAATCATGAAAATACCAGAAATGAGAAAATAGCAAAAGTTTGAAGAACACCTGAAGGGATGGCTTTTCCTCTCTAGAGAATCACATGGACTTCTGAATTTGTGAGAAAAAAAAGTCTCTGAAGGGAAGACTTTAGGGCCTGAGGTTTATGCAATGCAGCAGGAGGGATTAATGGGTAAAGAAGGGGAATGGAATGAAAAAAAAAAATACCTGTTGGGTGTGAGGGATACATGGGGAGAAACCAGAAGTAGTAAGGAGTTTTAAGAGATAATAGAAGTATGGGATGGTATGCGGTGTGATTTGATTTGAACAATTTGGGATGATTAGAGGCTTCTGGTTGTCTTCTTGTTCTTTGAATGCTGTTCTCTGTTTCTTTAGGACATTTTGGTAGTTTAGGTGAAGCATGCCGGTGATCATGTTGTTTGGGTGAGCAGTACATGCATAAGCATTTTTGTTCTGTTGTAAGGTATAGTTGATGATTAAGAGAATATCCAAAGGGGACGAAAAAGAGATCTTGAAAGGAAGGAATCCTTCTCCACAAAGGGATAGAATATTTAAATACAGGAATATAATACATTCACACAAACACAGGTAGCTATAAGTTGCAAATAGCCACCAATATTAAAGTGGAATTTCAGAGTAAACCTTATAAGGAAAGCAAGCAAACTAACAAATCCAAATAGAAAATTATAATAATAAAATCAAGCAGAAGGAAATATGTTTCCTATAAAGACAGGCCTTCACAGACAATTGGTCAAAACATTTTTCTTTTTTACACTGGACATGGATGAACTCATCAAAAATATTCAAGAGATAAGGCATTGTATATTTGCAGAGAATATTGGTTTAGTGAAACTTGCATCTCGGTTGACAACTTTAGTGTTGAAAGGTTTTAAACTTATTAATGAAAAAAGCAAAATATATGGAATTTAAGAGTAGAGAGAAAATTGGAGTGATAGCCATTGATGAGAAAATGAGGGTAATATAATTCATATGGTTTGACCATGTGTAAAAGGCATTTATTAGGTCTCTTTATGTTTTAGAAAGTATTTGGATTAAACAGAAGCTAGGGAGATTAAAAAAGTCATAAAGGGAGATGATAACAATTGATATAACATAGTTAAGCATTAGAGAGTATATGGTTTTCCCTGAAGTGTAATAGCAAATAGAATTTATATAGTTGATCCCTTGTAAGGTTAGTAACACTTGAATATTGTTGTAGAAGGGAAGATATCCCTGGTTTTATTGTTGAACTATGGAAATACCAAAGCAGATACTTTGATTTTTTATAACCTTATGAAATTAGGTGTATTAAGGCCTATATTGAACAATTTGTGAGTTGAGGGCTACATTGGGCAAGTTTGAACTTTTTAATTAATGTTAAACAAATTGATTCAGAAATGGTTACACAGCACAATAGTGAAAGGGGAGAAAGAGGAAAAAGATTTAATATTGAATTAAAGAATGAAGGGGCTCAATTTCTTTAGGTCATAAGTTGATTACACATGCAATTATTTATTATTAATTGAAACTTTTTCTTTTATTTTTTCATTTTTATAAATTAAGATGTATTATTTCTATCTTTAAGGGATTAGATCACACATCGATTATATTGGAATGTCTAATTATTATCTGTGTTTTATATGTCTCTAATGTGTGTCTTGAAGATAATTTTTTCTTTTTTGGCCAACCATTACATATTACATTTGTGAGAGGAGGAATTAGACTTGCTTATTTGGTTAGGAGGCTGATATTCATGCCACTAGGTTAAAGGGACTTGTGTGCATCACATTTGGGCCATGGTTTGACAAACATTTGAGGAAAAAAGATAAAAACATTTTTATAAAAAAAAGATGAAGATAAGACACCTAAATTTTGTGTTTGTGGCATTGTTCTATTAAAGAGTGCCTTAAGGTAGTTTCGGACAGTAATAGTAGAGAGATGGGAAGTGAGTGCAATGAAGGGGAGGGGAATGGATATGTAGGAATGGAAAGTTGTTGGATTGATCTTATGTTTGGATGAGAGGAAATGTGAAGCACAAGGTTAAATGTGCCCTCACATTAAATTTTGGTAAGAGTGCCTTAAGGTAGTTTCGAACAGTAATAGTAGAGAGATGGGAAGTGAGCGCAATGAAGGGGAGGGGAATGAATATGTAGGGATGGAAAGTTGTTGGATTGATCTTATGTTTGGATGAGAGGAAATGTGAAGCACAAGGTTAAATGTGCCCTCACATTAAATTTTGATAAGCGCAACAATGGAATTTTTTGAACTTTTCATTCATAGTACCTCAAAAATTGGAGATTCTAGTTTATTGACCCCATGAAAATAGTTACTTTGTTTTCATATAATAAGTTAAATTTTTGAATAATTCATAATCACTTTCATTCATTGTGTTTTGACATGGGAAATATTTTGCCTCCAAATATATCAAAATGTTAGGGGTGCTTGTTAAGTTTACTCAATTTTCATAATATTGATAACACATTTCATGAGTAAGACAAGCTTATTGGGAAGTAAAACGTTTCTTTCTATAGTGTATTTATGAGTGTATAAACACTTGTTAGCAGAAGCTTATCAATCCATTACACATTATGCTTGAATGTTCCATGTCAAAGTCATCATGTTATTTCCTTAGCTAATTAATGCACTTACCTTGCTACCAAAATCATTTTCTATTCTTATTTTCTCTTTGCCCACATAATTTTATTATCAGCTGACAGCATTCATTTTTGTCTAATTTTTGGCAGCCCACAGACTCTGGTTCGTGCTTTAAGGTCTGTTGCTTATTATACTCGCATATCATTTTCTCATGAATGTATAGCTGCTGTATGTTCTTGGTCACAAAAACTTTGTATTGTTCGCATTCATAGCCCATACCTTCATCCTACTTAGTTTTGAGTTTTATTTTTTTATTATCAAGTCGTTGAGTGAATTCATCTTAGGCCCTGGACTGTGTATTCTTGCCTGCCTAATAATTGACCAATAACTCAAGGGAAGAGGCAGAAGACGAATAGCACTGAGATGATGGTGTTACGATGATAAAATTACAATTTAGTCAAGAGGATTAAGAAACATAAGGCACATGATGCCAATCCAGGCTTCCACCATTATATGAACCAAAATATCATCACAAGAAAAGAAACTTGTTATAGCTGGGTACCCTGCGTGTTTAAAAATCTCTCTATTTCTCTGATTTGATCATGAAAATCTCTATTTCTTTCTTTCAAAAGATTCAAGAAGAATTCAAAGATTCACATGTCTACTCTTTTGGTATGTTCTCCTTTGTTCATACTCAAGGTAGATCACTAAGGACTATCATATGATCAGAGGAACTAATCGTCGTAGTACTAAGCAAGAGATGTTAGTTGAAAGAAGCAAATCCCATACATAAATACAAGAGAAAAAGTAAAAATCAAGAAAGATATGCTTGTCAATGGTTTTGTAGCCTTGGCACCTACTACATGCAGAACACAATTTAATAACCGGTCATTTGCAGACTCCACATCACATCTAGGAAAAAGGAGCATGAGTCAAGAAAGGGTTAGGTTGAGGAAGCTAGGAGATTGCTGGTGGAATTAATGCCCATATCTCACCAGTCAAGCACTTGCTGAGTAAAGGCTATGATGGGGAGTCCTCGCCTTGATTAGAGGTTATAGGTCATTGATGCATCCTGTGTGTCTTGGCCCCCTAATACTTGTACCACTAAGAATTCAATGTCTAATTGCCCAACAGAACCAGTGTGAAGCAGTTGGAAAAGATGAGGCTAGACTCTAATTTGAGGAAGCATGAAACATCCCTATAACATCAAAAGGTCTAAGCCAAGAGGGCTAAATAAAGTGAGAAAGCATGGTCTAGTGCGAGCGGCTCTAGATTTTATATTGCTAAAGGAATGGGAGCTGTACTTATGGATTAACATTTGTCAACTTCTGTGAAAGTTCTCATTATCAAGTCATGATGAAATCAAAGAGTTATTGTCCCAAGTATTGGTAAGAGAGGATTGTTGTGCTATCTCATGTGACACCCACTAAACGACAAAAAATCACTTAGTATTTCTGTAAGTATCAGTGTGAGTTACCGATACAACCATGGGTTTAAACAATCAAAAGGCTAATTTGATTGAATTAGAAAAGAAAGCAGGAACACAACTATTGAATATGGAAATTCACAAGAGCGTCATTTGCTCCCCAGGAGTTTACAAAGAGATATTTTCTGGCTGCCCTTCTACTGTCTAGGCTTTATTTATAGGTTGTCCAGCTATAGCTAACGAGTTCTAGAGACTACTGGAACTATGTAAAAATCCAACTGGGTAACTCACTAACAGAGCTACTAATGGTACAAACAAGTGAAAATATAACAAATAGCTAACCAATAAAACAACTAAATTCCACTTTTGCACTTTTACTACGACAGAACTAACTGCTACAGGTCATATCAATTACATCTCCTCTCAACATTGACCTTGTCATCAAGGTCAAGTTAACAAAGTAACTGGGAATGAAAACAGTCAAGTGATATATGCAGCAAGTTGTTGTAGGCATTGAATGAACACTTCCATTGATGCTTTGCTTGGATTTTCTTCATCAGAAATAAAGGCCATCTCCTTCTAATCTACTTGTAAGTGGAGGTGACCTTCATCAATGACAAATTCCCCTAAGAATTCTTGATGAACACTCTGATGACTTCGCACTTCCCTCTAAGTTGACTGGATTCATTAAAGAGTGCTCCCAATCTCTCAACAACCTAGTCAAATTTTGGTCAAAATGATTTGGTTTAACTTGAATATATTTTCCACTTTTCCCAAGTAAAACACAATTCATGATGACACAACTTGTCGTGGTCAAAATTGATCTTGTCAGATGCTTTAATTCCGTTCAAGTTATTATGAAGCTTCTCTTGTGATCTCACTCATTCTTATGGCTCATTCTCAGTTTTTCGTGTGAAATTTTGAACTCCAGTATCAACTTTCACTCCATAGTCCATCATCATGAAATTCAAATGTTACTTGTTGGTTGATCATTTACCTTGTTGCACCAATGTCAATCTTATTGAATTTTTGTGTTGCTGAACTATCAATGAAACCATCTCCCTCCTTTGACATCTTATTTCTCTATTCATAGTACAAGTCTTGCATTATCTTCTTCACTGATAGGAGATTTTGCCATTGTTGCAAACCAGTGCTCCAAATCACCAAGGATTTCTGATGTATGTCTAAGCTCTCAAAGGGCTTTCTCTACTGCTTCCATTTGTACATCTATCCTTGTGATTCTCTACTGCAATCTGTCTCCAATAACCTGGGTCCAAGCTGGAATTTTCCACAAGATGGCACCAACTGATACGAACATGGGTTTTTAAAGTCAATCAAAAGGCTAATTTTATTGAATTAGAGCAGAAAACAAGAATAGAAGTTCACAGGAGCATTGTTTGCTCCCCAAGAGTTTACAAAGAAATATATTTCGGCTGCCCCCTAATTCTACTGTTTTGGCTCTATTTATGGGCTGTCTAGCTTTAACTAACAAGTTCTAGAGACTTCTAGAACTATCTAAAAATGCAAAAGTAACTCACTGGTAGAGCTACTAACAGTACAAACAAGTAAAAATATAACAAGCAGCTAACTATTGAAACAACTTACTTCCACTTCTGCACCTTTACCATAACAGAAAACTAAGTACTATATTTACCCAAAAATATACTAACTACTACAGGTCATATCAATTAGGGCCACACTAAACATCCACAAAAATTAGAAAGAACATTTAAAATGTGCAACGGTCAAGTCTCCGCAGAGCTTATCTCTTAGAACTATCCGAATATGAGGGGGAGTTGGTTGTGGGGGGGACTGGAGGGAGGAGAAGGAAAGAGCATGATTTTGGTTGATTTTTTCTGAAGTCCTGGGATAGGACTAACTTTGGATGAGCTCTAACCAAATGCATTATGGGAGTTGTCCTGAGCCTTGACTTCAAGTATTCATTGAATATGTCCACAAATTTTCTAGAATGTCCAAAGGCATTAAGATAATTAGAAAAAGACCCGGGGGCCACACTGAAGTAAGCTGTGTAATTTTCCAGGCTTACCCGGGGGCCACACTGAAGTAAGCTGTGTAATTTTCCAGGCTTAGGGGCATAGTATGTATGAGAACTCTAAATGTATTCAATTTTCTTAAGTCCATGGTGCACTTGGCAAAAAATGTTAACTTTGCCTTTGTACAAAAGCCTGATCAAGGTTGAGGCTTGAATTATGCACATATTATTGCATTGTATATAGTGAGGCTCTATCAATTTCCACTACCCACCTCCTTTATCAATGTAACCACTGAAATTACAAAGAACGAACCTTTCTTGAAGGAAGAGCAAATTTTATTATAAATTCTTCAAATATGCCATGTAGTTATAAACTTTTATTATAGAGCATATTTGTATAAGGCCATTTCCTCATAAATGGACAGAAGACTGAATGTATTTTGGTTCTTGAAGCAATTCATCTGTATTGTAATGGGTGGAAGAACAAAACATCTGCCTGCCTAAGAACCTATTCAAGTACTAACTTCTGGGATCATTTGAAGTGACAACTCTAGACTGTTCTCCATAGAGAAGTTTGCACCTCAAACTCTAAATGGTGAGTTCTTTGGACCATCATTGGGATCGGATTGTCTAAGTGCATATGATAATATAGGAGGAGCTGAAAGTTCAAGCAATTCTCAAGGCTATGGGACTACATAAGTCAAAGTCAAGCTCTAAACAAAAGGAGGATACGCACATAAAAAGAAGGGAACAATAAGGGAAAGAGCCATACTTAACAAAGTTTTGAGGCATACTCTCTTGAGCTATATTTGGTCTATCAACATTTCTTGGTTGAATAATACATAAATTAATAGCACTCTGTAAAATATGAAAACTCAAAATCATATGTTAATGTTGCTCAGTCAAACTACATGTGACTGAAAATTATTAGAATTTAAAACAGAATATAATGCATGCCATAGACATTTGTTCACTTTCTAACAGGCAACCTGCCACAACGAAATATGTAGTAACTAAAACTCTATATTAAATTCATGGATTTGCACATGAGCAGCAAGATGGCTAATTACATTTTACATCTTCTACTAAGAAAAGAAAAATGTGAAAATTAAAATTTCAAAGAGTTCTGCAAGCAATTGTTGCACAATTAGATTTTGATTTATTTATTTTCTAATACATTTCAAAAATTGATGTTGTCCATTCACATGTACATGCCATTTGAAAACTTTGACTCAATGCTATCTTGTTAGAGTGGTCGAAATGCAAGAAATACTTGATCAACAGCTTGCTGAAGAAGCAGCTGAGGCTGAGGGAGGAGGTGCAATGGCTTCGATTGCAAATCCTAGAAGAACGGGAAAGTAAATCTTCTCAATCTGTGTTTGATTTTGCTGTACCATTACTCTGGTCATTTTTGTTCCAAGCTCATGCACAATCCATTATAATTTCCTTTGATGTTGCAGGAAAGCCACTGCTGGAGCAGCTTCCTCCAAGAACCTCATGCAGCAGAAATTGAAGGTTCAGGGTAAAGGCTACAAAGATAAATGCTATGAGCAGATAAGGAAAACAGTTGAAGCACGGTTCAATAATCTTTTGACAGTGGTACATATAGATGGATCCTTCTATAAATTATTACAGAACACATAGTAGTTCTGTTTTTGGCATTATATTCAATGTTTGAACTGATAATACTTCAATGTGGAAATACAAATCTATTTGTTCTGGAGACCATGGAGTATGTTACATTTGTTTTCACATAATCTTCTTTTGCCTCTTGCATAATTTGCAAACCCGTTTTTCTGTGCTGCTCGTTTTGTTGCCTTCAATTATTTACATGGAGTGGATGCCTTCAGCTTATGCCATATGACATATAGATTTGATTAGTTTTTTAACAGAACTTCTTGCAAGATACTGCATGCCCACATATTGATGTTGTATCATATTCATAATTGCACTTCACTGCAAAGGAAAATGAAAAGCAAACATTGACCTTCAACTCCTTTTATTTTTTCCTGAATTTCTTTTCAGCTCGTGTTTGAGGACCTCAAAGCAGCATTGGAGGAAGCTCGGATGGTATATTCTCATACCTGTGCATTTCATGTTGGTCTACTATGCTCTTCTTGTGATAACTACTTTGATTGTTATATCTTCTTTTTTCTATGCTTAGATTGTGGATGAACTCGGAGATATTTATGACTATGTGGCTCCTTGTTTTCCTCCAAGGTTTGCATTCATTTCCGTTGGAAGTATTTTCTGTCAGTCTATATGTTAACTAGCTATATTTTTTACTTATTCTGTTTTTATTATAAAGATTTGTAATTTATATGCTTTCCTAGATTAAACATTTTCCTAGATTAGACTTGTAATTTCTGTATAAATATCCCTATACATGAGATATAAATATTCATTCAAGGGAAATAAGAATTCTATTTCGTGAAAACTCACATGATATCAGAGCTCCCTTGCTACCTTTGAAGGTGATTTTATTCCCGCGCAGCATTAGGATTTCTTATTTTCCAAAAGAGCTTGAGTTTACTCCCTCGTTTTTTTTTTTTTTGTTTTTTGTTTATCACAGCCACTTTCCCAAGGTAGACCACCCTTTGGTCGGTTGTCCCTCAAAGTTCGACCACCACCTGAAGCTACGCGTGAGCTCATGCGCCGATCATAGTTTCCTAGGCATTCTTCATTCGTCGGTGCGTGGAGGCACGTGAGGTCCTTGCCACCATCCTTGGCTTTATTCCATGCTTAGAACCTTGCGCTGTCTCATTTGACCACTATTCTTCGGTCACAATCGTCCGATTAGAGTTCAGATTTTTTTTTTATAGCTTGTTCTCCATCGTTTTGACCAGCTCTATTACACTTATGTCTATGGAGGATACTAAGGCAGTAGATAATGGGTCTATCTCACAAATTAGTATCGTGAAACTTGATGGGGCTAGTACGTATCTTGTTTGGTCTCGTGCTTGTTTGCTATTTATTAAATCCAGGAGGTTGCTAGGATATATTACTGGAGAAACAAAACCTCCTAAGGTGTTTGATGCTACCTATGCCCAATGGGATTTTAAAAACTCACTTGTTATGACATGGCTTTTGAATACTATGCATCATCAAATTTCCAAACAGTATTTATTACTGGACACTACTGAGAAAATTTGGAACTCAACTAAACACACCTATTCTCGCAAAGGAAACGATGCCCAACTTTTTGAAATTCAGAATAAAATCCATGGTACAAAACAAGGTGAGTTAACAATCACTGAATATTATTCTGAATTAAGTGGGATTATCGGGATCTCCAAGCACATTGTATGGAATATGCTGTTTTATTTCAAAATTTGGTTGAAAAAGAGAGTATGATTTTATGGCTGGTTTGAACCCAGAGTATGATTAGATAAGAGTTCAAGTTCTTGGTAAAATTCCTTTTCCTTCTCTTGAGGATGCATGCTCTCATGTTCAATAGGAAGAAAGCCGACGTGGTGTCATGCTTTATACAACACCAGTCGAGAAGTCTGGGTTAACTGTTTCTCATGAACTATCAAAGGCAACCACTTATGATAAAGATCACTTACATTGTGACTATTGTGAAAAGCCAAGGCATACAAAGGAGACTTGCTGGAAGCTACATGGTTGACCAACTAGAGGTCGGTGGGAAAACGAGTCAGTTCATCAAGGGCTCAAGCAAATATAGTGGAGTCTATGGAAGCATCCGAGGAGACAGGCTTTGGAGAAACTCTGTCTTCTGATGAAATTCAGCATCTTCGTCACTTTCTAACCAAACTTGAGTCTTCCACTAGTGCCACATCTAATTATGTGCAATTAGGTACTGCCTTTACTGCTCACCTTAATTATTGGATTATTGACTCTAGTGCGAATAGCCACATGACAGGCTTTTTAGAATATCTTCAAAACTATTCTTCATGTAAAAGGGAGAGTGTCAAAATAGCCGATGGCTCCTTAACTCCTATATCAGGAACAAGTTCTATTATTTGTACTCTTACAGTTAAAACTCGCGTATGTTCTTCATGTACCAGAGTTTCCAGTTAATCTTTTATTTGTTAGTACCATTACAAAATCTCTGAACTGTAAAACCGTGTTCTTCCCTAATCATTGTGTTTTTCAGGATCTTCAAACCGGGAAGAGGATTGGTAGTGGTAGATTGCATGATGGCTTATATATGCTTGATGGACCTAGAGACTCAGGACAAGCCTTTTTGGGAGATAATAAGGATGTAAACCAGGAAATAATACAATGGCATAGGCGGTTAGGACATCTATCATTTTTTGTTTTAAAGAAGTTATATTCCAGTTTATTTTCGAGAACTCAGTTTGAATCTTTGTTTTGTGATGCTTGTGAGTATGCGAAGCACACTAGAAACTCTTATCCTTTACATAATAATAGAAGTACCATTCCTTTTATGACTATCCATTCTGATGTATGGGGTCTTACTCAAACAATTTCTTTGTCGGGTAGTCACTGGTTTGTTACTTTTATTGATTGTTGCACTCGAATGACATGGGTATATTTGTTAAAAGCAAAAAATGAAGTTTTTTCTTGCTTTAAATCATTTCATAAGATGATCTATATTCAATTCGATGCAAATATAAGAATCTTGAGAACTGATAATGGTACCGAATACATGGATAAAAACTTTGGAGTTTATTTTGAATCTAATGGGATAATACATCAAACCAGTTGTCCTTATACTAGTGTACAAAATGGGGTTGTTGAAAGGAAAAATAGGCATTTGTTAGAAGTAGCAAGATCTCTTATGTTCACTATGAATCTATTAAAACCTTATTGGGGAGATGCTATTCTAGTAGCTGTTTATCTTATTAAGAGAATGCCACTTAAAACCCTTGATTTTCAAAGCCCACTTGAAGCCTTAAAGGGTAAGAATGAATATACTGTTCTTCCAAAAGTGTTTGGCTATGTTTGTTTTGTTCACACTAGAAATGCTGAGAAACTTGACCCTAGAGCACTTGAATGTGTGTTTATTGGGTATTTTCCTACACAGAAGGGTTATAAATGTTATCATCTTCCTTCTAGGAGATTGTTTGTCAGTATGGATGTTACCTTTCGAAAATTTGAGCCTTATTTTAGCAATCCCTCATCACCTCTTCAAGGAGAGAGCAATAAGGAAGAAAAGGTAATTTCTCCTAGCTCTAGTATTGTGGAGCCTCTTAATGATGACATAAGGAAAGCTGAAAGTGGAGAAAGACTTCAGGGGGAGACTATTGGACGTTTGGATAAACTTGATTTGTTGAAGTATTCAAGGAGAAACAAGACAGAAGAAGTCATCGTGCAATCTATAGAGTCCGACTCTACTGGTGAGTTATCTACTTTTCCTAATGAGCTAGATTTGCCTATCGCTCTTAGAAAAGGAGTTAGGTTTTATACTAAACATCATTTATCTAACTTTGTCTCCTATGATTCATTGTCTCCATCATATAGAGCCTTTGTCTTGTCTATTTCCTCTTCCATAGAATTGGAAGGAAGCATTCACAGATCCTAAGTGGAAGGAAGCTATGATTGAAGAAATGAAGGCTTTATCCAAAAGTGAGACTTGGGAACTTGTCACTCCTCTATCAGATAAGAAATTGGTTGGTTGTAAATGGGTATTCACCATAAAACATAAAGTTGATGGTTTAATTGAGAGATTCAAAGCTAGATTAGTGGCTAAGGGATTCACTCAAACTTATGGAATAGATTACCAAGAGACATTTGCCCCTGTTGCTAAAATGAACTCTATCAGAATCTTGTTGTTCTGTGCAGCGAATCTTGATTGGGACTTACAACAGTTTGATGTGAAGAATGCATTTCTTCATGGGGACTTGGAAGAGGAATTGTATATGGAGATTCCTCCTAGATTTGATGATGAACAAAGCCAAGGAAAGGTGTGTAAACTAAAGAAGGCTTTATACGGACTTAAAAATCTCTTAGAGCTTGGTTTGATAGATTCAGCAAAGCTATGATTTCCTTCGGCTACCAGCAAAGCAATGCTGATCATACCCTCTTCATAAAACATAGAAAAGGTAAACTCACTCTTTTAATAGTTTATGTTGATGACATAGTAATGACAGGAGATGATAGAGAAGAGATGAACCAGTTGAAGAAGCAACTGGCACAAGAGTTTGAGATAAAAGATTTGGGAAAATTGCAGTACTTCTTGGGAATTGAGGTTGCAAGATCAAAAAAATGAATCTTTATTTCTTAGAGGAAGTATATCCTGGATCTCTTAAAAGAAACGGGCATGATAGGTTGTAAACCAGCTGAATTGCCCATTGATAGTAATCACAAGATATAAGCAGGGGTAGGAGAATCTATTGATAAGGAGAGATATTAGAGGTTGGTTGGAAGACTCATTTATCTTTCTCACACTAGACCGGACATAACTTATGCGGTCAGCTTGGTGAGTCAATTCATGCATGAGCCTCGAGATTCTCATATGCAAGCTATCTTTCGCATTTTGAGATATTTGAAGTCTACTCCAGGGAAAGGTCTCCCTTTCTTCAAGCATGGTCATCTCTAAATAGAAGCCTTTATAGATGCTGATTAGGCTGGGTCTCTAGATGATAGAAGATCTATATCCGGTTAGTGTACATTTGTAGGAGGAAACTTAGTTACTTCGAGAAGCAAGAAGCAAAGTATAGTGGCTAGATCAAGTGCAGAAGCTGAATACAGAGTTATGGCTCAGGGTGTTTGTGAACTCTTTTGGCTTAAAAAATTACTAGAGAAATTAAGACTGTTTGAAAAGGGGGAACTTTTCTTGTATTGTGATAACAAGGCTGCCATTAGTATAGCCCACAATCCAGTTTAGCATGACTAAACAAAACACGTTGAAATTGATCGACACTTCATCAAAGAAAAGATTACAAGTGATATCTTAAGTCTATTTCATGTATCATTTGAAAAGTAGCTTGTTGATGTATTTACAAAAGGTCTTGGTAATCAGATTTTTCATACACTAGCTTGTAAGTTGGACATGTGTTTCATCTTTGCACTAATGTGAGAGGGAGTGTTAACTAGCTAGATTTTTTATTTATTTTTGTTTTTATTAGAAAGATTTGTAATTAATATGCTTTCCTAGATTAGAAATTTTAACTTTCCCAAATTAGACTTGTAATTTCTATATAAATATTTGACACGGACTCAGATATGCTCTGATATCAAATGACGCGGATTCGGATACGAATTCCTTCACACACAACCAAATCGTCAACAACAATCAAATAACTCCAATTTTTAGGGTTTCCTGGATTTTAGTACTAATGCATAAAATCAAAGATATGGATAAAATTATCAATCTATAGATGCCAAGAATGATAAAATTAAACTGTTTCGCAATCAAATCATAGAATGATAGAAATCACGTTCTATAAATCAATCACTACGATTAAAGAATTCCAAGAATTCAATAACGATGCTCGCCACAAATTCTATATGAACCAAGAATTTGATAAGAACAATACGGATATATTGAAATTCGATTCTCAATATTCTCAAATCTCCAAAAGAAGACTCACACACTTAAGTGTCTCTGTGTTTACAAAACAAAATGATTCTCCATCCACGAAAAAACCCTAAGGTCCCTATTTATAACATCCTAAAAATTAGGTGCGGAAACATTCAAGGCCGGCCAAAGGCCGGCGGCCTTCACTTAGGCCGGCAACAAAAGTCGGCGGCCTTGAGGTGAACTCGGCCGGCCTTTATTCAAGGCCGGCTTAAGGCTGGCCGGACTTCGCCTTGGGTCCTCCCGAAGCTTATGTCCTCCTTTTTTTTGGTGCTCGTATTTTTGCTCTTGGAATCGTATCAATATCTCTATACGTGAGATGTAAATATTTATTCGAGGGAAATAAGAATTCTATTTTGTGAAAACTCACACTATATGATTATTTACCTTTTGTTATCCTTATTCTCGAACTCCATTGAATAGCCATACATTATATTGCTATAGCAGTTTTAGGCACCTCATGACTAGTAGAGTTATAGCTACAACTTTGTCTCATAGCTTTTATTGATTAATCATGAGCTTATTCAATTGATATTACACACAATTGAATAAATTGAAAAGGGTTGTCGCCATAATTCATTATAAATTGATAAGACAAAAGGAATAGAGATAAACTGTAAGGTTTTGTTGAAAATATTGACTAAAACTAATAACGAGTTTTATAACAATGTATTTATATTAAAACCCTGATAGTTCTAGGGGTATAGAAGTAATAAAATAAAAATAAGATTCTTGTCAGTATGGACTAATACTAAATAATTGCCTACAACTACTAATAAAATATTATTAAATAATAAAAAGCCCTAAATAATAATAATAACCCATAAACAATTAAATATTTAAAAATAATGAAATAACATGTAAATATCCTCAAAGCCTAAAATATATTATATTTTTATGATCAGCTATGTGCATTCTTTTGAAGCCAGGTTATGAAATTGATCCCTATCACTTATTTTACTTTCTATTGTTGTTTTCCATTTGTAGTTGAGAACTTCCAATAGCTGTCTATTGCAAAGCAATTCTTATGATCAACATTGATAATGATAGTCACCTTTGCTTTCAAAAATCTACTTCAAGGTTAATTAAATTTCATGGAAATAGCGTGCATCATTATGGTTGCTCCCTATACATTATATGTCAACAGGGTGAACACCACTACAAAAAGAATTTTGTCAGTGAGAGCAAAAAGTATAAATTTGAAGTAAATGAAAGGAGATATGGTTTCTCAGCATGATAATTTGTCCTGGAAAGTAGCTTTTGAATACACACAATACTTTGATATGGATATTTCCAGGGAAGGCCACACAATAAATTAATGACCAGCAACTGTTTTTACTACATAGCTTTGGATAACAAAAATATAGCTTGTTTGAGTTGGTTATATTTGGTTTATGTACTATGTCTAATTAAAATGGTCATTCTTGGGGCTACCTGCATAGTGTAAACTAGTCTTAAGAGAGTATGTTTATTGTCTAATGGTGTATGGATTTGGAGGTATATGGTCCAATTGTGACCGTGCCCCTCTATTAGCCAACCAAAACAAGCTTCATCTTAGAGTTGAGGTAGCAAATTTGTGAAATTATGAAATAGTATTGTGTGTTTCATAAGATAGGAGCGCTCTTGCATCTTAACAAATTTATTGCTAAGTTGAAAATTTCCCATGGGACTCTTTTTTTCAATGGAGATGCTCTTTAGACTAATTCGCTTCATTTGTTTCATTTTGTCTTGTCTACAGATACGAGATCTTTCAACTCATGGTGAATCTGTATACAGAGCGGTTCATCCAGATGCTGAGATTGCTCAGTGATCGGGCAAATGAGCTAACAAATATCGAGATTCTAAAAGTAACTGCCACCATATTCTTACACCTTTTGTTTTTAAGATAAATCAAAAGATTGCACTTAACAAGATGTGGAAAAATCTGAAGATGCATTTACACTTTTCTATATGAATTCTCTATAATGCAAGTAGCTGTGAATCTTCTATATATGGATTGGTATGTCTTTTGCATAGCTAGTCAATGAGCTAAAAAGTAAGTATAATGAGTTTTTGTTGTCATTTGAGAACTTGGAAATGCATTGAGTTCCTTAGATTTTTGCCTTAGGAATGTTGTTAGTTTGTTGAAACATAGAATTTTATTGAACCTCTCGCTTTAAAGCCGATCCCCACTTGCCAACTAGTGACAACCTGATTTTGGAATCTGCATAAGAAATCCTAGAAGATTTAGGAAGGAATGGAATTCCGTTCTCTCTGGATTTAGAGACAGAAGACATGATTCTCTCACTCCCCTTTTCTTCTAGACCACTTGGATTATTAATCCCATATACCCAACTGTTTGATAGCTCATAGCTACCCATCCATTTCTTTCTCAAGACACCTTGCTCACACAAACTGTGAAAATAGACACACCTTTCCTAAAAAACTTTAGAAACTAAACACTAATCTAATTTTGCTTAGCTAACTGTCTACCTTACCCTACTATTCTCCATATGTCTTCACTAAGGATTCGTTTACTTCGTTGAATGGAATAAGAATCCCTACTGAATGGAGTAGAATTGTAATTTGTATTACCGTGTTCAATTTACTGTCATTGAATTAATATTATTGTGTTTAGTTGGAAAAATTAAAAATTGAACGGATCTTGCTTAGCTAATGAAAAGACCAAAATGCCCCTTACATTAAAATGCAAAAAAAAAAATAGAAAACTCGCAGTTTTTGAAACCAATGTCGTTCATAATGATGCAGACAGTGGCAAGCATATGATTTGCAGCCACGGCATGGACGACGACAGGGACTAACACACGCACAACACATGCCAACAATAGGCACAGAAAACACATGCATGGGGACTAACACACGCCAATGACGGGGATTAACACATGTCGATGGCAAGGATTGACACGCACAACACACTCTGGCGATACAGATAGTAGCTCTCTCGATAGGCATAGAAAACAGCCAAGATTGCGTTTCTGATAGGCACAATAGCTCTTCTGATGGCGCTCCGATCTCACTCTTGCACGGAATTCAGCTGCAGATCTGCTCTTCTACGGCTTGAATCCAGCTGGGTGGAGGTTTAGACGATGATGCCTGGTGTTGATGCAGCGGCGATGAGGCAGACACAGCATGGTGCCTGGGTGGGGGTTTGACAGTTTTCCCTCTTCCCTCCTCCATCACTTTTTCCTTCCTAAACACCCAGACCAAGATGTTTAACAGCAGAGGCTAATTGAAGAATTTTTTTTGCTATAATACATTAGTAATTGGAATTCTGAGGCCTATAAAACGAATTGTAATTCTGCATTTTATGTAATAGCAATTCCTCACCTACTGCGTATTCCACGGTTACGGCCAACTAAATATCGTAATTCCTATTCTGTATGGAATAGGGCTGTAATAGAATTATTATTATGGCCAACTAAACGTGACCTAGTTGTCATGGTTCACTTAGCTAGTTGTCAACTTCATCCCGTTCCTACCCTCCTTTCCTCTCATAGCCATTCACAAGCAAACCTCAGAATGGTAATGAGTTTTCATCCTAGGTTTAGTCATGCTACTAGTTTTTTTATGTATATAGGAGTTGTATGTAGCTATTAATATAGCTAGTCAAATAGTAAAGTTAAGTGATAGTGTCTTTTAGTAGTGGTTTTAATAGTGGTCTAATTAGATGTAGCCACATGGCAAAAATATATAGGAGTTAAAAGGGTCAGTTAGTTAACTATGCAACTATTCTAGCATATTTTTCTCTCTATCAGATTGTTAGGAGCTCTAAAATCTGGGTTTACAAGCAATTATGCTTTTCTCTGGTTTGTATCACTACCCACTCTATCCCTAAAAAAAAAAAAGCTATGTGGATAGAGATGGCTAGAGAGACAAAATCCTCTGACTTCTCTCTAGTTTCCCTGCTTAAATTTTCCTTCTTCTTTCACCCCTCTAGAAGACCACTTCTTCTGGAGCCTTTTAAAACACGTTTAATTCCTTCTTTTAACCTAGAAACCTCTTTGTTCTTTAGTTTCTTTAGGTTTTCATTTTTCCCTCTCTATTTGGTGTTTGTGTGGAGTTTTTTGAATTATTTAAGTTCTCTTGTTTTTGCTTTGTGTTCTCCTTAATCATGGTACTATAAGAACCTTTGTGCACTGGCACAAGAAGTTGTTCTTTGATGAGTTCACTGCTTGTGCATTAGCAGCAGGAATTTTGGGTCAGCCTCACCATGGAAAGAGAAAAGGATAGCCTTCCTTTTCTATTTCTTTGCTATGCGAGGAGTCTTCTGCTAAGGAAGCAAATGTGGTTCCTAATTTTGTTGAGGAGGTTTTAGCCAAGGTGGAATCTAGAGTTGATAAGAAGGATGTGGGGCTTGAGGTTGAAAAGCAAACTGTTGATGTGACTTTTGTTGGATTAGCTGGAAAATGTGATGGGTTGGCAGATGAGTTTTTACTTGCTGGACTAGAAGCTCTGTCTTTTTCTTGCTTGCCTTGTCAAAACATGAATGAAAAGCCAGCTGACCTTGTTTCCTCTTCTAGTAGAAGTCAAGATTCCCTTTTTGAGTCAACTCTAAAGGAAATGACAAAAGTTGCAGAAGAATTTGAAAGTTGTGAGTGTATTATGAAAAAGGTGGTTTCTCTTAATCAATCTACTCCAAAATCGCTACTCTTTTGCTGGGGTGGTTTTTTGATACGAACCACGTCTACCTGTGACGAAACCCTATACCAATACGTTTGGAATTACAACCCAAGATGCCAAGTAATCGAATTGGAACCGCGACCCGTTGCCTATAGATGAGGCAAGAACCTTGGTATACTATGTTGAAGCCACAATCGGGATGAAAGGCCGATTGATAAGTCGGATTTGAACGCCACGGAAGAGATCCGATAAGTTCAAGAGAAGTTCTTTGGAGAACCAAGAGAGGAATACTCTTCAAATTATGTTAATCAAAGTTGTATTTCTGTTTTCCAACCCTAGCAGCTATTAATAGTGTTTACAACTCGTAAAGAAAAACCCAAAACTACAAAACATAATAAAGTTGCGAAAAAAATAACAATCAGGCAATGTACGCCGGGTATATACGTCGGCGGCGTAGTGGGCGGCGTAAGATGTACGCTGGGTATATATGCCGGGGGCGTAGAAGGCGGTGTAGTCCCTTTGTAGCTCTCTAATTTCAACGCTGGTTTAAAGCCGGCGGCGTTAATCCAGCGTTTTCAAGGCCGGTAGCTTTGATCTCCTATGCTTTGATCTCCTTTGTTAAAACCTTGAATGACTTGTACAAATGCAAGTTCATTCTCATGGTTGCTCCAATCTTTTCTAGCTTCTTGGATATCCTTTATCAACCCGTTAAGTGCTTCTTTGAATCGTTTCGCTCGAGTTCTTGTGATCGGTCCAAGTGGCACTTCAAGAGGATCCACATTCCACCTTCTAGCTTGGCTCCCATCATGGCTTCCATCATTTTTGGTCCCAAGTTGCTGGATTTTTTGTTTGTTGTGAGTCCTAAGGTTGTTGTGAATAAGTTGTTGGTGCTCGAAAGATGGAGAATTGGATTGGCTTTATCTTGTGTATAGCCAAGGAAAATATCAATTAGATTTAGGCTTTGGGCTGTGCCTATGAAGTTTCTTCATAATGAAGTTAGTTATTGTTGTAATATGTTTCATTTTCTAGATTGTAATTAATAAAGTGTTAGTTAGAAGTTGGTAGAGGTTGGTAGGATTTTGTATCTATATATATATTGTTCTCGTAGTATTAGTGTAAGGGTGAATTTGAATACAATTACCTATTAAAGTTACATGGTATTAGAGTTGTCTAACTATAGGAATTTAAAAATAAAAATAAAAATTAAGGTTTAGGATTTATTAAACCCTAACTGCCTAGTGAGCAGTGTTTGTATCCCACACACGCCTCGGAGAGTATTTGTGTTTCTGTTTTTTTTTTGCTCACCGCCCCTCCAGGAGAAAAGATTGTCGGCTGATGAACTTCCCTGACCAATTCTGGCGACCAATGGATTTGCGCATGAGGCTTACGTGCCACATAAACCGTCTGCCGCTTCTCTTTGTTTTTTGCGCATGGAGGCACGTGTGACCCCTGTTCGTCCACATGTTCTTGCTGGGTCTTTGTGGTACGATATTCTTCATTCTAATCTCATCATTTCGAAAATCATCTTAGGACACGTGCTCCTTGCTAAGGTTAGGGTTTTTTGGTTTGGTTTTATTGTTGTTGGGAAATTAATTTTTCTTTTAGCTTAGTGGTTTTGAAAGCTTTAAGTTGATTGAGGTGTTTCCTTAGTTGGAATTAGCATTTCTGGTTTGGTTTAATCTTCTAGTGTTGGTTGGAGCTGTTGGTGTTTGTTTTGTGGATTAGAGGAAGGAAATATATACAATATTGGATTGCTAGATGACTGAGAATAAATCACATATCATATATATGGTTTTAGTGATAACTAAAATAACAAAATATAAACTTAGTGGAGATTATATTCGAGGTCAGGAAACACGGGGAGTTGTTTGCTATTACTATCATGAGCTAAGGTATACAAAGTGTATTTGTAAGAAATTTTAAAATCGTGACTAGAAGTAGTTAGTACTCATTGCCTCCATTGACTCCACATCAAGTTTGTTTTCTGAAAAAACAATAACAATTTCTACTGATAAATATGCCAAATTCTCTCAATATCAAGAGGCATTAAAGGTTGCATCTCATCATACGTCTGTGATTGCTGAATCAGGTAAATCAACTCAGTATCTTCTTTCCTCATCGTTTAAGTGGGTTATTGATTCTAGTGCCACAGATCACATGACAGGTAACCTTGATCTCTTCTCCACTTACCAACCATACACCTCTCTTACAAATGTCACTCTAGCAGATGGCTCTAAGTCATTTGTCCTTGGATCTGGCACTATTAATCCAACTCTTTTGATCTCCTTATCTTCTGTGTTAAGTTTACCACGGTTTTTCTTTAACTTACTATCAATAAGTCAACTTACTTAGTAAGTCAACTTACTCGTACAATGAATTGTTGCATCTCAATTTATCCTGATCCTTGTTTTAGGATCTTATGACAAAGAAGATTATTGGTAAAGGACATGAATCGGACGGTATCTATATATTGGGTACACAAGTACCGAGGTCATTTGCATGTTCAAGTGTTTTAACACCTTTCCAAACTCACTACCGGCTTGGTCACCCTTCTCTATTTGTGTTGAAGACCATTTATTCCCAATTTAATAATGTTTCTACCTTAGTTTGTGAATCTTGTCATTTTGCTAAACATCACCGTTTGTCTAGTTTATCTAGAGTCAATAAAAGGGCTAGTCTACCTTTTGATTATGATGTATGGGATCCATGCTTAGTTGTATCTAAGGTTGGTTTTTGGTATTTTGTTACCTTAGTGGATGATTATTCTCGTATGACTTGGTTTTATCTTATGAAAAATTGTTCAGAGGTGTTTTCACAATTTTTTACCTTTTGTGTTGAAATAAAAATACAATTCAATGTCTTAGTACATACATTAAGAAGTGATAATGCTAAAGAATATTTCTCTCACTCATTTCAGTCATATATGCTCTAAAATTGTATCCTTCATCAATCTTCCTGTGGGGATATACTTTTTCAAAATGGAGTGGCTGAAAGAAAAAAGAGATATCTTCTTGAGACTGCACAAGCATTTTTATTTCAAATGCATGTTCCTAAATAATTTTGGGCTGATACTGTCTCCACTGCCTGTTTTTTGATTAATTGTCTCCCTTCATCTATTCTACAAGGTGACTCCTTATACAGTATTGTTTCCTATTGAACCTAAGATATTTGTAGTAGTTGTTTTGTTCGTGATGTTCGTCCTCAGGTTACTAAACTTGAACCTAAATCTCTCAAATGTATTTTTTTGGGATATTCTCGGGTTCAAAAAGGATATCAGTGTTTTTGTCCTCATCTTGACAAATATCTTGTCTCAATTGATGTTACTTTTGTAGAAAACACACAATTTTTTTCATCCATTGAAACTCCAAAATAGGAAGAGGATGACGATTTGTTACTTTATCATATTACTTATAAGTCTCCAGGTACCTTACCACCGCCCCCACCATCACGACCTCTAATTTAGTATGTATACTCTCAACAACGAGTTCCTCCTGCTTCATGTCCTACACTAGTCTCTTCTTCCTCAATGGATTTGGCTACAAGTGATCTTGATCTTCCTATAGCACTCCGTAAAGGTAAACGTCAATGTGCCTATCCAATATCTTCTTGTGTATCTTATTATCACTTGTCATCATCATCTTCCTCATTTATTGTATCCCTTGACACTATGACCATTCCAAAGTCTCTTCATGTTGCACTCTCACATCCTAGTTGGTGAGATTCTATGATTGATGAGATGAATGCCTTGGATACAATTCACACTTAGGGTCTAGTGGACTTACCTGCAGGAAAGAAGGTGATTGGTTGTAAATGGGTATATGCAATCAAGGTTAATCCTAATGGAATAGTAGCTCATCTAAAAGCTCGTCTTGTAGCAAAGGGATATGCTCAAACCTATGATGTGAATTATTTAGACACATTTTCTCTTGTGGTTAAGTTAACTGCTATTCACCTATTTATCTCCATTGCAGCTTCTAATTCTTGGCCTTTATATCAACTGGATATAAAAAATGCCTTTTTACATGGCGATTTGCAAGAGGAAGTTTATATGGAGCAACCAACAGGGTTTGTTGTTCAGGGGGAGTCAAGTAAAGTTTGTCGTCTGCTGAAGTCATTATATGGACTAAAACAAAGTCCTCGAGCTTGGTTTGGGAAATTCAGTTAAGCAGTTGAAAGCTTTGGTCTAAGAAAGAGCAAATCGGATCACTTAGTATTCTCTAAGTATTTTGACACCGGTATAATTATCCTCATTGTATATGTTGATGATATTATCATTACAGGAAATGATAGCGTTGGTATTACCTCTCTCAAATCATTCCTTCACACTCAATTTCATATTAAGGATTTGGGGCTATTGAAGTATTTCTTAGGAATTGAGTTGATAAGAAGTAAGAAAGACATTTTCCTATCTTAGAGGAAATATGTACTTGACTTATTAATTGAGATAGGTAAATTGGGAGCTAAGCCATGCAATACACCTATGACTCCTAATATGCAACTTACAAAAGAAGGGGAATCATTCAAGGATTCAGAGAGGTACAGGCGTCTAGTTGAGAAGTTGAACTATCTTACAATAATTCGTCCTGATATTGCATACCCAGTCAGTATTGTAAGTCAGTTCATGTTTTCTCCTACAGTGGATCATTGGGTAGCTTTAGATAAGATTTTGTGTTATCTAAAGGGTGATACTGGACGTGGTATAGCATATGAAAATCATAGCCATAATTATATCGAATGTTTTTTCTAATGCTGATTGGGCATGATCTAAAATAGACAGAAGATCCACCACTAGGTATTGTGTATTTATTGGAGGAAATCTAGTCACTTGGAAAAGTAAGAAACAAGACACAGTGTCCTGCTCAAGTGCAGAGACAATACAGAGCTATGACACAATCAACATGTGAAATAATGTGGATTCATCAGCTCTTGACTAAAGTTGGATTTAAAATGCTTACACCTGCCTAGTTATGGTGTGATAATCAGGCAACCCTTTACATTGCATCTAACCTTATGTTTCATGAGTGAACCAAATATATTGAAATTGATTGTCATTTCATTAGTGAGAAAACACAACAAAATTTGATTTCTACAGGACATGTTAGAATTGGAGAACAATTAGCAGATATCTTCACCAAAGCTTTGAATAGTGTTAGAATTAATGATTATGTAGCAAGTTGGGCATGATCAATATCTATGCTCCAACTTGAGGGAGAGTATTATAATATGTTGTATTTACTAAATTTTAATTAATGTAGTGTTAGGTAGAAGTTGGTAGAGGTTAGTAGGATTGTATATCTCTATATATATTGTTCTCGTGGTATTAGTGTAAGGGTGAATTTGAATACAATTACCTATCAAAATTACAGGTATGTTGTGAGTGCTTTAGGTAGATCCCTCCAAGTGGATATTGTTACAACCATAAATACTTGTGTTTGCTATAACTAAGCTTTTGTAGAAATGGAGACTGATGCAGAGTTCCTAACTAAGTTTGATATGAAATGTGCCGATAGGTCAGATTATAGAGTAGATGTGGAGTACCATGCACTTCCCCTTAGATGCTCTAGATGTCAAGTTCTTGGCCAGAGTGACTCTAAATGTCCTTTTTAAGAGATAGTGGATGACTCAAAGGATGAACAGGTTTCTGCTTCATGGAGAAGCCTGGAAGTTGAGCATGAAGCAAGGAGGTAGAGCCTAAGGAAGCTAGGAGTGTACCTACTGCTTTTAAGACAAAGGTATTTTGATCCAGGAAGTTGAGGAGAAGGTAGCTGTAATTTGTGCTCCATAAAGTTCTGGCATAGGAAAAGCCACTGTTTTGGATGTTGGTGTGGAGTCCAGCAGCTTGGAGTCTCTTCCTCTATATAGTTTTTGGTGCAGGCCCTTCTAAAGTTCCTGTTGACACAGATATTTCCAAGGAACATATGATGAATTGGTTTTTGGGGAGACAGATTGGATAATGTGTTTTGCGGTGCTAGTCCTGGCTCTTCTTCTTTTGTTACTCTCAGTGGTTAGTGAGACTCTTTTATACTCTCTTGATGCCACTGATGAAACAAGGGAAAATTCCCCTTCCTCTCCATGGGCATAGGATCTTAAAAGGGCAAGCAGTTCTGAGGAGAAGAAGAAATCTAGAAAGAAAAGAGCTAGGAAGAAAAAGGAGAGGAAAAAGGCGAGGGAATCTTCGAACTCTCCTTCCTTTTGAGAAGACAGTAAACATTCTTTCGCTGTTGTAGTTTTTATGTTTGCATCCTGGAGCATAAGAAGTTCTAATGACCCTAAAAAATATGAAGAGATTGGTAGATTTTGTGGGGAGCATAAATTTTCTCTTTTGGGTGTTTTGGAGACAAAAGTTAAAACTCCAAATATTCAAAAGGTTTGGATTCATATGTTGCCAGATTGGAGCTTGGAAGCTGACCCACCTGGACGTATATGATTTGCTAGGCATTCAAAGTTGTGGGATGCTTGTATCTTTTGACCAAGTTATACACTCTGCTTGTAAGCTGGTGGTAAAGAATTCTCTTGCTTCACATCTTTGGTCTATGGTGCAAATAATGCAATATTAAGAGAATCTCTTTGGAGTGATCTCTTGATTTGTTCAATCACCGAACCTTAGATTATCTTAGGAGATTTCAATGAATGTTGCGACCTTGCTGATTACGTGGGAGGTAATGTGATGCTGGTGAAGGGTATACTGCATTTGATGAGTTTTGTTTTGAAGTGGAGATGGCGAATGCCCACACTTCGGGGGTCTATCACACTTGGACAAATAACTGTTCTTCCCATCTAATTCCAAGGCACCTTGATAGAGCCATTTTGAACCACGTTTGGCTCCTAAAGTTCCCAGATCCAGAGGTATAAGTTCTTAGCCTGGGTCCTTCTGATCATTGTTGGCTGGTTGTACATGTAAACTGGAGGCTTTATCTCGTAAGCCTTATTTTAAGTTTTTTAATTGCTGGCCGCAAACTGCCATACTCCTTAGTCCGTTCCATTGCCTTCAAACTCTGGAAGGAATATGGCCTCGTGGATGTAATAGGCAGCTCGGAGGGATTTTTCTACTTCCGGTTTGGTGAGGAGAGTGATACTACACTGGTCTTGGAGAAAACATGGCATTTTGCCCAACGTTTTCTTATTTTGCAGAAATGGAGGAAGGGCATGCCACTAGACAAGGCGCAGCCCACCAACATCCCAGTGTGGGCCATTTTCTCGCGAATTCCATGTGAGTACCTAGTGGTGGAAGGCTTGAGCCACATAGTCAGTGGCATGGGAGTGCCACTCAAGGCTGATGTACTAACGGCTAGAAGGCAACGTGCCAACCACGCGAGGGTGCTGGTGGAACTTGATGCCCGTGAGGATTTAGTCACCCAAGTACGGGTGGAGGGCGAGAACGGTGTGGTTGCGGAAGTAAAGGTGGAATACCAATGGCTGCCTCCACGTTGTGCGACATGTAGTGTTTGGGCATAAATGCCAACCTGTGCAGAACACTCAAAGGCAGGAGGGAGCAGCTAAGGTGGCGGAGAGCAGACCGGTCGCCCCGTGTGCAGACGCTGGCCAGCAGGAGCTGCGGTGTGAGGAGAAGGACAGGCCAGTGTCATGTGTTGACTGCCAATACCACCCCACCAGTGCACCACGCCCGACACTCTCTAAGTCTAAAATAGCAGCTAGAGGAGGGGCACTACATGGTGGGCACGAGATGCCAACAAAGGTAGCCAGCACTGCCAAGGAGTCTGTAGACGTCCCAAGTAATAAGAGGAGTACCGTGGTCGAGCGGATGGAGGTGGACAGTGGCTACCCAGCGCCTAGCGTCAAGTCTGCAATAGTCCTGGCAGCAGAAGAGCAGCCCCTGGCAGCAGCTGCGATGCAATCATCCCCTAGCCGTGTCACGAATACGCCAATGACTGATCAAGTAGGAGACGTAGCAGACGGGGATGTTGATTTTGAGAACACCCCACTAAGCAAATTATTGGTTCAGATGAACCAAAGCTCGGGATCTCAACCCATGGTCAACAGAAGCTCTAGCTCCTCTAGCTGTAGGAAGAAGAAACAGCGCAAGAGGAGTCGGAACTTCACCTAATAGTATTGCCCTCACGCATCCATGTCAGTGGCAGCATGGAATGTAAGGGGTCTAAATGACCCTATAAAAGTTTCGGAGGTTAGGAGGTTGTGTGCTATGCATAGCATCAGTTTGATTGGCCTATTGGAAGCTAAAGTAAGCGCAGCAAATGAGGAGTCCGTCAAGAATAGATTGGGTCCGAACTGGCAAGTATGGGTTAACTCCATGGCACGAAAGCGCATCTGGATAGCATGGCAACCAAGGGAGTGGCACATAAGTGTGGAAAAGGAACACACACAATTTCTACATTGTACCATGACAAACTTGAGAGCGAACAGCATTATGGCCCTCACGTTTGTCAATGGATCCAATAATGATAGAGAACGCAAGGACCTATGGTTGAACCTCGAGGGGTTAGCCCAGGCTGTAGGTGATAGACCGTGGCTGGTCATGGGCGATTTCAATGTTACTCGCCTAATCACAGAGAAAGTAGGAGGCCGAGCATTAGTCACGGAGGCAATGTTGGAATTCCAGAGATGCCTAGCAAATGTGGAGTTGGAAGATTTGAGATATTCCGGGGATTTCTTTACATGGACCAACAAGCAGCAGCAGGCACCTATCCTCAGGAAGCTTGATCGGGCCATGGTTAACCTACCCTGGATGAATATGCATCCAAGTGCTCATGCCCAATTCCTCCCACCTATCGTATCCGATCACTCACTAGTTGTGGTTCGTATGGAATATGGAATGAGGACTAGAAGATGCCCGTTCAAATTTTTTAATTATTGGGCCGACCATGAAGGTTTCCATGACCTAGTTAGCGCCATTTGGAAGAGGGATATCCAGGGCTCCCACATGTTTTAAGGTAGTCCAAAAATTGAAGCTAGTTAAGGAGGGCCTCAGAAGCTTAAACAGAGCTGAATTCTCCAACATATCGCAAAGAGTACAAGACGCGAAGCGACGGTTGGTGCAAGTGCAAGAAGCCATACATGAAGCTGGGGACATTAACCGGTTGGAAGAAGAGCGGATAGCCTACAAAGAGTACTATACCCTTAGGGGGGCGGAGGAGAGCTTTTTCAAACAGAAGTCTAGGTCTAAATGGTTGGAGTTGGGGGATAGAAATACGGCTTATTTCCATAAAGCCATGAAGAGCCTTCACAACCGAAGCTCCATCCATAGATTGACTCGTGAGGATGGCAGTGAGGTGGCAGGGGAAGAGGAGGTCGGGCAAGAGATACTCCACTACTTCCAACATTTATATAACCCACCCATAGATCCTACCACCACTGTCGATGTGGGGAGCCTGTTACCACGGACTCTAACAAACCAACAACAAATTAGCCTCCTTGCCGACTACTCAAATGAGGAGATAAAGTGGGGATTCACATCGCAAGCGAACGGAAAAGCTCCTGGCCCGGATGGTTTCTCTGCCCTGTTCTTCAAGAAAGCCTGGGACATAATAGGTGAGGACTTGATCATGGCTACTAGAGAGTTCATGACATCAGGGCATCTACTGAAAGAGATAAACAACACGGCTATGACCCTAGTACCAAAAGTGGCAAACCCCACTAGATTGGGGGATTTTAGGCCAATTGCATGCTGCAATGTCATCTATAAGGCAATCTCTAAGGTGCTTGTAGCAAGGATGAAATCAGTTTTACCATCTTTAGTGGGGCGGGAACAGGCGGCTTTTGTCTCGTGTAGGAAGATTTCGGATAATATTTTCTTAGCCCCGGAACTCATGGCAAATTATCATGCCAAAGTGGGATCTCCAAAAGGCCTATGATACGGTGAGATGGGATTTTGTGCTAGGGGTTCTGTCGGCTATGCAATTTCCTCCCCATTTCTGCAGGTTAATGAGTCAGTGCATATCAACACCAAAATACTCCGTCAATGTAAATGGGGAGCTTGTGGGGTTTTTCGCGAGTAAAAGAGGCTTAAGGCAAGTAGATCCTATATCTCCTTACCTATTTGTACTTTGTATGGAAATCCTCTCAATGCGATTGAGACAACTTATACGGCACCCGGGGTACTCACTTCATTGGAGATGCCAGAATGAACGTCTCACCCATCTCTGTTTTGCAGATGACCTCCTCATATTTGTTAGGGGGAACAAGGAATCTATCTCTTTGGTACGACATACCTTGCAGGATTTCCAGGCCATCTCGGGGCTGGCAATAAATAACCACAAGAGTAGCATTTTCTTTTCTCAGGTCCTAGCTAGCATAAAGGAGGCCATAATCTAGTGCACTCAGTTCAGTGAGGGCAAACTACCGGTGCGGTACCTAGGGGTTCCCCTCATCTCATCGAAGCTCAAGAGACAAGATTGTGAGACGTTAGTGGAACGCACTTCGGCCAGAATCACCTCATGGACAGCAAAGCACTTATCCTATGCGGGTAGGCTTCAGTTAATCAGATCTGTCATCTTCTCCATGCAGGTCTATTGGTGCTCCATCTTCATACTTCCGAAGTCGGTTGTCATAAGAATAGAACAACTACTTAGAAATTTCCTCTGGAGTGGCAACCCGCACATATTCACTAAGGCAAAAGTCAAGTGGGCTGAAGTGTGTCAACCAAAAGGAAGTGGTGGCCTAGGGTTACTGGACATCCACCAGTGGAACAAAGCCATCCAAATCAAGCACATATGGAGACTTTGCAAGCAGGGAACAAAGAGCTTATGGCCGGAATGGGTTCATTCCACTCTACTCAAGGGAAAGAACTTCTGATCGTCCAAGGTACCCGCCGTCTGTTCATGGACATGGAAGAAATTACTCAAACTGAGAGGTTTGGTTAGATCTTCTTTCTATTGGGAACCAAACAATGGCCTAAATATCTCTCTGTGGGCAGACTTTTGGCTCCCGACAGGACCTTTGGATACCTTGTTTAGTGCTCGGGTCATGCACAGCACGGGCTTCCCAGTTAACACTAGGCTATGCTCCATAATGAATGGCAATGAATGGAGTATCCCGGAGGGCCCACCGTGGAATAGTTTCAGCATCCCCCACTCCATCAAACCGAATAGCACCGAGCAGGACCGCTTTTGTTGGAAACACTCACGATCTGGAGAGTACACCATAAAGAGCGGCTACACTTTCCTAAACCCCCCAAGACCCAGCATGCCTTGGCAGAGAGTAGTATGGAATAAAACTTCCCTACCTAGACATGCTTTCATACTATGGTTGGCTTGGTTAAGGAAATTATCCACCCTTGATAGGGTACACCGTTGGGGACTAGTGCAGTCTACTACTTGCCTCCTATGTAACCTACATCCGGAGGATTATGCCCACCTTTTCTTCCAGTGTGATTATACATCACAAGTCTGGAGTATAATTTGTGACTGCATGAATTGTCTAGCTTCCTCCAACAACTAGGAACAAGTGACTAGATTTTTGATGGCTCTGGGTGACTCACTGACACATCAGAGGTGGTGTGCAATTTTAGCAGCAACAGTTTATTGTATATGGCGCACCCGTAATCAAGTGCGTCTTGGGAAAGATCTCCCGGGGATTAGCATACTAGCAAATCACATACGAGCCTACATAAGGCCATTGTAATCCTACCACTTTACTCTACACTAGTGCCTAGGGTTAGCATGCTAGCACACTCATTGTTGATGTGCTCCTTGTAATTTGCTTTTCCTGTATTGTATCACTAAATATTGCAATTCAATAAATTATTAATTATCCAAAAAAAAAAAAAACCATCCGAATTTCAAGTCTACAGTTAAAGAAGTTTGGAATAGACATGTTGAGGGTACTCCTATGTTTAAAGTGGTGACTAAGCTTAAAATGTTGAAGTAAGGAACTAAGGATGATCAATGGCAGATTTTTCTTTAACATCTAGCAATGTGCTCTTGATGCAAAAGTTAAACTTCTAGACTGCCAGGAGTTTAATTGGTTGAATCTGAGCGTAGTTGATTGGGCAACTGAAAAAGGGCTCTTTAAGGAGTTTTGTCTCTTGAGTGCAGTAGAGGAATCCTTTTTACAGCAAAAATCTGGAGTTACTTGGTTCAAGCTTGGTGACTGCAACACAAAATATTTCTACCATTCCTTGCAGTAGAAATACCATAAAGACGCCATTTGCTCCTTATGCAATGACTCTGGTTAGCTTGTTTCTTCTCCTTCAGAGATTAAAACTTTTGCTATCATTTACTTTGAAAATCAGTTGAAAGAGCCAAGAGTTCCTTCTCACTTGTTCCGCCATCTTAGGTCTTGTTGTTACAGGCCCAAGTTAGGGATCTAGTTACGGGTGATATTTATATAGAAAATGGCTTGAAGGCTTGTTTAGAGAGAATTCTTTGATCTCATAAACTACTTTAAAATTAAAAAGAAAACTGAAGAGAGAGATTTAAAATACTAAGATGATTCTTTTATTACTAGTGCATTATCGATCTCTACAAAGATATTTATGCAAGTGATTCATTACATAAAAATAGGAAAAAAATCAATAATATGCATCTAGTACGTGTTCTTTCCATAATGACTATAACTAATTTAGTAAAGGACTATTAATAAGTTGTATCTAATATGCATATATTACGTATATTTTTCATAATAACTATTACCAATCTAATAAAAGATCATTAATAAGCTATGTCTCATAGGTGTATTTTCTTAGGAGGCATTACTCTTCCCTTAGACATTGAGCTTGTCCTCAAGCTCAGGTGATTACTCGACACTTACTTTTTAGTTTTTAGAGAGAGAAAATGCTCTTTCTTCTCTCTAGGAAACTCCCTACACCACCCTAAGAAACCACTTTTCTTAGGCAACCACACATCACCTAACTCTCTAGATTCTAACCTAAACCTCCACCCCTTTCTATATTCCTAGTTCGTCTTTCCCTATCCTTCCCGGCCTGATCAGGGGTTTTCCGAGTTGAGGTAGGCGGTATCGCTTTCCTCCTGGTGTTTTTGATTCACCAAGAGTCAATAGGCAGGGAACGGATCCAAAGGTGGTTTCCAAGTTTACCAGCAAAAGTAGAAAGGTAAAAGATGGTTTTGCCAACTAGGACAGCTACTCTAAAACTTTTCCCAAAAGCAACAATTTGGAGCCATGTGCTTCTGATGAAAGGATGATTTTGAAAAGCAAGTTGGAGGGAGAAAAGGACCTGAACAATGAACAAGTCAACCCTCCAATGCACGTCCCCCCAAACATATCCTCATTAGGAAATACCTCCTTGGAGGAGTTAGGTGGTTTGCTGGAGAAAATACAACACTAAAACCACCCAGCCAAACCTCTTTTCACAGCAAAACCCATTGAAGAAAACGTGCAAGAGGCCAAATCTTATGCAAATGCATGTGCCCCTAGAGAGTCGGTCCAAGCCTCGGCCTTTAAGCTTCAATACTTCCCTTCGGACAGGAAGGGCATAGTACCTCGCGTGAAGATCCCAAGGCAAGTGGAAGATGCTGGCTTGGAACACTGGCAGTCCACTTTGGTAGGCTTCTTCCTGGAATGTAGGCTGCCATTCACCTTGGTTCAGTCCATTGTGTAGGAAATCTCAGATGAGTAATCTTAGAAGATATTTCAGGAAAGTTAGTGGAGGAAATCAGGATTAATAATCTGTTCCTAAAGTTAAGGAAATTAGCTATAATTAGCAGCAGTTGTCTTTCCTTATTTAGTGTAACAAAATTGTATATATATATAGGTTAGAATAAATTGTAGAGATACAATTCTTTTCTGAATTAATAAAATCCCAGTATCTTTTTTTCTACATGGTATCAGAGCTTCTTAGGGTTTACAAAATTTAATTTAATTTTTTTTTTGGCTTTCATTGCCAGAATTTTTTATTTTCACGCCAGAATTTTTTATTTTCACTAGCTATCATACATAAGCATCGGAAGCTGAAGCCCGGCCTTCTACGACGGCTCTGTCCTCCTTCTTTGACCCCAACATTGGAGAATCTCAGACGCTTTATACAGATTAGGGTTTGCTTCTCCAACCACACCCTTGCTTCTTTGATCGTGCCATAGATTAAGGTTAGGGTTTGCATCTTTGATTACGAGTTTGCTTCTTCGACTGCGCCCTTCCTTCTTCAACCACAACACAGATTTGGGTCTGATTCATCGTTTCCTGCTTCTTGTTAATCCCAGCCTTAATTGCTGGATCATTTCGATTTTTTTTTTTCAGCCTTCATTGCTGATTTTATTATTGGCCTTCATTGCCAACCTTGTTCTTCCTCCTTGTTGGATTTTTTTTTTATCAACCTTTTTTTTTTCTATTCTCGACTTGAGGTAGAGATTATAGAGAGATTACCATTTCTGAGGAAAAAAAAAAAAATTACCACCTTCGTTTCTTGTTAATTCCGGCCTCAATTGCTGGTTCATTTCGTTTTTTTAGTCTTCATTGCTGTTTTCTTTTTTTTTTTCTCTTTTCATGAAGGAAAACCAGATTAAACGAAGCACAACAGAGCTTCAAAACATCCAAGCAGCATATAGACTAAATGAAAAAAATTATTTGAAGTGGTCTCAACTAGTATGAACGTTCCTGAAAGGAAAAGGAAAGTTGGGTCATCTACTGGAGACAGCACCGGAGAACGGAACGCCAGAATTTGAAGCATGGGAAGAAGAGGATTCAATGATCATGTCGTGGTTATGGAATTCCATGAATCCTGAAATCAATGATATGTGCATGTTTCTTCCTACAGCAAAGGCGATTTGGGATGCCCTTCATGAGACATATTCCAAGGTCAATGATGCAGCCCTTATATATGATATCAAGACGAAGACTACTGGAGCAAAACAGGGGACGAAAACAGTGACGGAGTATGCCAATTTTCTGCAAAACCAGTGGCAAGAACTGGATTATTACAGGACACTTGATTTGAACTGTAGTAAATGTGCAGTGGTCATCAAAAAGTTTATAGAAAGGGACCGAGTTTATGATTTCTTGACTGGCCTAAATTCTGAATTTGATCTTGTACGAATTCAAATTCTGGGCAGACCTGAATTTCCCTCTCTAATCGAAGCAATATCCCTAGTTCGTGCAGAAGAGAGTCGGAGGGGCATCATGTTAGAGTTGCCTTCAACTGAAAATTCTGCTCTCCTAAGCTCAAAACCTCAGGGGCTGGTATTGGACAAAATTGCTGCAAACAAAACCAATCGGTCAAATGTGCAAAAGCATCGCGAAGAGTTGTGGTGCACGTATTGCAAGAAACCACGGCACACCAAAGAACGATGCTGGAAATTACATTGGAAACCATCCAGTCGTGAGTGGGGACAAAAAGGTGGTCAACAAAGGCAAGCTCATGTGTCGGTTCAAGACACAACTCAGGTGCTTGGAGGATTTAGTATGGAGGAAATGGAGAAGATTAGAAGTATGCTGGGGACTGTTGAAAAACTAGCAACTAACAATTCTCAAAATCAGGGTATGTGTTCTTTGACCCTTTCAGGTGAGGATCTAATCTCTCTTGGGTTAAATGTCTTAGGTAATGAGCTTAGGAATGCCTGGGTCCTTGACTCTGGTGCTACGGATCATATGACCCATATTTCAAATAAATTCAAAACCTATAATCCTTGTCCTCGCAATAGAAAGATTGTTGTTGCTGATGGTTCTACAGCCACAGTAGCAAGAATAGGAGATGTCCAGGTTACCCCAAAACTGGTGCTTAAAAATGTTCTTCATGTTCCCCAATTATCTACAAATTTGGTTTCTATACAAAAGCTTACCAAAGATCTAACTGGCTGTGTTATATTCCATGATTCTTGTTGTGAATTTCAGGACCAGGGTTCGGGGAAGAAGATTGGACTTGCTAAGGAACATAATGGACTCTATTACTTGGATACATCAAGTCAATCGGAATTCAGTGAGTCTGCCATGTCCTCATTGTTTTCTTCTTCCAATAAGGATGTCATTTGGTTACATCATAGACGCCTAGGTCATGTGTCTTTTCCTGCGTTGAAAATAATGTTTCCCTCATTGTTCAAGGAATTTGATGTTCAGTCTTTTCATTGTGATATTTGTGAGTATGCGAAACACACTCGTGTACCATTTCCCATCAATAATAAAAGATCTTCTTTTCCTTTCTTTTTAATCCATAGTGATATTTTGGGGCCATCAACTATTCCAAACATCTCAGGGTCTAAGTGGTTTGTAACGTTTATTGATGACTGCACAAGAGTCTCTTGGATCTATTTACTCAAAAATAAGTCTGATGTGAGTCATATTTTTCCTATTTTTCACGCGATGATTCAAAATCAATTTGGCACCAAGATAAAACACTTTCGTTCGGACAATGCTCGAGATTATTTCAATCAAATCTTGAGTCCATATTTCCAAAAAGAAGGAATCATACACGAATCATCATGTGTCACCACTCCACAACAAAATGGAGTGGTAGAAAGGAAAAACCGACATCTTCTTGAGTGCACTAGAGCCTTATTGTTTCAACAAAATGTGCCAAAAACATATTGGGGAGAAGCTGTACTCACATCAGCTTATGTCATAAACAGAATTCCTTCCAGGGTCTTGGGGTTTCAAAGTCCACTAGAAAACCTGTCCAAATTCTACTCTGATATTCGATCTTCCTTTAATCTCACTCCTCGGGTTTTTGGGTGTACTTCCTTTGTCCATGTTCATAGTCATAACCGTGGGAAGTTAGATCCTCGTGCTCTTAAGTGTGTCTTCGTGGGGTACTCATCTACTCAGAAGGGTTACAAATGTTATCATCCACCTACTAGAAAACTCTATGTCTCAGCTGATGTTACATTTATTGAAAATAAACCCTATTTCACTATTCCTTATCTTCAGGGGGAGTCACATAAATTTGAAGATAAGGAGTCAAACTTTCCACCACTAGAGTCATCTAAATCTGAATCTCAAAAGTCAATTCCACAATCTGATGGGTTGGAAAAACAAAGGGAAGAAGTTGGTAAAAACTTTGACTGGTTCCGATTTGACCAAGTGTATGCAAGGAGAGGAGATCCCATTGTGACTACAAGGCAAGAACAATCTTCTGAACCATGCTCTGGAAATGAGGTAACAATGAGTGAATCAAATCTGAATTCTGCACCACCAACAGTCCATCCTTCTACCAGCCCTGAACCATCGTGTCCAGAGCCTCTTAGCCTTGATCAAGACCTACACCTGCCTATTGCTGTAAGGAAGAAGACCCGAGAATGCACCAAAAGACCCCTATACCCATTGTCTCACTTTGTGTCTTTTGATAAGTTTTCCCCAAGCCATAAAAGTTTCCTTTCCTCCTTAAACACAGTTTCTATTCCTAGCTCATTGTCTGAAGCATTATCAAGGAAAGAATGGAGACTTGCTATGGAAGCAGAAATGGATGCATTAGAGAAGAATGGGACTTGGGAATTGGTTGATTTACCAAAGGATAAGAAAACAGTGGGCTGTAAGTGGGTATATGCAGTAAAATTTAAGGCAGATGGGTCCCTAGAACGCTACAAAGCGAGATTAGTCGCGAAAGGATACATGCAAACATATGGAGTAGATTATCAAGAAACATTTGCTCCAGTAGCAAAGATGAATACAATAAGGATTTTGCTGTCCTTGGCTGTTAATCTTGATTGGGAATTGCAGCAGTACGATGTGACAAATGCATTTCTTCACGGAGAACTAGAAGAGGAGATTTATATGAGCATTCCACCAGGATTTAGTGGGATTGACAAGAACAAGGTTTGTCGATTAAAAAGGGCATTATATGGGCTGAAACAATCCCCACGTGCTTGGTTTGGACGGTTTGCCAAGGTGATGATAGCTAGTGGCTACAAGCAAAGTCAAGGAGATCATACACTTTTCATCAAGCATTCGGTCTCAGGGGGAGTCACTGTTTTAAGTGTGTATGTAGATGACATTATTGTGACAGGAAACGATGAAGTAGAGAAAGAAGCCTTGAAGCGATGTCTAGCCAAGGAATTTGAAATAAAAGATTTAGGGAGATTGAAGTATTTCCTTGGAATTGAGGTGGCTCGATCAAGGCGGGGAATTTTTATTTCTCAATAGAAGTATGTTACGGATCTGCTCAAGGATACAGGCATGACGGGTAGCAAACTGGTTGGAACTCCCATTGAACAAAATCACAAATTAAGTGAGGCTCATGGAGATAAGGCAGTGGACAGAGGGATGTACCAAAGACTTGTTGGGAAACTCATCTATCTTGCACATACTAGGCCAGATATTGCTTACTCGGTCAGTGTTATTAGCCAATTTATGCATGATCCTAGAGAAGTTCACCTCCAGGCTGTCTACCGAGTGCTTCATTACTTAAAGGCACATCCAGGGAAGGGAATTTTGTTCAAAAAGAAATCTGCAATTGATCTGGCAGTTTACTCAGATGCGGACTTTGCAGGGTCTCCAGTCGATAGGCGATCAACTTCAGGCTATTGTACCTTTCTTGGAGGAAACTTGATATCCTGGAGAAGCAAGAAACAGAGTATGGTAGCAAGGTCAAGCGCTGAAGCAGAGTTCAGAGCTATGGCAGCAGGAGTATGTGAATTATTGTGGGTCAAAATTATCCTAGAGGACCTGAAGATTCAATGGAGCAAACCAATGAAACTATACTGTGATAACAAATCAGCTATAAGTATAGCCCACAACCCAGTGCAATATGACAGGACGAAACACATAGAGATAGACAGACACTTTATTAAAGAGAAGCTAGACAGTGGATTGATTTGTACTCCATATGTCCCAACAGGACTTCAACTTGTAGATATGATGACAAAGGGACTATGTAACAACATGTTTCATGAGAATGTTAACAAGCTGGGAATGGAAGATCTATATTCACCAGCTTGAGGGGAAGTGTAGGAAATCTCAGATGAGTAATCTTAGGAGATATTTCAGGAAAGTTAGTGGAGGAAATCAGAATTAATAATCTGTTCCTAAAGTTAAGGAAATTAGCTGTAATTAGCAGCAGCTGTCTTTCCTTATTTAGTGTAACAAAATTGTATATATATATAGGCTAGAATAAATTGTAGAGATACAATTCTTTTCTGAATTAATAAAATCCCAATATCTTTTTTTCTACACATTGCCTTCCGCTTATGGAAAGAAATGGGTCTAATCAAGGTATTGGGAAGCAAAGAGGGTTTCTTTTATTTGCGTTTTGCCAAGGGTAGCGACTTGAACCCAATACTTGAAAGAACCTGGTACTTTGCGTAAAGGTTCTTGATACTTCAAAAATGGAGGAAGGGCATGGCCTTGGATAAGCCCCACCCAACAAAATGTCCTTGTGTGGGCTCTCTTCTCATGAATCCCATGTGAATATTTGGATGAGGAAGGCATCAGCTATATTGCTAGTGGCATGGGAATCCCTCTCAAAGTTGATACCCTAACAACTTCTACGTAAAGGGCTAACCAAACATGGGTTTTGGTTGAGATTGATGCTAGGGAGGAGTTAATATCTCAAGTTGAAGTAGAGTGTCCTGATGGATTGGTTGTGAGAATTTCTGTGGAGTATCAGTGGCTCCCTCCCAGGTGCAGCAGTTGTAAGGTGTTTGGTCACACATGTAGGGCAATCCTAAAGGAGAGTGCTCCAGCCCCCCTGACTAGTAGCTCCAAAGTGAAGGAAGTGAAGATCTCGGAGGAGACTTGGATTCCCGTGAAATGTGTAGAAAAAGGAAAAAATAAATTGCACGAAGAAGGAATGGGATGGCATATGGATCACACATCCTTGCGCCATCAGCCAAGTGTGGAGCAGGGTGAGGAGGTTCAATCCCTCCTTAAGAAGGTAGTTGCTAAACCCCTGGACACCACGGAAGTGATGCCTGCACCCATGCTGCACAGCAACCTACCCATAGAAGATGGAATGGAAACTGAGGAGGAGGTGGTAGCGGAGAATGGAGAGGCCACTATTCTAGGACTAAGGTATACTGATGCTGCAGCAAATGAGGCAAATAGCAATGTGAATGACGCGCTTGCAGTGGAGGTGAACCCGGGTCTAGAAGTTGTCCTGATCATTGATATGCCCACTTATGTGTCCGATACCATGGCCCAGCACCCAAGCTCGAGCTGCAGATCCTTCTAGCCAAATTGAAGATTGAGGAGCACGAAAACACTCCCCTCAATAAACTGCTGTCCTGAATGAATCAAGGCTCTAGGAATAACTTTAAGAGTGTGAAGGGGTCCAGCTCTTCCAGCCGTAGGAGGAAGAAGCAGCGGAAGAGAAGGAGGAATTTCACCTAGTTGTGAGACCTCCGTATCATTTGTCATCATGCATTTGGCAGCTTGGAACATTAGGGGCCTTAATGATCCCATCAAAGTAGCTGAAGTTAAGAAGGTTTGTCACCATAACATAAGTTTTATAGGTCTTCTAGAAACTAAGGTGAATCCAGCTAATGAAGAGATGATCAGCAATAGCTTAGGTCCACGATGGCTGGTTAGCATAAACTCTACCGCAAGGAGGAGGTTGTGGCTTGTATGGAACCCTTGTGAATGGAATGAGAGTGTGGAGTTGGAACATATGCAGTTTATGCATTGCACAGTGATGAGTTTGAGACTCAATATATCATTCTTTGCCACCTTTATTTATGGCTCTAATAATGATAGAGAAAGGTGATCCTTGTGGAGTAACCTCATGGCCTTAGCCCCATCACTTAGACTGCATCTTTGGCTGGTTCTTAGGGACTTCAACACCACGAAATCCCCATCGGAAAAAATGGGTGGTAGGCTGTGAATGACTGATGCAATGGAGGATTTCCAGAACTGTATTGCACACACTGAGTTAGAAGACTTGAGATATGGGGGTGACTTTTTCACTTGGTTTAATAAGCAAAACCATAACCCCATATTGAGAAAGCTGGATAGGGTCATGGTTAACCATCAGTGGCTAAATACACTTCCTAGTGCACAAGCCAAATTCATGTCCCCTATCATCTCGGACCATTCTACAGTAATTACTTGCATGGACCTCAGCTCGGGCAAATTGTCTACTCTTGATAGGTTGATATCATGAGGCATTGCTACCTTTGCTACCGGCCTCCTCTATCATCAAGCACTTGAAGATCATACCCACCTATTCTTCGAGTGTAGCTACTCATCCTGGATTTGGAATCTGGTTTGTGATCACCTCCAGTGCCTGCCTTCCCTCAGAAACTAGTTGGGTGTAACCACTTCATTAGTTGCTACAGCAAACTCATCATCTCCTATGTGTTTAGCTTGGAGAGTGGGACTAGTAGTAGCCGTTTATTGCATCTGGAGAGAGTAACAATATGTGCCTAGGGGATGTGCTCCCTAACCCATACTCCATTGCAAATAAAATTAGAGCTTTCACATCCAAAATGTAACCTTTAGGATTGGCCATGTTTGCCTTGTTTATGCTATCTTGCTGTAAATTTTCCTGTATCTCTATTGTTATATAACACTTTGGAGCAATAAAATTAATTATTTATCCAAAAAAAAAAAAAAAAAACTTGACCAAAAGCAAACATCTGTTGCTTGTCAAGGACCATGGCTGCCCAATTTACAACCCTTACATAATGACAAACTGTTGTTACAAGCTTGATTTAGGGATTTAGTCATGGGTGATATTTATATGGAAACATGGTTTTAGGGCTTGTTTACAGAGAATCCTCTGATCTCATAAATTACTTTAAAATAAAAAAGAAAACTAAAGAGAGAGACTTAAAATACTAAGGTAATTCTTTTCTTACTTTTCCATTACTAATCTCCACATGGATATTTATAAGCGATTTGTTACATAAAATAGGAAAATAATTAATCATATATGTCTATTACACGTTCTTTTCATAATGATTATTAAATAATGACTATAACTAATCCAATAAAGGACTATTAATAAGTTGTATATAATAGGCGTATATTATGCGTATTTTCAATAATGGCTGGTACTAATCCAATAAAGGATTATTAATAAGTTGTGTCTAATACGCATCTACTATGTGTATTTTTTCAGGAGGCTTCTTCAACATTACTCCCTCCTTAGACATTGAGCTTGTCCTCAAGCTCAAATAATTGCTTGACCAAAAAGAAACATCTGCTGCTTGGAAAGGACCATGGCTACCCAATTTGCAACCCTTGCATAATGACAAACTGTAAATGCTTTTCCTCGGTCTCCTTGGAAACTCAAATTAGAGTGCAGTCACTGCTTAGCTTGTTGAAAAATGTCAAATTGGTGTCATTTGGGAAAGTGGACTCCTCATCAAGATGATACAATAACCCTAGTGGTTTTTTCTCAAAAAGATTAAGGCAATCTTGATTATCTTCAAAATTAACTTTAGCCTAGTGGATTCCATCTTGTATGTATTCCTCCTACCCTAGCTTAAATAATTGTTGATTAAAGTGGTTCTGCAATCTTTAATTTGCATAATTGATGCAAAATTGCTCAAAACTATTTCTACCAAAGCTTTAGAGCCATATATATCAAGGATGCTGATAGATTTCTTGATTAGCCATTTGCCCACTGCGAGTGATTTGTTAATTTGTTCAACCAGCCAATAAAAAAAGTAGGAATATATAGATTTTGCCAGTGCATCTCTTGCATCAATAGCTTTTGCAAATGCCAGTTTTTGGACAATTGTGTCATTACCAACTCTCATTTTGCTAGTTGGTAGGGCAAGGCTGAATTCATGACAATTACAACCAATCAATCAAGCTACAATGCTTAGGCTCTCAGCTTACAAAGCCTCTACATGGTTTTCATTGTTAATGACAAAAAACAAGAAATTTCCAAGCCAAACTACAACAGCAAACATCACAAGAACATTTTCTTGGCCATCTTTGCTATTATGGACAACATCTAGGCTTCCACAACAACACAGAATTGTTCAGTGCCATCAACTCTATTTATTGAAAAGTGATTACTTTGCCTCAAATAATTATAATCTTTCGGGCTCATGACATTTATTTTCACCATGTACATTGGATCTTCATACAATTCATGATGGTGGCACATGTGGTTGGGAGCTACAATGGAAAGCTGCATGTGGGTCATGTACCTATTGAACGTGCCTTAGATTTAGAGTTCTATCCTTGTGGATCATGTTACCATAGAAAAGAGTGATCTGGAGTGGTAGCTTATGATCATGCTAGTGTGCCTTAGGGTTTGCATGCCTTTGTTGTGGATTGTACCACCATAGTGTGGTGTCACAAGGGTGGTTGTTGTGATAGGGGTTAGGGGGTACTTGATTTGGGATCATTCATAGTTTTCCATAAGATTTCCTTGATTGCTAGGTTTGGATTAGGTTGTCTTTCTCTATCGATGCTAGTCTCCCCCAAACATCCCAAAGACTTGGGATTAGCTTCCAATGAAGTTATCTTCTTAGACAACTCAGCAAGAGCATCCTTTATGTGTCACCAATCCTCTTTTTCTTTTGCTTTGTCTTGCTCGTATCGTTGAAGAGAGGCTTCAATCGATCTTTCTTGTTTCCACCCATGACAATTGGCTCTAATACCGATTGTTACGGACCCGATTAAGGATCCAATCATGGGTGATATTTATATTGGAAAGGGTTTGAGGGTCATTTAGAGAGAACCCTTCAATCTCATAAACTACTTTAAAATCAAAGAGAAAACTAAAGAGAGAGATTTAAAATACTAAGATAATTCTCTTCTTACTTTTCCATTATTGATTTCCATAGAGATATTTATACAAGTGATTCGTTATATAAAAATAGGAAAATAATTAATAATATGCGTCTATTATGTGTTTTTTTTCATAATGACTATAACTAATCCAATAAAGGACTATTGATAAGCTATGTCTAATACATGTATATTATGTGTATTTTCCATAATGACTAGTACTAATCCAATAAAGGATTATTAATAAGTTGTGTCTAATACGCATCTATTATGCATATTTTCTTAGGAGGCTTCTTTAACACTTATTAGCTAAAAGAGTAAGAAGATCAGATTGGGATTCACTAATTGAACCAGTTTCTAATGAGGAAACCATGTCTACCTTTTCTATGATGGGACAAGATAAGGCTCCTCAGCCAGATGGTTATAATGCTAATTGTTTTTCAGACCACTTGGGACATTATTGGCAAGGATATTTGTATGGCTATAAAGGATTTTTTTTTTTTTTTTTTGCGACTGGGTCCTTGCTAATTAATTGAAGTTGGTGCTTCCTTATCTCATTGGTAAAGAGCAAAGTGCTCTTATTAAAGGCTGAAGAATTGTTGATAATGTTTTTGTAACTTAGGACTTCCTTCTTGGTTACCACAAGAGCAATCTTGGAGCTAGGTGTGCCACAAAAGTAGACATCATGAAGGCATAGGATTCTGTACGATGATGTTTTATGGAGCAACTTCTTTGAATGATGGAGTCTCCTCAATTCAAGTATTAGGTGATTAAATGTGTGAAGATGCCAAAGTTTTCCGCAAATTTGAATTGGGAACTTCTGGATTTTTTTTCCTTAGCTCTTGTGGCCATAGGCAAGGAGGCCTGATGTCCCCTTATCATTTTGTACTGGTAATGAAGTTATTCTTGTGTACCATAGAGGAGGTGGGAAGAAAGGAAGATTCTCCTTTCATTGGAGATGTTGTGAGGAGAGGCTTAATCATTTGTGTTTTGGCAGATGTTATGATCTTCTCTAGAGGTGACTTGTAATCTATTAAGTTGATCAAGGAAGCTTTAGATGAGTTTTATTTGCTATAAGGACTTAAAAGCTAGTCTTGACAAGAGCTATATCTTCCTAAGCGGTGTTTCTCAAGAAGTAAAGGAACAATTTTTGCAGCTGTTTTACTTGTGGTCAAATGGCTGTCCAACCAACCTTATTTTTAGGTGTTTGGGCAGGACAATAATAAATCAGTCATGTTTAGAGAAGTTCCCGTTCTCCGAAGTTTAGGTGATGTATGCTTCTGGCTTTCCTAAGGATGCTAGGCTATGCTGCATTTTAAATAGTGAAGGGTGGGATTAGCTGGAGGGATCTTGGGGGAAATTATTAAAGAGGAGCTATGGGGTATCATAATTCCTAAAGTTAATTGTGATGATAACTTAGTGTGGAAAGGAAATCCCTTAAAGAAGCTCTCAATAAAGCACATATTGCTTTGAGACAATGAAGGGCATGTGTTCCTTGGTTTCAATTGGTTTGGTTCAGGAAGATCATGCCTAGGTATTTGTTTGCATTGTGGCTTGTAGCCCAGCAAAAACTTATTACTCTTGATAAGTTGATGCAATGGGAAGTTGTTACACAAAACTATTGTTTTTTATGTAGTAGTGAAGAAGAATCACATTGCCATTTTTTCCTCAAGTGCTCCTTTGTTATGGACATATGGAATAAGTTGAAAGTTTCTATACTAGACATGAACTTGCAACCTATGATGCTACTGATATATCGGAGCTTTTCAATTCAATTGGCCCTTGCCTATTGTTGGCTTGGAAGATTGTAACAAGACTTGTGATTTACAATGTGTGGAAAGAATGGAATGAGAATAGACTTGGGCTTAGTACACATGCTCCCAAAGATGTTACACACATTGTTTTGTCTTATTTTTTTACTATTGATTGTTCTCTATGAACTTGCTTTGGTTTTCTTGTCTTTTGTTGTTGATAAATCTATATGTTTATTAGTGCCAAGGTCTCAATTCTAGCACCTGTTTGTTTTTTGTATGTTGTTTTGCTTGAGATTTTGGGTTTCTTGTGAGTTTTGTTTGAGCTTTGTACAGTGGTGGATTCCTTTTCCCTTGTACTTTATCACATCAGTAATGAAAATATGACATTTTAACCAAAAAATAAAAAAAAAGTTTGTAATCACTTCAATTCACTTTCAATAGTATAAGTAGGTTGGACCAATTGATAGAAATCAAAGAACAGCTATATTGATTAGATTGAAAGTAACACCTAACTCCAAGAAGAAATTAGGTCACAAAATTTCTCCAAAACATAGTGCTACAACTCTTAATTCTCTCAATGGAAAGAATAGAAACTGCTAGAATAGTTTCTTGATTTTACAAATTGATTCTCTTATGCTCTTTCCACCCCTCGATCTTGTTGGCACATGGCTACACCTCATTGGATCACTATTAAAAGACTCTACTACTTGACTTTACTGTTTACTAATAGCAGCATATGCCTCCATGGTACATAATAGATTTCATTTAAAATACTTGTGAGATTTCTTGGTTGGAAATAGACACTTATACTAGTCCCATTTCTTGATGCACAAACGAAAACCTTCCTTCTTTACCTAATCAAGTTACATTCACTTCTTAAGGACTTCACTACATATTTTAGACTATCAGTCTTTAAATTTATATGCGCCCTTTGCAGAAAGCTCCATCGTGGAAACCATAATTGGCTTCTTGGATAATGGAGAAAGGAAAATAGATGGTATATTAAGCAATGTAGAAAAGGAGCCTTCACCATCCCTCCAAGAGTAATAGAGGAATTATTTTCTGAAGTCTGTTTTTAGATAAAATGATAGATTTTATATATCATAAGAAAAGGGTATACAAAGAGAGCCAGAAGGTCAATGAGCACCCACTATACAAGAAAAAGGATAGACTCACAAGAACACTAGGATCTTGAGCATAAAACCAGACAAAAATGAAGGATGTTATGATTGAGATCATGGCACTAAACAAAGAGTACTATCTAAAGCACAAAAATATGATTTTTTTCTAATGTCCAAAAATTGTTTTGCTAATGTTTGTACCTCTAGGGTTGAAGAACTAATTGTGAAATAGAAATTGTAGTGTTTTCAATTGGATTCAGTTAATGCTTATTTTAAGCCATTAGTTTTGCACATGTTTGTGGAAATTGATGTAGTTGATGAGTTTTGTTGAAGTTGTAGAAGTGGAGCAAGATGATGGAGTGCTCGAGCTTATGGTGGTGGATAGGGATGAGCATCGAAACTTGTGGGATCCTTGAGGCTTTGGGACCTTATATGGTTCATTAGGTTATGGGGTGGGTATCGGACATTGCAAGCAACATTAACTTATAATTGAATATCATGATTTTGGATATTAATGACTAATTATATTTTAAAATAAGAAAATGCAGAAACGAGGAGAGAACGGATCATATGTTCTAGGGTATACTTTTGAACCCGTAGATTTTTTAGGGATAGGTTTAGGAGTGGTTCCAAGGGTTCATAGGATAATTTGCAGTTTCAAATTTTTTTAAAGCTGTATCTACAGGGTAGATTATAGGGTGCAAATTTCTACTTTACCCACCTTTGTATTGCTCAACCCTAATGGTGGACGAGTAGTAGTTATTCAAAAGAAGTCCTTGATGCGAGCACTAAGGTTGGAGTTCACTCCAAATTTTATCCTTGAACACCAGCGTGTAGATGCCAATAAACAACAAAAACAATTAGCAGATGGCCAGCAACAACATAATGAACATGATGGAGGATGGCAATTCATCACAAGAAAAAAAATGAAGTAAAAGGCCCTATGTGATAGCTGCCTCAGGAGTTCTATGGATGGCAGAACTTTGTTCAGTTATTGGAGTTCTGAGTGGTTTCTATTTCAGGGTGATATCTGGTTGAAGCTTATTATCCTCAATAACATCAAACCAAATCCCCTTTGCATTGACAAGCTTCTCTGGGTGCCTTAAGCTTCAGGAGAATTCATTAAAGTGCTTGGAATACTCTAGTGTTTCATTATTGAAGGTGGATTTGCAAAAAGTTGTCTGGTGTAACAAGTCTCTTCCCAGAAATGCATTCATCTTGTGGGTTGCTTGTAATATCCTGTGGCTCGTTTGGAATGGTTAGTGTCGCACTATGGACAAGCTAAGTCATTGGAGTATCATCTGAAATCCTTGTTGCCTATGTGGAGACAACTCATACCATTTTTTGATTGTGTGTGGTCTTATCACAGGTTTGGCAAGACTTTTGTCAAAACTTGCTGTACGTTGCACCTTTTTTCTCTTGGCTGGGCACTGCTTCATGCTCTCTGATTATTGCTCTTCGGCATGCAGCTCCAGCTGTGTTTGTCTATTGTATTTGGCAAGCAATAAACTCTATTTGCCTTGGCAATGCAGTTCCCATCCATCCCTGATAGCAAGAAGGATTCTATCCCTTGTCAAGTTCTCTAATCCCTTGGTTTACCTAGGTTTCTTTCCCTAGCTTTGTAGCTTTTGTAAACTCTAGTGCTTAGTTGCCTGTCTCTTGTGAGATTGCTATATAATTTTTACTCTAGGTGTTTAGCAAGTTCCTACACATAATTTCACACTTTAATACAAATTATTGAGTTAGTAAAAATACATTAATTGTCCTCAAATTTTTAGTGGGCAGTCTTTTGGTAGAAGTTATAAGTAGAGATGTGGTGATGCTAGACAGAGGCATAAGTAAGACAAATGAGAGCACTATGCATATAATGTAAAAGTTGAGGCTATCCTATGTGTGTTTTGTGATGGAGGAATACATCTAGCGATAGTTGTTTCTGCTTGCCTTATATATTTTTCCCTGCAATGGAGGTTTTTTAGGGAATCATGAGGAATACATCTAGCAAAAATGATTTTGGAGTGCAGTGGGGATGCAAGAAGGAGAGGCTATCTTACTAGTGTTTTTTGAATGATATTATTATTCTTTATAGGTGTTACTCAAGGACAATTGAGTCAGTGTGTGTCGTGTGATTCGAGGATGCATCCTGATAGAGTAGTAGGTGTTCATGGCTGCTGATGTGGAAATCAAAATCTCCAGCTTGACTATTAATGGGTTCAATTTGGGTACTAACCACTTGAGTACCTAGGTGTCCCTTTGATCTCATCAAACTGGGTACGGAGGACTATGAAACACTGGTTCAGATCATCATCCAGTGGATTGAATGCTTTATAACATGTTTTTGTCTAATGTAGGTAGACTATAGCAGCTATAAGTTTGGTGTTCGCTATTCTAGCTTTTAGGTCATCAATATTTGTTCTACCTATGAAAGTATCATGGCAGTTGTACAACTCATGAGAAACATTATATGGTGTAGGAAAAATATGGTTAATAGGTTTATTTTAAGAAAGTAGTGCTGTAAATATTGTAATTATAAAATCAAACCAAATTAGGAGATTTTTTTTTCGGTCTGATTAATTTATATTTAAGTGATTTATTGTAAAATAATAAGAATTCTCTTTCTGTATTTTACGACACGGTATTAGAGCTTCTAGGGTTTATAAAATCGTATTTTTTTTTTCTTTTTTTCCCACCTTCATTGCCGGAACCCTAATTTTTCGGCCATCATCGCCGAAACAATATTTTTTTTTTTTCGGCCTCCATCGTTGAAATTCTCTTAAACTTGATGAGATCCCACGCCGTGAATCACCGAAGACACCGTGAACTGCTGTGAGTCAGCTTGGGATCATTGGGCGAGACCAATTGTGGCACGATCTAGGGCAGTTCGTTGACATTTTGGTTCCTCGTCGGAGTTGCTAGGGTCACCGGAGCTACGGTTTTGTGGGTCGTCGAAGTCGCTAGGGTCACCAGAGTAGCAATGGTTTTGTTGTTCTTTCTCTGGAATTTGTGTTCCAGATCTGTGTTCCTCCTCACCAGAGTAGCGACGGTTTTGTTGATTTGTGTTCTTCCTCGCTGGAATCAATGTTCTTCCTTGCCGGAGTAGCATTGCCAAGGTCACCAGAATCCGTCCTACCTTAATTGCTACATGTAAGAAATTACTTAGACTGGCACAGCCCGATCGGAGGAATTAATTCATCTACAATTGCTTGGAGAATTGTAGCATGTTCTAGCAGCATACAAATTGAATGAAAAAAATTATTTGAAGTGGTCCCAATTAGTTCGAACCATTTTGAAAGGTAAAGGGAAAATCAACCATCTCATTGGTATAGGTCCAGAGTCTAGTGATTTGAACTTTGAAGCATAGGATCAAGAAGACTCGATGATTATGGCATGGCTATGGGGATCCATGACTCCAAAAATAAGTGACACATGCATAGTTCGAGGAGAGGAGAGTAGGAGAGATTTGATGCTGGAGCCCCAAGTTTCAATCAATTCTGCAATAGTTGCAAGTGATGGAAACACGTTGAATATACCCACTGGAAAGAAGTCTGCTAGCGATGAAAAGAAAACAACCTTAGCTATGAAAACAGGAGATTCTAGGAATCAAGACCAAGATAGTTTATGGTGCACATATTGCAAGAAGCCATGGCACACTCGTGAGCGTTGTTGGAAGCTTTATGGGAAGACACTAAGTCGAGAATGGGGACAAAGAGGGGGACAATCCAGAAGTGGACAAGCCTATATAGCAGTTGGCTAAAGTGATGAGCCACTAAAATCAGAAGCAGCTGGTCTCAACCAAGGTGAACTGGAAAGGGTGAGAGCTCTCATCAACAGTTTTGAAAAGCCCTCAAGTATTTGTTCTTTGGCATATTCAGGTAAGTTTTCACTTTCGATTGGATTAAATGTTTTCGATGCAACCTTCTCCAACTCTTGGATTATGGATTCAAGAGCGATCGACCATATGACCCACTCACCAAATTTTTTACCATCTATTCCCCATGCCCAAGTAGTAGAAAAATAGCTACTGCAGATGATTCTTTGACCATTGTGGCAGGAATTGGAAGTGTCCAAGTTAACCCATTGTTAACCTTGCAAAATGTCCTTCATGTTCCTAAACTATCCACCAATTTGATATCTATCCAAAAACTTACTCATGACTTACAATGTAATGTTGTTTTTCATCATGAGTGTGTATTTTAGGAAAAGGATTCGAGGAAGATGATTGGACATGCTAGAGAACGGGGAGGCCTCTACTTCCTTGAAACAAGTCAACCAACCATCAACAAGGACAAACAGTTAGTGTCATTTGTTTTCGAGACTCTGTCATCCAATAAAGAGAAAATTTGGCTCCATCATTGCCACATCGAACATCCATCATTTCAAGTCATTAAACTTTTGTTTCCATCTTTGTTTAAAAGTCTAGGTGTTAAGTCTTTTCATTGTGAAAAATGTGAACTTGCTAAACACAAACGTGTATCCTTCCCAGCAAGCAATAAAAGAAGTTCAACTCTTTATTTGATTCATAGTGATGTTTGGGGTCTATCTACTATTATTAATATCTCTGGGCACGATGGTTTGTTTCTTTTATTGATGATTGTACTCGAGTTTGCTGGATTTTTCTTCTTAAACAAAAATCTTATCTTAGCATTGTTTTCCTAAATTTCTGTTCCATGATTAAAAATCAGTTTGGAGTGACCATCAAGAGAGTTAGGTCTGATAATACATGGGATTATTTCAATCAAATTCTAAGTCCATATTTTAAAAAAGAAGGGATAATACATGAGTCATCTTATGTGAATACCCTACAACAAAATGAAGTTGCAGAGAGGAAAAATGGTGATCTCCTTGAAAAAACCCGAGCATTGTTATTTGAAAATCATGTACCTAAAACTTTTTGGGGGGAAGTTGTTCTTACAGCAATACATCTCATAAACAGATTGCCATCTAGAGTTCTAGGATTTAAGAGTCTAATAGACGTGTTGTCAACCTTTTACCCTAACCTACATACCACAAATAATCTTATTCCTAGAGTGTTTGGGTGTACATCCTACGTACATGTTCACAGTCACAACCGAGGGAAACTAGATCTAAGAGTTATAAAGTGTGTCTTTGTGGGATATTCGTCAACCAAAAAAGGTTACAAGTGTTATCACCCATCTTCTAAAAAATTCTTTGTTTCTATGGATATTACCTTCAATGAACGTGCAACTTACTTTCCAAACCATTATCTTCAGGAGGAGAAGTCAGTAAGAGAAGATGAGGGTTTGGGTTTTGACTTGATGCTAGATCCTACCTCCTTATCCACTAGTGATCATACCCCGGGTCAAACTAAGCCACTTGAGTCCATCATAGTTCCCTTTGAACTTGTGTTTGATCCTGTAACAACAACTTCTGTGTCTACTCAACCTAAAAATGAGTCTATTCCCGAGGATGTTAGATATGGCAAAGGCAAGATGTATGCAAGGAAGAAGATGGTTACCCCCAAATCTATGCAAGTCCAAGAGTCCAATGAGGTAATGATTTCTGAACCAACACTCCAAGTTGAAACTGAACCAACACTACAAGTTGAAACTGAACTAGAGCTAGAGAGTGAAACCCATAAGGGTGGTAATGACATAGACTTGCCCATAGCATTAAGAAAAGGTATAAGAGAGTGCATAAAAAACCCTTATATAACCCTTGCACACTTCCTGTCCTTTAAATGTTTTTCTCCATCACACGGAACCTTCCTAAGTAACCTAGAAACTATTGTTATTCCTTCTAATCTATCTAAAGCTTTGTCTAATGAAAAATGGAAACGAGCTATGAATGTAGAAATGGAGGCACTAGAAAAGAACAAAACATGGGAGGTAGTTGAGTTACCAGCAAGGAAGAAACCAGTGGGATGTAAATGGGTATACACAGTGAAGTATAAAGCTAATGGTTCAGTGGAGAGATATAAGGTGAGGTTGGTAGCCAAAGGGTATACTCAGACACATGGAGTAGACTATTTAGAGACGTTCGCCCTGGTAGCAAAGTTGAATACTGTTAGATTCCTATTGTCTTTGGCAGCCAACTTTGGATGGGATTTACAACAATTTGATGTAAAAAATTCTTTCTTGCATGGAGACCTAGAGGAAGAGATATATATGGTGATCCCACCTGGTTATAAAAAAGAAGTTACTGATCATACAGTGTGTAGGTTAAATAAGTCATTATATGGGCTTAAATAATCTCCTCGAGCATGGTTTAGCAGGTTTGCCAAGGTTATGGTAACTTTAGGATATAAGCAAAATCTAGGAGATCTTACATTGTTCGTTAAACACTCATCTTTAGGGGGAGTTACAGTTCTTTTAGTTTATGTGGATGATATAATTGTTACAGGAAGTGATGATGAAGAAAGATGTTTTTTGAGTGAGTGCTTAGCAAAAGAATTTGAGATTAAGACACTTGGGAAGCTAAAATTTTTTTCTCGGAATTGAAGTAGCACTTTTAGAAAAAAGGTATTTTTCTCTCTCAACAGAAGTATGTAATTGATCTACTCAAGAAGACGGGTAAAACAGCATGCAAACCGATGAGTACTCCAATAGATCCAAATGTAAAGCTTGGAATAGTAGAGGAAGATGCTATGGTAGACAAAGGAATTTATCAACGGTTGGTGGGAAAGCTCATTTATCTATCTCACACACGATCGGATATAGCGTATGCTATGAGTATGATTAGTCAATTCATGCACAATCCAAAAGAGGTTCATCTTCAAGCAGCACATAGAGTGTTATAATATCTTAAAGGTATACTAGGAAGAGGAATTCTCTTTAGGAGAAGTGAGAACCTAATACTTGAAGCTTACACAGATGCTAATTATGTTGGGTTATTGATTGATAGAAGATCGATCACTGGATATTGTACATTTCTAGGTGGGAATCTCGTAACATGGAGGAGTAAGAAGCAAAATGTAGTAGCAAGGTCTAGTGTAGAGGCTGAATTTCAAGCAATGGCTCAAGGAGTATGTGAGTTACTTTTGCTGAAGATCATTCTGGAAGACATGAGAATAAAGTTGTAGGGTCTAATGAGGCTTTATTGTGATAATAAGTCTACAATTAGCGTTGCCCACAATCCTATGCAACATGATTGGACAAAGCATATTGAAAATGATAGACATTTTATTAAGGAAAAATTGGAGAGCGGATTGATCTGCACATCTTATGTATCTACAAATGATCAGCTTGCTGATGTGTTAATAAAAGGATTAAGTAGTCCAGTGTTTGAAAAAATTGTATCCAAGCTGGGAATGGAGAATATCTAGTTAGCAGCTTGAGGGGGAGTGTGGTAAAAATATGGTTAATAGCTTTATTTTAAGAAAGTAGTGTTATAAATATTGTAATTATAGAATCAAACTAAATTAGGAGATTTTGTTATTTTAGGAGATTTTTTTTTTCGGTCTTATTAATTTGTATATAAGTGATTTATTGTGAAATAATAAAAATACTCTTTCTGTATTTTACGACATATGGAGTGGAACCCAATTATCACATTCTGGTTGAAACTCGCTTGGGAACAAGTGGGTTTTACCTAAGCTGAAACTGGGCTGGGTGTTACTAGCCTATAAGCATGGAACCTAGTAAAAGTGATGCTAAGCACATTTAGATGTAGTGAATGAGTCAAGTCTTGCTTGCTTAGAGGTATAGGAGCATTTGGTTTGCTGAATTTTGGATGGTTCAATGGTAGTTGAGGAAAATACTAAAAGGTCAGAGTGTGGCATCAAAGTGGTCTAAATGGGAAATCAGGATTCTAAATGCCACACTTATTTGGTTTGACTCATGGCATCCAATTAAATGGCTTGTGGACAATAGGGATATAGGGTATATACAGCTGAATTTCCATACGAAGCTTTCTCACATAAAGCTCCAAGTCTTGATTGCTGTGTGCCTGCCAAACTCAAACAGAGGACAAACTTGTTCAAATTATCTTGCACAGGGCAACTTCAGTTTATGATAGTGTAATGGCAAAACATGATCCATACAGCTGACCTTACATAGTGGAAATAAGGTTTCTGTGTTGTTGTTGGCAACTTCACAATAAAATCAAAAGAGGACAGCCCAAGACAAGTTGGTATAATTTTTCCCTCTCTAATGAGGGTCAGCATCTAAATATATTTGATGCCATTCATTTATCTTGTGGCTTGCAGTACAAAGACGACTTACTACAATAGATAAATTGACAAGCTGGATACTGATGCAAAATATTGTTGGCAACTTCACAATAAAATCAGAAGAGGACAGCCCAAGACAAGTTGGTAAAATTGTTCCCTCTCTAACAAGGGTCAGCATCTAAAGATATTCAATGCCATTCATTTATCTTGTGGCTTGCAATACAAAGATGACTTACCACATTAGATAAGTTGTCAAGCTGGATACTCATGTGAAATATAGTTTCATGTGGGAAGGTAGATGTGAACTGAAGAATTTAGGAGAAAAGAATTGTTTTATTATTATTCTTCTCTTCTTTTTACATAAGAGAAAAAAATAGGATTTATATACAACTACAAAAATAAAACTCCTAATCTAAATATAATTCTTACAACTAGTATAATAATCTTATTTACATATAAGTCAACACTCCCCCTCAAGTTGAAGCATAGATATCACACATGCCCAACTTGTAAACTAAAGTATGATAGGTCATGTGACATAACCCTTTAGTGAACACGTCATCCAGTTGCTTATCAGATATCACGTGATATAAGCTCAAGATATCATCGGTCACTTTCTCTTTAACGAAGTATCGATCAATCTCTATATACTTGGTTTGGTCATGTTGAATTGAATTATGTGCTATACTAATAGCAGCTTTATTGTCGTAGTACAAGGATAGTTCTTCTTTGCTTGACAGATTTAATTCTTCCAATATCTTCTACAACCACAGAAGCTCACAAACCCCTTGACCCATAGCTCCGTATTCTGCTTTTGTATTTGATCGAGCAACTACATGTTGTTTCTTGCTCCTCCATGTTACTAAGTTACCTTCTTCAAGTGTGCAATAACTAATGGTGGACCACTTGTCACCTGGAGATCCAATCTAATCTGCATCTGTAAAACATTCTATCTAAAGGTGACCATGCTTGGCAAACAATAGTCCTTTTCCTGGAGTAGACTTCAGGCATCTAAAGATGCAAAACACTGCTTGCATGTGTGATTTTCGTTGATCATGCATAAACTGGCTCACCAGACTGACTACATATGCAATGTCTGGTCTAGTGTGTGAGAGATGTATCAATCTTCCCACCAATCTTTGGTATTTCCCTAAATCAACCGAATCACTAATTCCAGCTTGCAACTTGTGATTGCTTTCAATGGGAGATTCTGCTGGTTTACAATCCAACATGCTGGTTTCTTCCAAGAGATCTAAAATATATTTTCTTTGAGAAATAAATATACCTTTCTTTGATCTACGAACTTCAATTCCTAGGAAATATTGCAGTTTTCCGAGATCCTTGATTTCAAATTCCTAATCCAAAAGTTTCTTTAATCGAGTCATCTCTTCTCTATCATCTCTAGTCATCACTATATCATTAACATAGACTATGAGAATACTGACTTTACTCGTGTTATGTTTAATAAATAAGGTATGATCTGCATTGCTCTGTTGATAGCCGAAAGAGATCACGGCTTTGTTGAATTTGTTGAACCATGCTTTGGGAGACTGCTTTAGTCCATACAAGGCCTTTTTCACTCTGCATACTTTCCGTTGTGTTGTTTCATTATCAAATCTAGGAGGGATCTCCATGTACACCTCTTCTTCTAAATCTCCATGTAGAAAGGCTTTTCTCACATCAAATTGCTGTAAGTCTCTATCAAGATTGGCTGCGCATGATAACAAGATTTTGATTGTGTTCATTTTAGCTATTGGAGCAAAAGTTTCCTGGTAGTCCACTCCATAGGTTTAAGTGAATCCTTAGCCACCAATCTAGCTTTAAACCTTTCAACTTATCCATCAGCTTTGTGTTTCACAGTGAACACCCATTTACAACCTACTAGTTTCTTTCCAGGTGGAGAAGTGACAAACTCCCAAGTCTCATTCTTAGTCAAGGCTTTCCAATCCTATGGAATAGACACAGACGAAATGGACAAGGCAAAAGCTTTATAGGTGGGAGACAAGGAATCATAGGAAAGAAAATTAGATATGGGATGTTTAGTACAGGCCCTATCACATTTTCTTTGAGAAATAGGTTTATCTAAATCATCAAAAGGTAACTCACCAGAAGAGGATGATTCTTGGCATAAAGTAGGTTGCACAATGGCTTCTTTTATCTTGTCTTTGTCTCTCTTTGACTAACTCTTCAAATCAGGTTTATCTAAATGCCTAATTTTCTCCCGCTGGATAGTCGTCTTCCTCTGATCATCACTTTCCATTGGGGTAAGATCAGTAAGTGTCGTAGAATTAGGTAAGATCTCTTCCTTCTTATCATTCTCTCCCTAAAGAGATGGTTGGGTTGGATTGAAGTAAGGTTCAGTTTCTCTGAAAGTAACACCTATACTAACAAAATACTTCATAGATGGAGGATGATAGCATTTGTAACCCTTTTGTGTCAGTGAATACCTAATAAACACACACTTAAGGGCTCGTGGATCTAGTTTCCCAGCATTCTTAGTATAAACAAAACAAACACACCTAAACACCTTTGGAGGAACGGTGTAAGCATTTTTCCCATTGAAGGTTTCTAGAAGACTCTGGTAGTTAAGGGCTTTAAGAGGCATTCGGTTGATAAGGTAAGCAGTCACTAGAATTGCATCCTCCTAGTAAGGCTTAAGAAGATTCATGGTGAACATAGTGACCTAGCAACTTCCAATAGATGCCTATTCTTCCTTTCAACTACCCCATTCTATGCTCTCGTATAAGGACAACCAATTTGATGAATTATCCCATGTGACTCTAAATAAGAACCAAATCTTCCATTTATATATTCAGTACCATTATTAGTCCTAAGAATCTTTATTGTAGCATCAAATTGAGTATAAACCATCTTATGAAAAGATTGAAAACAGGAAAACTCATCACTCTTAGCCTTAAGCAAATATACCCAAGTTATCTTGGTACAACAATTAATAGAAGTAACAAACCATTAGCTACTAGACAAGGAAGTGGTTTGAGTTAGGCCCCAAACATCAGAGTGAATAGTCATGAAAGGGAACTTGCTTTTATTATTACTTAGAGGATAAGAGTTTTGAGAATGTTTAGCATATTTGCAAGCATCATAGAATAACGAATCAAATTGAGCATTTGAAAACAAATTAGGATATAATTTGCTTAACATAGAAAAGGAGGGATGTCCTAAATGCCCATGCCACTGCAATATTTCTTGGTTAACATCCTTGTTTCCCCCATAAAAAGCCTGTTGAAGACTAGAGCCTTGACTCCCATCCAGCATATATAAGCCATCATATGATCTACCGCTGCCAATCCTCTTCCCTGTTTGAAGATCCTGGAAGATACAATGATTAGGGAAAACCTCAATTTTATAGTTGAGGTTTTTTTGTTAGTGTACCGACAAATAAGAGATTGATAGGAAATTGAGGGACATGAAGTATCGAGGATAGTTTAATATAGGGAGTATAGAAAATAAAACCTGTTCTAAATACAAGAGTAAAAGAACCCTTAGCTATTTGGACATTGTCCCTTTTTAAAAACAGTGAGTATTTAAGAAGATTTTTTGAGGAGCCTATCATGTTTATTCGCACCAAAATCAATAATCCAACAATTAGCGTCATGGTGAGTTGTAGAAGCATTACTTGACCTCACAAAGTTGGATTTGGCACTGGAGGAAGAGTCTGCATGAGACAAGAGACGCTTGAGATGCTCAATCTCATCTGGAGAGAAGAAATTGGAGGGAGGAGGAGTTGATTCCACAGTTTTTGACAAATTGGCTTGAGTGTTTGTAGAATTGACTTGTTTACCTCCACAACCTTTCATTGCTTGTCCATATAACTTCCAACAAGTCTCTTTACTATGGCGCAGTTCGCTATAATAGTCACATTGCAGATGATCTTTATTAGAACAATGTGCCTTTGGTTGCTTAGGTGAATCACTAGTTGTTGCCAATCTAGACTTTTCAACTTGCGGGATATAGAGCATAGCACTGCGCTTGCTTTCTTCTTGCTGAACATAGGAATATGCCTCTTCAAGAGAAGGAAAAAGTCTTACTTAGAACATAAACTTTGATATGATCAAATTCATTGTTCAGCCCAGCCAAAATATCATAGACCCTTTCTTTTGCAAGCAATTTTTGAAACTTGACTGCATCTCTAATACAATCTGCTTGAAAATCTTGACAATAGTCAACTTCTTGCTACAAACCATTCAACTTAGAAAAATACTGCGAGATTGTAATCTCTCCTTGCTTTGTACCACAAACCTTATTTCGAATCTCATAAATTTGGGCATCATTTTCCACTCGTGAGTAGGTGAGAGTCACTGCATTCCATATTTTTTCTGCCTTGTCAAGCAATAAGTATGTCTTTGAAATTCGGGGTTGCATGGAATTGATAAGCCAAGCCATTACCCGTGAATTTTCAGAATCCCACTGATTGAAGGTAGGATCAATTGTTGCTGGTTTGAGTTTAGTATTGGTAATATAATGCTGCATTCCTCTAGCTTTGATAAACAATAAACAAGATCGTGACCGTGTAAGGTAATTATTTCCATCAAGCTTTACAAGGCTGATTTGTAGTGAAGGATTATTAATACTAATTGTAGCAATTTTCTTGTTAGTTTCCATAATTCAAAAAATGCAGAAAAATAACCCAAGCAATCAAGACAATAGAAAAAAAAAAAATCCAATAGGGTTTTCTATTTGTAAACTGAAAATCCACATACACAAATAAAGAGAAGCACAACTCAAATTGGATCAAAATCACCTAGAGGATAGGTAGTTGGTGTTGAAAAAAATGGCGAGATAATTGGTAGAGAGTCGACCAAAAAAAATGGTGGCTGGAATAAACCACATGTGCGCTTGAATAAACCACATGCACCTCTTGCGCCGATGAGTTGCAAAAGATTCGGGCAGCGAGTGTGAATTCCGATGATCGGAAAAAAAAAAAAAGAATAGGCTGAAAATCGGGTGGCACAGCTTTTAGGATGAATGGTATCGACTACCTCCCACTCTAATTAGGGAAGCCCTAATTTGAGGTGTTCTAGGGTTTTGAAGGTCATACCAAAAAATTGGGAAATTTTAACTTAAAAAATTGGTTTTATGTTCTAATACTATGAATAATTTAGGAGAAAAGAATTGTTTATTATTATTCTTCTCTTCTTTTTACATAAGAAAAAAATAGGATTTATATATAATTATAGGAACCCTATATTAGAAAATATAATAAAACTCTTAATCTAAATATAATTCTTACAGCTAGTATAAAAATCTTATTCACACATAAGTCAACATGAACCTTCAAAACTTCTTTTGTAATTTTTCCTATGCTGTATTCCTGATGGAATTCTGCTCTTGGGTCTACTGCTGGGTGTAGCAAGCCACACATCTCAGAGGAATGCCTTTTACAATAGTGTTTATGTTTACTGGATGGGATGTAATGCCTGTGAGAAAATTCACTGCTTACAAATGAGGGTAGATGCTTGTTGAAAAGTCACTACTTGCAAATGAGAGGGAGTGTTGAATGATTAATACGAAAACACACAAGATCTTTTAGCTTAAACTTCTTTGATCAAATGATTGTGGATCTATTAAAGGATGAATAAAAATACCTTGTTTGCTGGCATGTTATAGTTTTATTTTTGCAAAACACATTTTGGAGCATTACTTAAAATGTGGTTGCCCATTGAAATTCCAATTAAATGAAGAAACTGATGTAACTTACATCATTCAATAAAACATCCTGTGAAAAGCACCTTCTAAATAATTGAACGAATAATCTAATCAGGTGGCAGCCTTTTGTGCCTCATTTTGGGCTTTGTGTCCTGTTTGTTCATTCACTAGTTACTATCTTACCATTTTTCTGTTCTGGCTAGCTTACTGGTTGGGTAGTTGAATACCAAGATACTCTGATTGGGCTTGGTGTTGATGATTCTCTGGCTCAAGTTTGTTCCGAGAGTGGTGCTATGGATCCTCTCATGAACTCATATGTGGAGAGAATGCAAGCAACAACACAGGTAATAGTTAGTGATCCTAAAATTGCGAGCATCTGTATATCTTAATGTATGAATTTTAGTTCTGGAACCATGCTCTCTAATTCCTTCTATTTCTGTTTCTTTTTGTCAGAAATGGTATATGAATATTCTTGAGGCGGATAAGGTGCAGCCACCAAAGAAAACGGAGGATGGAAAGTTGTATACACCAGCTGCTGTTGATTTGTTCAGAATTCTTGGAGAGCAAGTGCAAATTGTTCGAGATACTAGCACTGATGTCATGCTATACAGAACCGCATTGGCAATTATTCAGGCAATTTTTTTTCGAACTTTCTCTTCATTGATATCTTTAGATTCCACTCAGGATTATTTTACCATAAGGGAAGCATTTTGCTTTGGTTAATCACCTCAAACCAGAAATACTGCCAACAATTGATGAAGAAGCACATTGTCATCAGTTTTTAATGCAGTAAATTTTTTTTTTTGTTAATTACATTTTGGATGCCATATAGTTGTCTTGGTTACGTCATTTGTTAAATATTTATCTTCAGCAATGGACTTCACTGGCATTGACTCTTGCATTTGTTATGATTTGGCCAAAAGGATGGACTTGCATGGGTTTGGTTTGATCTGAACATTATTCCATACCTAATGAAATCATTCAAACTATGCCCTTGTATAGGGTATTCGCTTCTCATACTCTCTACTTAAAATTGAGAAGCAATCAAGGTGGGCTTTTGTAGTTGGTGTAAATATTTGAAAAACATAAACTTTAAACTAATGTTTACGATAATTGAGCAACCCCTGGACCTGAGTTTGGACTCTAAAACTTATGGAAGCAAACAATGGTACCACAGAGGTGATTGCCAAAACAGACCTTGAATTGGAAGAAGAAACGTGGGGGGCTGTTTGCCTATTTTAACATTATTATATTTTTTATTTTGAAATCGTTAAATTTACAAGGTTAGAAAGAATTAAGATCCAAAGTATAGTCATAAGTAGGAAGTCAATTAACATGCTAGGATGGAAAATTGACTCAAATGCCCTCTTATTTAATCTACTCTTAAGTAGCAGTTAGTTTCTGGTATAATATATGACGAGGAAAACATTACAACGTAGCATAAAGAGAATAGTTCTAGTTTCTTGTACTATATTTTTTGTGCATTTAACTACATTTTTTTAATTCCATCATCATCTCACCCTTGCTATTACCATTGCCACCACTCACCACCACCATTATATCACTACTATCACCACAACAATGCTACTGTCATGTAGCAAAGCACCACGGTGGTAATTACATGCATTGGTCCATTGGTAATAGCATTTCTGGTGATGATGGGGTGGTGGTTATGTGAGGGTGATAGTGCTGTTGATGGTGTAATATAGTGGAGTGTTAGTAATGCAACAACTTTAATAGTTGCGCTAGTGGTGGTGGTGGTGATGAAGTTGTGGCAGTAGTATTGTTGTGCGGTCTAAAGGTGGCAGTGGAAGTGATATTGAGTGAGGTTTTTGTGGTGTAGTGATGGTGGTGGCAAAGGTGGTGTAATAGTGGTGTTGCGAGAGGTAGTGGCATGATGGTTATAATATGGTGATGGTGTTGTTGACTTGGTGATATTGTTGTATTGATGGTAGTATTGTTGCTGGTGGTGGTGATATTGCGATGGTGGTAGTGGTAAGGTGTTGATTCTAAAGAAGTTTTACTACAGGGTTTTGGTTAATAGTTTTTTATTTGTACAGTCTCAAAATTTTTGTATTACCAAAGTGGATGGACAAAATTCTTTAGATATGTCCATGAACCAAATGCTAACTTATAGTTACATCTAAGGATGCCCAAAGTAGGTTTACAATCAAAAAACAAACATATGGCAAAGTCCAGATAGCATTGGTGAAGGTGAAGGGCGTCAAACAAAAATGTTGTCTCTTCTCATCAGTCATGTATAAATCCAGAGTGCACCACTCTTGCAAGTAGAATAGAGGTACAGGAAAGATATTTTGCAAAAGGAAGCGAGATTTGGAGATCTATCCCTGAGGACCTGGTGCTTTATTGTGTACTGGAGTATAAGAGTAGGACTTTCAGTGTGGGGGCCTGAGTGGGTGCTGCCCTACTGCATATCTTTGGCAATTATGGGGCTATGAGTCTGACAGTGACAAGGGGGCTGTTGCAGAGAGAGTTAGAAATGAAATGATAGTGTGTGTAATGTAGAACTAGAATGCTGGGGTCTGGTTTGTTTCTTGGAAGATTTTAAGAACAAAATCAGGCCAACAAAATGTTATCTTAAATTGGTTTGTTTCTGAGACTCTGGTTCAAAATCCTGTGCCATGCTTAGTGTTTAGCTGATCCCTATGCACATACTAGGATAATCCTAGAAAAGATTTTTATGGCATGAGTGACATGACTTTTCATATCCACTGCTATGATAGATATTTTAATTTAAACTCTTGTGATGCACGTCATTTGTGAAAATACAAGTTGGTCAACTACATCAGTGTTTTGATTTTATCTTCGATCTGAAATTTTGATCGCAGATCGAACAACAAAAAAATTGGCCCTTTTATCTTGTTCATTACTAGTAACAAGCTTCTTTTAAATTTTATAGGCTTACTATGTGCTACCTCCAATAAATTGACTTGTATACTAGTTGCATTCAGCCCACCTTCAGCATTTCTTGTGTTTATTATGTTCTTTTGTTCTTTCAATTTCAGGTGATGATTGATTTCCAAGCAGCTGAACGCAAAAGACTTGAAGAGCCAGCTTCTGATATTGGCCTGGAATCTCTTTGTGCACTGGTCTGTCAACAATTCAGAGCATTCTTTCCCTTCCTTCCTTTCTCTCTCTCTCTCTCTCACTTTCTATATATATATATAGCATATGAAATAAATTGCGGAACATAAACATAAAAATTAAAAATTATTAAACATTAAACAAGTACAGATATCTTGGTACTTTGCTTTGTTACTCAAGCCTCATCAAGAACACCAACGATCATAAAGATCTTCCAAGGCGTCTCTTTCATAAACCTTTAGCCCTTCGAGGCAAGTTTCCCGCTTATATACCAAAGATATGAATTAAACCACCAATGGCAGCATAGCCAGTCTGGATGGGGTTTAGTATATTAAAGCATTAAATAAATAAAAGACAAGAACATTAAACCACCATAGGCGGCAGAGTCGAGACTAGTGGGGTATGTTTTAATTAAATATTTAATAAAACATTCATTTCATTAAATAAACAAGCATATAACATTAAGAAAGAAAAGAACATTACAAAATCTATAACATTAAGAAAGAAAGAAGATAAGAGAATGAGAGGTAGAAGAAGAAAGAAGAAATGTTAGATCATTACCTTAGTACTTCAGAGTAGAAAGGTTTATCTATGATTAATATATATAGATAGATAGATAGATAGATAGATAGATAGATAGATATTGTGTTTCCCATCTCCATTTGCAATGCATGGGCATTCTGCAACTTAATTCTTTCCTCGGCTAATTTCTGCAACTGAATAATTGATCTATTGAAAAACAGATAAACAATAATTTGCGCTGCTATGATCTTGCTATGGAGCTAAGTAACAGTACCATAGAAGCTCTTCCTCAACAGTATGCTGAACAGGTGATTACCTTCATGTTTTAGTTATTTCTTTTGTCCCACTTTATTCTATTTTTGTGATTGCTGATAACTGCTTTTTTTCCAAGTAGATTTAACGTAGACCATCTCTTCATCCAAAGTATATAATGAAGAAAACTGTCAGTACTTTTAGCAGTGGGTGCTTACAGTTTTATACATTTACCATGCATAACTTACTTAGATGGGTTAATAATGACTTAAAAATCAAATCTGTTGTTATTTCACAGTATCTGCTTTCATTGTTTTTTTTTTTTTTTTGGGGGGGGGGGGGTTGAATATCTGCTCTCATTTGGTACTATCAGCCCTTTTCTTTCTATTGTAACATTAAATCTGCTCTTATAGTTTAATTGTTTATTCTGTAGTTGAACATTATTAAGCTCAAGCCCAAGAATCAAGATTTAGCTTGACTTGAAAATACAGAACTCAAGCTTGGCTTAAATTTTTACCCAACAGGCGAGCTTTGCTTGAGTGAGCTTGTCTATGCTCGACCATTTAGAAATAAATCCTGTTTGTCTAAATTAGATTTATCTTAAAGCTTGAACAAGACTTAAATTTGCTAAAGCTGCATATATGCTTAAGCTTGATTAGGCTTGTGAGTTCGTCGAGCCAAATAGTTTCAAGTCAAACTCAGCTAGATAAGCTACTTGAATAATTCAAGTTCAAGCTTGACTCAACTGTAATTGAATGGAACTTGAGCAGATGTTGAACCAAAGCTTAAGTAGATTGTAAGTTGGCCTTGTTTTTTTATGTCAAATCTAGAGTCACATCAATTGCCCTGGAAAAAAAGGATGATCTATAGTCACATTGCCTAGCTGTGCTCTCTCTCTCTCTCTCTTTTAATATAAATTTATAGATGAACTTACCCAAGAAAATACCCACACTTCTTTATTTTCATATTTCATAGTAACAATATTGGGCACATGTTCTTTTGTGTTTATGATGTAGGTCTATAATACAAATATTTGGTTTGTTTAGGCTTTTATTATGTATATATTTTCACTTGTTTGGTATGGTCCTGGTTGTTTGTTAGGTTCATTAGTTATCAGGGCTGTGTCTTTACTATTTATGTAGTTTTATGTTATTTCAGAAGACTGTCTTCATTGAAAATATTGAGACTAGTGATTTCTCCTCTTTTCTTTTAAATTACTTCTATGTGTTCTCTTCTTTCTTGCAATCCTCTGCTTCTCTTCTTACTACAATCTTATTTATTGCAATTTTAATATTAATATATTTTAAGTGCTGGATTTTGGCCTGTTGCTTCTTCCTATTGCTTTATACTATTGTGATAGAGAGGAGAGGACTATAAACAACACTAAAGCCTTATTTTCACCATGTAGGGTCTGCTATATTGGAGGATTGACTTGTTAATTTTTGAGCTCATTAAGAGAGATTCCAACAATCTCTTGGTTAGGACTAGATTAGAGCAAAACTCTCTCATTTCCTTAAAATTTAATAATGCTAAATTCATTTAATAAAAAAAAGAAAAAGAGGAATTCTAAATTTATGGAAAAAACACATGACAAATTAAAAGTACAATACAAACACGCAAAAATTAAACGCCACTGCACACAAAGCCTGCAACTCTACAAATTGTTATTTACTGCACAGATACACACTGCTTAATACTACACATGCCACTACACATTGCTATTGCTACTGTATACACACACTACTTATTAGTACACACTGCTACTACATGCAAATTGTTACACAGCTGTAACAGCTAGATAGATTTTTGTTCACCATTTCACTCCATACAGATGATTTTTTATTTTATTTTTATTTTTTTAATTAATACCTAAAAAAGTCATATCATTTTCATTTCTTCTTTCCATGTCTTTTTGTTCTTCTCTGCCCTTGTTTTATGTTAGTTGTCTTTAAAGTATCGTAGTGCAGGTGCCCCTCAGTTCTCAGTTACACCCTCATGGAGAGGACTATATTTGCTAAAATTCTACCAGAGGGAATTATATTGTGGTCAAACTGGAATTTGTTGGATAATTAATGTCTTGGTGATAACTCTCAAAAGATGAAACACGAACCTTGCCAACCTTAGAACACATTTACATTGTTCTCAATTCCTAGGTTTATTGTTTCCATTTTTTTTTTCTCCCCCTCCCTCTTTCCCCTTTTTTTGGCTTATTACCTTTTTCTTCCTCCCCCCACCAAAACCGCCACCCAGTCATGGCCCCTCCTCTCTTCACTTTCTTTTACCACTTCTTGGAACCATGCCAATACACCTCATCCCTCCTCATATTGAAAGGCAACCCAAGGTCAGTTAAGTTATCAAAGGCTGTATTGCCTGGCTGCTCTCACTTTTACCCCATGGAGAATGGTCTACCAACTTGGAACTTGGTGATACTGCCTCGTCCAGTGCAGAACCACCCTCTCCAATCTAAATCTCCAACTCTCTTACTTTTAGTCACCAACATTGTTTTGCCTAGGTTTGTTCACTCTCATTTTGGTTTGATGTGAATGTGAGCTTGAATTATTATCTTCAGTAAGGGATTAGGACAATTTGGTGGTGGCTCCTCCTAAGGAAGTGCCATGGTATGGAGTTAAAATCTAGAGGAATCCCTGGTTGGATATTTCTTGGGCCAAAGGTTCCCCTTTTCTAGTAGTGGAGAATATTTCTCTCCATTTGGGATAGAAGGCCTAAACTGAGTTTTGAGTAATAACAAATGGACTCTCTTCTTCTAGTTTTCTGGTATTGTGCCAACCGCTACCTTTTTCCTTCGGCATTGGCAAATGGCTACATTCTTTGGAAGAGTTGAACCAATGGAAATTTTGCATAAGCAAGGCATAGGCTATGTTGTAAGTAGATTTGGGAAGCCATTGGTGATGGACTTAATAACAGCAAGGAAAGATATAGTAGGGTATGCTAGAGCTTTGTGGAATTGGAAACCTCTTTGGATCTTGTTCAACAAATTATAATGCTGTTTGTGGATGACTCTAGGGTGCTTGTGGAGGTTGAATACAATAGCTGCCTTTTAGGTGCAACTTTTGCCAGGTTTCTGGGCATGAAGAAGCAGCTTATGACAAGAAAGAACGAAGGAGCTCTATGCCTACTCCTGAACTATGTAGCTTCAGAGTTTGTGGGGGAAGGAGTGGTAGAATGTGCTAGGTCTTTGAGCATCCTCATTGCATTGGATAAAAGGAAGGCTCTGACAATCAAAGTATTTTAATTTTCCCAGGGCTCTGCTCTATCGGAATCCCCTAAAGCTATTTTGGAAGAAAGCAGATGAGTCTGCTTTACTCAAATATTCTTAGGATAAAGCTGGAACTGAAGTGTTGAGGAAGAACAAAGTTGTCTCCCCTTTAGGGGGTCAGAGGTGATTGGTTGCTTCTCTGTCTCATTTCCATCTGTAAATATCATCATGATATTTTGTTGGAACATTAGAGGCCTTGATGATCTTCTTTAGGACAGGGAGGTGATGTGCCTAAAACCACTTAGAAGCACAATCAAAAGACTTAAGAAAAAAAATCTCAAGTCAAGGCAAAATCGGATCCACAAAGGGCAATTTCATGTGAACCCTAATGAAGATATAAGGAAATCCAAAAGTTCAAAGATATAATTGTAATACCACAATGATAATATCTTCTAACAACACTCTAATCTCATATAATCCACGAAGATAATCCACAAATGTCAAAGAAAACCTCAATTCCAAGAACTCCTTTTCAATAGTGAAGTACATGTTTTCAAGGTAATTCTTCAATGAAGATTCAAATTCAATTGCAAAGTACTTCAAATAAAAACAATAATTCGTGAACAATAAGATGTATTTCTGACCAAGAACTATCTCAATTCAACCCTAGATATGACACACTAGAGAAGAAAAGAAATCACACCAAAATGAAATTGATACAATTTACAATTTCAAAATGTTGCACTCGCCACAATTTCAACTCTTGGGATTGAAATTGATAAGAGTTTAGATGACAATTAGGAACCCTAATTCTCACGTGAAAAGAAGTGTTTGTTCTGCAAAAAAATAAGCCTCCTCAAACCCTCTCTTAAGCAAGTATTTACACTTGCTACTCTTAGGGTTAAAAAGTGCTCAAAATTACAAGTTTGCCACTTTTAAGGTGGCTAACCCTAAATGAAAGTTACAAAGAAATAAAAGTGTCCCAAAACCAAAATACAACCAAAATAGTTCTTAAAAGAGTAAATATATAAAAGAAATGGTCCTTCATGATGCCAGTCTTCAAGAAGCATTTGAATCAGGTTCCGTTGACAACCTTGATTCACTCAGTAGTAAGGGTGTTTTTGCATCCTGTAGGACTGACAAATGAACTTGCTGAAATGCATCAAAATTATAGTGCAAAGATGTAGAAAGTGGGTTAGACTTCTCAAGGTTAGGTTTCTCTAGCAAAACCCTCATAACTAGATTTTGGAGACCCTTAGCTCGGGCCCTGGTGATAGGTCCTGGAAAAGTCTGATTCCTATCAAGAGGTTTGTAATCTGTGTAGAGAATTTGATGTTTCTTTGATTGGGATTATGGAAACCAAAGTTTCAAGGGAGCGAGTATCTAGTGTGTGGAACCAGATCCTACATAGCTAATGTCTTTCATAGGAGCCCAGGGGCAGTGTTGTGTAGGTTGGGAGAGAAGAATCTGGAGAGTTAGTTGTGAACTGTTCCAACCAACTGGTTCATTGTGTCTATGAACACATTTTTTTCTAATTGCTTTATCCAAGTATCTTTTGTCTATGGCTGTAATAGAGATACTCAAAAAAGAGAGTTGTTAGGATAAGCTGAGGGCAAAACAAGTTCGGTAGATTTGTGGACTTTGTTAGGCGACTCTAATTGCTGTTTAAAATTGAATGAGATGTCTGGTGGTGTTTGGTGTTTGTCTAAAAGCATGACTGATTTTAGACAGTATCTATGGTTTGGAGGCAGGTGGCTCGAATATCCATGGGCTTCCTTAACTGGGGCAAACAATAGGGGCACACACTTGATTTGAGGGAAGTTTGATAAGTTTCTTGTGAATGAAACCTGGTTGGCATGATTTGTAGGAACAGATACCTTTTTGTTCCCTAAATATGTTATACCATACCCCCTGTTGATGTGTGTTTTTATTTTGATATTGGTTTTAGGAAAACTGCAGTTCTTACTTTTGGATGGAGACTCTTAAGTTTTGACCTCTTAGAGAAATTTGGGCTGCTAGAGTGGATGGTGCACCCATGTTCTCGGTGTGCACAAGATTGAAATTCGTAAAAGCTGCATTAGAAGTCTTTAACATATAAGAGTTTGCTAATAGAGTGTCCACTGCACTTGAAGACTTGCATTCTATTTAGCTTAGCAATATAGCTGCTGTGGTGGTTAATGAAGTTGATTTAGATTGGGAGGAGAGTTATGATAATTTCTATCTAGTAAGTTCTAAGGAGGAAAGTTTCCTGAGATAAAAGATTCAAATAAATTAGGCTTAATTTGGGTAATAGATACTCTTTGCACTTTTTTGCCTCGGTCAAACAACTCACTTCTTGCAACTTCATTTCTATGTTGCAAAAAAGTGATTATCCTTCACTATTTTGCTGATTAGGTCAATTCTTTGTTCTTGTATCACTTTCAACTGCTCTTGCAATCTGCTGGTAGTGTGAGGAAGGACCCTTCATGACTGTTTGAGGTGGTCTAGTGGAGGTTATATGAAGCCTAAACTCTTAGTTAGCACTTGGAACTGTCTAAAGATGTAATACAGAAGGCATTTTTTAAATTAGCCACCCTTAAAGCCCTTGACTTTGATCGGTTTATTGGATTTCTTTAGGACTTGCTGCTTGGTGAAGACATACTTGCTACTATAAAGGACTTATTTGACTTGGGAAGATTACCTAAATAGCTGTATTGCATAGCTATCTCATTGGTTCCTAAAGTTCCCAATCCAATGTGTTGATTAGGAAACGAACAGCCTTTGTGAAGGGCTGTAGAATTGTGAATAACATCTTGTTTCTCATAAGCTTGTGAAGAATCATCGTAGGAATGATAAAGCCAACAGAGTTACCTGAAAAGCAGATTTCTAGAAGGCTTTCGATATGTTAAATTGGGATTCCATTGAAGAGACTCTTAGTGCTGCAGATTTCTCGGATCTCTTTGCTAATCATGTATCTCAGTTTATTCATTCTCGTAAATTCTCTATCAACTTTAATGGTGAATTGGTTGGGCTGTTTAAAGTGGCTATGGCATTTGTTAATGAGATGCTCTTTCTCCTTATCTCTTCATTCTTTGTATGGAGATTTTCTTCAGCTTAATGAAAGAACAAAACCTCTAATGAAAATTTTAAGTTCCCTTAGAAGTGCAAGGATGAGAGAATTTCACATCTTTGCTTTGTGGATGATTTGATGGTCTTCTCTCATGCTTGCTTAGACACTTTGGTCATGGTTAAAGAAGTTCTCAAGGGGTTTGATGATTTGTCAGGTTATAGTGCTAATCTGAATGAAGCAGGATTTTCTTTTGTGGAATTTGAAATTTGCATAGGAATGATGTTTTCAATCTTATGGAGTTTCAGCTAGTGCTAATCCGAATAAAGCAGGATTTTCTTTTGTGGAATTTGGAATTTGCAAAGGAATGATGTTATCAATCTTATGGAGTTTCAGCTAGTTCTTTTCTCTGATACCTTGAAGTTCCTCTCATTGCTTCCATGTTTATAAAAGCTGATCGGATGAAATTGGGGGATTGAATTTCTAGTAGAGTCAGCTGTTGGATAAGCTATCTAGTATCATGAGCAGTTAGAATGCAGCTTGTAAAATCCAGTGCTTTCTCCTTGCTTTTTATTGGTGATCTTACTTTATATTTTATAAGTGTGTCCGTAAGGTAATCACTAGTTTGCTTAAACATTCTCTATAGAATGGAGTGATAAGGAAAGAGCTAGGGCGAAGCTTGCATGAGATTGGGTTTGTTGTTCAAAAGCAGAGGGTGGGCTTGGCATCATCAACCTATATGTTTGAAATGAGGCAGCTCAGGTCAAGCACATTTGGATTTTATGCAGTGATTATGAGGGTGGTCTTTGGGCAAGGTGGGTTTTTTGGTGCTTGCTTAAGGGCAAGAATTTTTGGATGGCCAAGGCCCTTACTGATTGTTCCTGGGTTTGGCATAAAATGCTGCAACGAGGACCATTGGTGAAAGCTCTTATTGGTTGGGAAGTAGGAAGTGACAATCTTGTTTCTCTCTGGTACGACTTCAGCATTGGATGGGTCTGCTTTTTTTTTTCCCTTCAGATTTTGGATGGGTCTGCTGTTTGAGAGATTTTCCCATAGACATAATGAATTCTGGTTGATACCCTGACACACTAGGCTTTGTTCAATAATTGGGGATTCTGGATGGGATTGACCACAAGGTTCTCTTGGAAGAATATTGTAACTGCATGTCCTGTTTGCAACATGATAAACTTAATTGGAAACCCAAACCAAATGCGAGTTTGTTTCTTAAGCTGGCCTATGATGCTCTTAGAATACCCCAAACCAAAATGTCATGGGTCAACTGTGTTTGTTTTAAGAAGCAAGTTCCTTTGTTTGCATTCATAAACTGGCTTTTTTTTTTTTTTTTTATAAGGATAGACCACTTACAATTGACGAATTTCTGGTTTGGGGGGGTCCTTTCAGCTCCCTTCTTGTCCATTCTATCTTTTCCTATCACAATTATTGAATTACCATAAAAATAAAATAAAAAAAATAAAAAAATTGTTATAAGATCTGTAAATTAATGTATAATTGTCTTTCCTATATCAAAGAGTAAAATTATAGGAATAAATTAGGATACTAACTTAATTAGAATTGATTTTATTTCCTTTTTTAGCTACACTGTAATTGTATATAAAGTCTTCATTCTACGATTAATAAAACAAGTGAGAAAGTTCTCTATTTCACATATCGATTACATTACATGGTATCAGAGCCTTAGGCTCGTTTTCTAATTTTTCAAATTTCTGAATATTCGTAAAAAAAAAAGAAGGAAAATTTACGTTTTTTTTCTTCAGAGTCACCAGTTCTGGTGACTATTTTATCTCACCGCCATCTTAGGGAGGTGCGCCCGGTGTTTCTCGGCCGACCCTCAAAATCTGGCGGCCGGGTTCCTCGCGAGTGGGCTTCATGCGCCACTCTTGTCCTTAGTCTCTCTCTCACGCGCCGGCGAGTGAAGGCGCATGGTTGCTTCGGTGGTGGTCTGGCTTCTTCTCCGGCGTCGTCCAAGCATCTCCGGTCACATTCCAATGTTGGTTTGGTGTTTGGAATCTGGGTTTGAAATGGGAACGTTTTTCCAGGTATTTCTCGTAACGTTTTTGTTAGTTTTTACGTTCTGGTGTTGCGATCTGGGTATTGATCTGTTCTGGTGGTGTCGTGGTGATTGAGATCTGGGTGTATTGGTCTCTTTCGGTGTTTTCGTGGTGGTTGGGATTTGAGTATTGATCTGTTCTTATTGTGGTAGACAATCTGAGTATTGTTACTCGCGATTGCGGTTGTTGGGTTGATTTTGATTTTCTGTTTGGAGGTTGTGACATTGGTTTTTGCCTAAGATGAGTGATATTAAAAGTGAACTGGTACCCACTATGTCTAAGATTATGGAGTATAAATTGAATGGTACTAATTATGTGGAGTGGAGTAGAACTGTTAAGCTTTATCTTCGAAGTGTTGAAAAAAATGATCATTTGATTGAGAATCCTCCAAAGAATGATACTAGAAAAGCTTGGCTGCGAGATGCTGCTAAACTGTTTTTACAAATTATAAATTCTATTGAACATGATGTTGTTGGTTTGATTAATCATTATGAGTTTGTTAAGGAGTTAATGGAGTATTTAGAGTTCTTGTATTTTGGTAAAGGAAATTTGTCTAGACTGTATGATGTATGCAAGGCCTTCTATCGTGCTGAGAAAGAATCTATGTCTCTCACAGCATATTTTATGGAATTCAAAAAGACATATGAGGAACTGAACATGCTCTTGCCATTTAGTACTGATATTAAGGTGCAATAGACTCAAAGAGAACAAATGGCAATAATGAGTTTCTTGAGTGGTCTAATTTTTGAATTTGAAACTGCCAAGTCTCAAATTCTTTCGAGTTCATAAGTCAACTCACTCCAAGAAGTTTTTAGTCGGCTATTACGCACAGAGAATACTCCATCTAATTAGCAGTCTAGTGTTTTTGTTGCTAGAGGAGGAGGGGGGAATGATGTTGGAAGAAAGAATAATAAAGGAGGAAATAACAATGATATTGTTTGCTATTATTGTAAGGAACCAGGACATACAAAGTGATATTGTAAGAAATTACAGAATTGCAACCACCAGAGGACTCAGAATGCTATAGTGGCAATCGCGGTTTCTAGCTCACCTTCTGAGAGGACTATTGCAATCTCAACTGATGAGTATGATAAATTCTTCCAATATGAAGAGTCAATTAAAGAATCTCCATCAGTTGCAGTTGCTGCTGAATTAGGTAAGAAATGCCTTATTTCTTCCTTAGACAAATGGGTCATTGATTCTGGTACCACAGATCACATGACAGGTAATCAGAAACTCTTCTCTAGCTTTCAATCTAAAAAATCGTCATCTTCTGTAATTATAGCTGATGGCTTACACTATAACATTAAGGGGTCTGGAACCGTTGAAGCTACTTCCTCTATTACCTTATCATCTGTCTTGAGTTTACCTAGTCTTGCCTTCAATTTGATTTCTATGAGTAAACTGACCAAAGACTTAAACTGCAGTATCTCATTCTTCCTTGACCATTGTCTCTTTCAGGATCTTATGACGAAGCAGATTATTAGTAAAGGACATTTATCAAATGGACTCTACGTTCTTGATGGGGGTATCTAAGTCGGTTGCATGCTCTAGTATTGTCACTTCGTTTGAAGCACACTGTAGATTAGGACATCCTTCTCTACCCGTTTTGAAGAAGTTGTGCCCTCAGTTTTATGATGTAACTTCAGTGGAGTGTGAATCATGTCATTTCGCCAAACTTCGTCGTGTTACTTTAAGTCCTAGAATAAATAAATGAGTTGAGTCTGCTTTTGTATTAGTTCATTCAGATATTTGGGGTCCATGTCCAGTTTTGTCTAAAACTAGGTTCAGATACTTTGTTACTTTTGTAGATGATTTTTCTAGAATGACCTGGATTTATTTTATGAAGAACCGTTCTGAAGTTTTTTCTCACTTATTTGCTTTCTGTGCTGAGATTAAGACTCGGTTCAATACTTCCATATGTATATTGAGAAGTGATAATGCTAAAGAATATATGTTAGAAACATTTCAGCAATACATGACTCAACAAGGGATTCTTCATTAGTTCTCTTATGTTGACACACCAGCACAAAATGGGGTGGCAGAGAGGAAGAACAGGCATCTTCTTGAGACGGCTTGTGCTTTACTGTTCCAAATGAAAGTCCCTAAGTAATTTTGGGTTGATGTTGTGTCTACAGCAAACTTCCTAATTAATCGGATGCCTTCAATTGTTCTTGGTGGAGATATTCCCTATAACGTTTTGTGTCCTAACAAGGCATTGTTTTCAATTGAGCCAAGGGTGTTTGGTAGCACATGTTATGTTCGAGATGTGTGACCTCATATTACTAAATTGGACCCTAAAGCATTGAAGTGTGTATTTCTAGGCTATTCTCGCCTTCAAAAAGGTTATCAGTGTTTTTCTCCAAAGCTTAACAGATATGTGGTCTCAATTGATGTGATCTTTTCAGAGACAAACTCCATTTTTTCCTCCACCAACTACGCATCCAAGTCAGGGGGAGGAAGAGGAATGGTTGATTTACAAATCACCATGTAAGCAAGTAGAAGTTGAACCTCTAGCTGAGCAATCTCATATTGAACATCTTCTGTTGAGCAATCAGTTCCAGCAAGACCACCAATTATTCAGGTCTATTCCAGAAGGCGAGAGGCTAATGATACATGTCCTACACTAGCTCCTTCGTCATTTGATCCTCCACCAAATGACCTTGATCAACCTATTGCGATTCGTAAAGGTACACGCCAATGCACCCTTTCCAAACCTAATTATTCCATTGCTAATTTTGTTTCCTATGATCACTTATCTCCTCATCTAGATCATTGATTACTTTGCTAGACTCTATCTCGATCCCTAAGACAGTGAAAGAGGCTCTATCTCATTCTGGGTGGTATGATGCTACGGTTGAGGAGATAAAAGCCCTTGATGATAATAATACGTGGGAACTAGTGGATTTGCCTGAAGGCAAGAAGGTTGTGGGGTGTAAGTGGGTGTTTGCAGTTAAATGTAATGCAGACGGTTCAGTAGCTTGGCTTAAAGCTAGATTGGTGGCTAAAGGTTATGCATAGACATATGGAGTGGATTACTTTGATACTTTTTCTCCAATTGCCAAGCTTACTTCTGTTCGTTTATTTATTTCTATGGTTGCCTCTCAGAATTGGCCTCTGCACCAATTAGATATCAAGAATGCCTTTCTGCATGGAGATCTCGAAGAAGAAGTATATATAGAGCAACCACTCGGTTTTCTTGCTCAGGGGGAGTATGGGAAGGTCTGTCATTTAAAAAAATCTTTATATAGGTTGAAGCAGAGTCCTCGTGCCTGGTTTGGCAAATTTAGTGAGGTGGTTCAAGAGTTTGGGTTACAAAAGAATAAATGTGATCATTCAGTTTTTTACAGACACATAACAAATGGTAGTATCCTCCTAGTTGTGTATGTTGATGACATTGTTATTACAGGTAGTGATAATACAGGGATTTCTTCTCTGAAATCTTTTTTGCATTCGAAATTTCACACGAAAGACTTGGGCCAGTTGAAGTATTTCTTGGGAGTAGAAGTAACAAGAAGCAAGAAGGGTATCTTTCTATCTCGGGGAAAGTACGTCCTTAACTTGCTTACAGAAACAGTAAAATTGGTAGCAAAACCTTGCAGTACTCCAATGATTCCTAATGTATATTTGACAAAAGATGAGGGTGATCCATTTGATGATCCAGAAAAATATAGGAGGCTAGTGGGAAAATTAAATTATCTCACTGTGATGACTTGACCTGACATTGCTTTTCCAGTAAGTATTGTTAGTCAATTCATGTCTGCACCTACCGTTAAACATTGGGAAGCCTTGCAGCATATTTTGTGTTACTTAAATGGAGCACCTGGTCTTGGTATATTGTATAGCAATCATGGACATACTAGCATTGAGTGTTTTGCAGATGCCGATTGGGTTGGATCAATAGGAGGTCCACTATTGGCTATAGTGTATTTGTCGGAGGAAACTTAGTATCATGGAAGAGTAAGAAGCAGGATGTTGTATCTCGGTCTAGCGTAGAATCAGAGTACAGAGCTATGGCACAATCTACATGTGAAATCATGTGGATACACCATCTCTTGACTAAAGTCAAATTAAAGCATCTTATGCCAGCAAAGTTATGGTGTGATAATCAAGCTGCTCTTCACATTGCCTTAAATCCGGTGTACCATGAGAAGATCAAACATATTGAGGTTGATTGTCATTTTATTTGGAAAAAGATTCGAGAACATTTAATTTGTACTGGACATGTAAAGATTGGAGAACAGTTAGCTAATTTATTTACAAAAGCCTTAAATGGAACCCGTGTTAATTACTTTCGTAACAAGTTGGGCATGATTAATATCTATGCTCCAGCTTGAGGGGGAGTGTTATAAGATCTGTAAATTAATGTATAATTGTCTTTCTTATATTAGAGAGTAAAATTATAGGAATAAATTAGGATACTAACTTAATTAGAATTGGTTTTATTTCCTTTTTTAGCTATACTATAATTGTATATAAATTTTTCATTCTACGATTAATAAAACAAGTGAGAAAGTTCTCTATTTCACATACTGATTACATTACAAAAATAAAAGAGAGAATACACATCTACATTTGTTTACTTCTTCTTCTTTTTTTTTTTTTTACTTTTTTTTTGGGGGGCAAAAACCAAATACAGCGGTTGCAATTTTGATTTTTGAAGTCTAAAGTGGGCAAAAGAGTATTTGGTTCAAGAACATACTAGACATGTATTTATCCAATCCTTTGGTCATTGGTACAAAATAAGCTACTGCCATGGATAAGCTTACTTAATTGGTGTCATATCCTCAAATGTGTATTCTCTTTGTAACAATAAAGAAAAAGCCCGTACCTACTTTTTTTTTTTTTTTTTTGTTCTCCACTTTGAATATTTCTAAGATGTGTGTTTGAAGGTATGTAGCAAGCTACAAAGCCCTCTTTGGTCAACAAGAGAAAAAAAAAAGAAAAAGAAAAAAAGCTATGAAGCCTCCTTCATATGCTACATGGGATGGGGTTCTGTCTGGTTTGGCAGCCTTACCTGATGGGAAAGTTGCTTGTTGTGTGAGGTGGAAATTGGCTTTTGCAGCTACTGTGTACTACTTATGGAGGGTATCCAGCTGTATGTCCTGGTGTGGCCCTGAAGCTAGATGGATTTTAGCAGTTGTGTATTCATCTAAGCTAGTTTAGTTTCTTGTTTCCTTCTCTTTGTTGTTCTAGTTTCCATGGGCAATAGGGGTTGCAGGCATGTAAACTATTACCTTTCCAGTAAATGATATTTGGTTATTTTGTAAGGCTTTAGATTTTCTCTTAATACGATCTTTTAATTGCTTAGCAAGAAAAGAGGTTTGCAGCCCCTGATCCTCTAGGGGTTGTCCTAATAGTTAAAACCTACAAACTCTTATTGAAAATTGCAAAAGATCTTTGATTCTTCTCACAAGGTCACCTATTGGGTTTTGCTATACCTAGCCACTGCATGGTTTCTTTAGGGCCTTGATCATTTGCCCACAGTTCGCTGGTCTATTTATGGTCATGCTTCCCATTTAACAAATAGTAAAGAAAATTTGAACCTCCCCAAATGTACGGAGGTTAACATAGAGGGTGGCTTTTGAGAGCAGGGGTCAGTTGTGGCTGCCTTCCCTAGGATTCCACATTATTAAAGTAAAATTAAAAAAAAAAAATTGTCATTTGTTTTGGCCGGCACACCTCCCCACTGCCTAGTTTGCATGTCAGTGAATTCCTTATTCTCAGTCCTCTTCTTTTACCTCAGGTTAACTTTGAAGATACCTGCAAAGGATTTCTGGAGGTTGCAAAGGTATGTTTGCTATGTTCAGTATGATTTCCTTGTTTATTAATCATTGTATTGAATACATCTTTAGTTTTCTACTTCCCTCCAACATTTACTCTTGCTTTCTTCTACCATCATTATTAGTTTATTTAGGTTGGTTTGATTGATTGGTTATATTCCGGTTTACATGGCTCACCTGCTGATCTGGATTGTGTTGACTCTGAATATTTTCCAATTTTGTGTTTAAGATTCTATGGCTGTGGAGTATTATTGCTGCACAGTTCTGAGATCATGTATCAATAAGCTAGCTTGTATTCATGTTCTGCCTTTGTAATATTCTATCTGGATAAGCAGGCAATGCTGCATATTGAGAGTTTTTTTTGTTAACTATTATGGTATCGTAGTTTCTTTTTAATTTTCAAGTTTGGGCCTCGTAATTTCACTGCTTTCATTCCAAAAGGGGATGTTGCAAAAAGGAATACCAGAGTGGAGAATACCATCTTAATGGTAGAAGCAAAGTAACTTTCAATGAAAATTTTGAATCTTCCCTTTCCAAAAACCATGAAGGATGAAAAAAATGGAAGATACCAAGATGTAGAAGTAAAATGAGAATTGAAATGACTAGCAACTGTATCAAAATTTACGGCCTTGTTGCAACATCATCTTAAATGATGTATTGTAGTGTATTCATTTCCCCATTTGATTCTGGTGGATAAGTTCCGGATTTTACTTTCCTTGTACATCTGTTTTGATTGAATACTTGCTGTGTCTCAGAGTAATATAGCTAGCAGTTGAAAATTTTACAATGAAGTGCTAATATCACTTTTTTTTTTTTTTATTTGACTGTTATTTTGATTGCATGGCTAATGTATGTGAGTTTGGTCGCAATTGTACCTCTTGAATTTTCTTCAGAAAATTCGGTCTTTTATTCTGTTTCAACTTTGTGGACATTCTAATTGGAATAACTGAAAGTGTGTTGAGTAGAGATGATTACCCCATAATTTCTTTTATTATCCCTTCCTGATGCAGTTATTTGTGAATGAAAATGTCCTACTATTATCTAAACTTTTTGCTTGTAGGAAGCTGTCCATCAAACTGTTAGAGTTATATTTGAAGATCCTGGAGTGCAGGAACTGCTTGTCAAGCTTTATCATAAAGGTAGAACAACTATGTCATGTTTTAGCTTTTAGTCCATTTAAGCAATGAAACTTTGCTCCAAGTTATCAAGTTACCTCCTACCATTGTCTTAAAGCCCCTACGAAGGACGGATATCTTCATTAGAGAATTTTCTATGTATTTTTAGTTTTAATTGAAGTATTGTGCATCTTTCATGCGTCCATATTGATCATAAATCTGGCATTTTACCTGAATATATTGATCATCAACCCATTTAAACATCTTAAATGGTTTGTCATTGTAACTTTGTACCTACTCTAGGTTTTGAATGAAATTTGCTTTGTTTCCATGTTTCTACATTGTTACTTTCCATGCATGGTTAAATGCCTCTGCATTTTGAACTGAGGTAGTTAGGGGTGGTAGCACAGAGGATGAATTGGGTTACGAGCCCTACCCCACATGCTACACTAATTTGGAGTAGGAACCTATCAAGTAATCTCTTAAGGAATCTATATGTTGTGATATCTATAGATTAATTGTTGAGACATGGGTTTTTCATTCATCTTTTCATAATATAAAATTACTAATCCACTTACTTTTACCTAAAAAAATAAAATAAAAAATAAAATAAAAAGACTTGTATAATACAATTGATAACATCGAAATCTTAATGGTTACATGCACTAATTTACCAGTTTAAACTTTCAGATAAGTTCATTGTATGAAACGAATGGTACGACTAGGATCTCAGCTGACACTTCTAAGCTAAACACTAGAATGATTAGGGAAATACCTGTACTGTTATTTGACAGAGAAGCAATCTGCCAAGAACTGGCACTTCTCATCTAGGCTATGCTTTCCAGAATGGAAGCACACTCAGTCATCAACATGCTTTTCACTTTCTGTTATTTTCTCTCTCCATAACTAACTTCTATCGCATCCACCTCTTATTTATACGTCAGCCACTAAGGACAGAATTACAAAAATAGCCCCACAGAACACCATCAGACACCCCCTGTATAACGCCCCTCAGAACAGTACCAGCACAACAACAAATAACGCAAGCATCACAGCACTCCACAACAACTAATTACACACACAACACAGCACTCCACAACAATAAATAACAGACACAACACCACACTCTTCTCCTACAACAAAACTATCGACGTCTCTCATAAACCCTCAACAAAGGTCTATGAACTCTAGGAAATGTTACGATACCCCTCTCCAAAGAAACACCCTTGTCCTCAAGGAAAAAATCAAGGAATAAAAGCATCATTTCCTCAGTATCAACCCTAGAATCTTCTTCAAAAGAACAACCGTCCCAATGAATAAGAACTTAAGGAACCTTAAGATCATCTTGAATAATAAAATGTCTACCCAACACTTGAGAAGGATAACAAACAGGAGTAACCTCATCACTAGAAATATCCGAAGGAAGATCTTGCATAAGAGGATAGGATCCATGAGATTGCTTTAGGATAGACATATGGAAGACTAGATGCAAACGGCAATGTGGAGGCAGGCATAGTTTATAAGCCACTCTACCCACTTGAGCCACAATTTGAAAAGGCCCAAAAAAACGTGACTGAAGTTTAGTAACAGATTTGGAAGCCAACTTAGATGAATGAGGATGACAAAAACATAAGAAAACCTAATCACCCACTTGATATTCCACATCCCGGTGATGGTGATTAGCATTGGCAGTCATTTGAAGCTAGGCTTTTTCCAAATTGGCCTATAGTTGTAAAAGAATGTCATCATGGGAACGAAGAGCCGCTTGAACAAAAGCATTAGCAGCTTCATTTGGTAAATATGAAGGTAAAGATGGGGGAACACACCCATACACAACTTCAAATGGTGTCATCTTAGCAGACAAATGATATGAGGTATTATAAGAGTATTCTATCCAAGAAATCCAGATAGCCTAAGCGTTAGGACAATCCCTAGCAAAACAACGAAGATAGCACTCAAGACTTTTGTTAAGATTTTCCATATGACCATTTGTTTCTGGATGATAAGCTTTGCTAAAATGCAATTTGGTGCCATAGAGTATAAATAATTTTTGCTAGAAATTACTCACAAAAAGAGGATCACGATCACTGACAATAGTTCGGGGAAACCTATAAAGACAAACCACCCCTTTAATAAAGATATGAGCCATATACCGAGCCATATAGGATGTTTAAGGAGTATAAAATGAGCGTATTTCGAAAACTGATCAACTAAAACAAAAATTACTTCATACCCTTTAGATTTAGGAAGTTTGGTGATGAAATCCATAGAAATATCCTCTCATATAGCTTGAGGAATAGGAAGCAGAGAAAGTAAACCAGCTGGAGAAACATTTTGCACCTTTTGTTGTTGGCAAACAACACAAGTAGCAACAAAATAAGAAACATCTTTATGCATATTGAACCAAAACAAATGAGATACCAATTGTCTATATGTGGCCAACAATTCATCAGCAAGCACATCCTTATGAATTTCATCAATACCAGTCCAAATAGGACCAGAAATTCCAGCTAAATCTAGTTCTTCAAATTCCTGGGAAAGGGCATCGGCTGCACCATTCAAAGAACCATGCTTATAAGTGATATCAAAGTCATAACCTAGCAATTTTGCCAACCAATGCTGCTGATTGGGAGTTGTAATTCATTGGGATAAAAGATGTTTGAGGCTCTTATGATCTGTAACAACTGTGAAGTGTCGCCCTAAGAAATATTTTGCCACCCAATGCTGCTGATTGGGAGTTGTAATTTGCTGGGATAAAAGATGTTTGAAGCTCTTATGATCTGTAACAACTGTGAAGTGTCGCCCTAAAAAATAAGGATGCCAATGGTTAATGGCTAAGACCAAAGCTATCAATTCCCTCTCCTGAGTAGATTTTCCCAATGTCTTGTTAGATAACACTTTACTCCAAAAAGCTATGGAACGCTGATTTTGCATGAGAACAGTGCCAAGACCATTTCTAGAAGCATCACAGTCAACCAAGAAAGATTCAGAAAAATCAGGCATAGCAAGAACTAGGGCTTGATTCAAGGCTTGCTAAAGATTATGGAAGGCGGTAGTAGCTTCAGCAAACCAAAAGAAAGAATTCTTTTTTAACAACTGAGTCAAAGGCCATGCAATCTTTCCATAATCTTTGATAAACTTTCGATAATATCTTAATAACCCAAGAAAACCTTGCAAACCCTTCAATGACTTCGGCATTGGCCAATCTAAAACAACTTAAACCTTTGATGGATCCATACTAACTCTCTGAAAAGATATCACATGATTGAGATATTCCAAAGAATATTTCCCAAAGTGACATTTCTTATTAGCATAGAAGCGATGTGCCTAGAATAATTCAAAAACCAATTGTAAATGTTGAAGATAGTCTTCTAATGAACAATAGACCAAAATATCATCAAAGAAAACCAACACAAATTTCCGTAAATAAGGTTGAAATACATCATTCATGATTGATTGAGAGGTAGCCGAGGCATTTGTTAAACCAAAAGGCATAACCAAGAACTCGTAATGCCCTTGATGTGTTCAAAATGAAATTTTTGGAATATCATTAGTGGAAACATGGATCTAATGATAGCTTGAATGTAAATCAATCTTCGAAAACATTGAAGCCTCATGTAACTCATCTAACAATTCATCAATCATAGGAATTGGGTATTTATCAAGCACGATAACAATTTTCAAAGCCCTGTAGTCAACATAGAATCACCAAGACCCATCTTTCGTCTTACCAAAATAATAGGACTTGAAAAAGGACCCGAACTTGGCCTAATAATTCTGGCTTTCAGCATATCAGAAACCAATTTTTCAATCTCATCTTTCTGAATTTGGGCATATCTGTAGGGTCAAACATTAATTGGTTCCACCCCTTCCTTAAGAATAATTTGATGATCTTGTATTCTTGAAGGTGGTAGTTCCTTGATTTCATTAGAAACATTAGAAAATTCATGTAATAGGGCAACCACTTCAAAAGATTCAGCTTCCTCCTCAATAGTAAAAACAAAAATATCCATTCAATTCCAACTCTCCTCCAAACTCAAAATCATGCATTCTAAGGAATTGCTTAAAAGTTATTCCTGACCTATTTAAAATTAGATCCCCTCTCAATACCCAATCATGTCCATTACATGTGTTATCAATCGTGAAGAGTAAAAATTCTCTTTTACTTTCTTACTTTTTCATTATACATAAAAGGTATATATATACAAATTACAAGATTAGAAGAATAGGAAAACATATCCTATTCTAATTATCTGATTTCTATATTAAAATACTTTCTAAATAAAAAACTTTCCTAAATTAATGCTGTAATCTTTTAATACTCCCCCTCAAGCTGATGAATAGATATCATCCATTCCCAGCTTGGATATAATTGTTGAGAAATTTGGAAAACTCAATCCTTTTGTAAACACATCTGTCAGTTGTTCTTTGGTAGAAATATAGGGTGTACAAATCAACTTGTTGTCTAACTTTTCCTTTATAATGGAAGCACACTCAGCTATCAACGTACTTTTCACTTTCTGTTATTTTCTCTCTCCATAACTAACTTCTATCCCATCTGCATCTTATTTATATGTCAGCCACTAAGGACAAAGAATTACAAAAATACCCCCACCGAACACAACCACACCCCCCCTTATAACACCCCTCAGAACAGTACCAACACAACAACAAATAATGCACGCATCACAGCACTCAGCAACAACAAATGACACACAACACAGCACTCCACAACAACAAATAACACACACAACACTACACTCTTCTCCTACAACACAACTATCGATGTCTCTCATAAACCCTCAACAAAGGTTTATGAGCTCTAGGAGATGTTACATTGTGGATCTAAATTCTGGTCGTATTTGAGTAGGAGATTCTGGTTTCAAAACTCTTATCTTATTGTTTCACCCTGTTTGATTGATTTACATGATGTGGCTTCAATAATATTTCAGCTCAAGTGATGAAGAGTTTTAATGTACAATATATATAAATCCAAAACTGATATAGAAGCTTAAACTTAGATGAGTTGAGTGTGGATCTAAACTTATGGAGTGAATAATAAGTTTTAATGGAAGACTGGTTGCGCTTTTCTTAATTATTTCAAGTGTGATGAATCGATTCAAGTTATATCTGTTTTCTATCTGTTTTTTTTTTTGTTGTTGTTTTGGGTTTCAGATTGGTTAGAAGGCCAAGTCACTGAATTCCTAGTTGCAACATTTGGGGATTATTTTGGAGATGTGAAAATGTAAGTTATCTTTTTTGAGCTCTATAAAAGTTTCCTGATTAATGATTAATCTACATATCAACTTTAAGAAGTTTTTTTATGCCTTTAAAATATGTCATAAAATCTTAATGCAGTGTCTTACATCAGCATGTGGTATTCACATTTTTTTATCTTTTTATAATCTTTTTGTAAGGATGATTTCTTCAGTGTAGTTTCAAGCAGATAACATTTCATTCGATTTTTCTGCAATAATGATTTATCTCTTGTTGGTTTGTTATTCCTTGAAAACTAGGTATATTGAAGAGAGGTCATTCAGAAGATTTGTTGAAGCTTGCCTTGAGGAAACAGTAGTTGTTTATGTTGATCATCTTTTAACACAGGTCAGGTTGCTCTGTCTTAAGAAAATAGCGTTCTTTTTCCTTGGGTCATTTTTTATTGACTGTTGCTTTTGCATCTGGATCCTCACTAAATTGAAATATTCTATTGCCCGATGATATTATGTGCATGGTTGTAGAGGAACTATATCAAGGAAGAAACCATTGACCGAATGAGACTAGATGAGGAGGTTCTGATGGATTTCTTTAGGGAGTACATAAATGTTTCTGTAAGTATGCTTGGAAAAAATCTTTGTCTCAATTTGTATTTTACCATCCAAGTTTAACAGGATTTCTATGCTCCTTTTTGTAAGCTTCTTTTTCCAGCTAATACTTCCACTTTATTGTCGCTTGCTCAGAAAGTTGAGAACAGGGTTAGGACTCTAAGTGATTTGAGAGAACTTGCTTCTGCTGAGAGCCTTGACACTTTCACCCTCATTTATACAAACATTCTTGAGCATCAACCTGACTGTCCGGTAACTGTTTATGAGCAATTATTTAGTGACATTATTCTATTTAAACACACTTTTTTCCCCTTCAATTTCAATATCCATGAACTTCTTGTCACTTGAAAGTTAGGTATAATCAAGTTTATCTAAATACACAAAGTTAAGTATGTCGTTCAACTTTATATTGTTCTTTTCCCTCTTTATAATGGATGAAAATGTTAAAAAGTATTCAATATTTCATTCATATCTCTTACCTGAGAAAACAAGATGTTGCAAAGTGGTGAATCATAAAGTTTCTGAAGTTGTCTCTTTAAAACTTGCAGCCTGAGGTTGTTGAGAAGCTTGTTGGATTGCGAGAAGGCATCCCGAGGAAAGATGCAAAGGAGGTACTTTTATGGTCTTTAATATATTCATAGCATCAATGCACAAAACATCTTCACAAAGTTGCTGATATTTTCTTCCGAGTCTTCTTCTGGAAATGCTTGAAATAGGATGTCCAGTGGAGTTTAATTCATGCTATAGGAACAGTAGTCTTTAATTTGAAAAAAATAACAAGATTACTTGTTTATGTGGTCCATTATCTTCTTCTCGAAATCAACTTTTGACAATAGAAATTGCATTTTGGGTTATCAAAAATTTGCCTAGTGCATCTTCTCATGATCCAGATACAAGGGATGGTGGGAATGAAGTGTGATTGTGAATTTTGAAAGGAAGCATGATCAACTCATTTAGAAAAACTTATACCTTTAGGTATAAGTTTTATTTTATACTTCACATAAAACAATGTGATATTGGCTAAATCCACTAGATTTGAAGTTTGAATTTTAAGGGTGATGGTTAAAAGCTGTTACTTCTAGGTACAACTGTTGTTTTGTGGAAGTTTGATTAAATAAAGAAGTCAAGTAAGGATGAGGGGATTTGAACCCAAGACATCATGCTCTAATACCTTGTGGAATTTAAATGGAACATTGGCCAAATTAATATAAAAAAGTTAAATTTTCAATACAACTGCAGTTCATGTTTATACTCAATTGGATGAAATCGGCAAACTCTTGCAAGTTTGTTGACTTAAGATAACAAACAAAATCCATATCGAAGGTTGGAGGAAGCATGTCTTAAGCGATAATGATAGCAAGAAATAGCTGAAGATTACGTTCATCCTAATCACAAGGTTTCAAGAGACATTACTTGGAGGTGTATGGATTGTTGTATTCATGAATCAATTAACTAGGATTTTCCAAATCTAATGTTTATTTACCCTGAAGATTTGGTTCTTGTCCAAAAGTTGAAGCGGTAGGAAAGGGAAAAAGAAATGGTTCAAGTAAATTAAGCTTCATAAATGTCTAAACAATGGTGACCCTATGAGTTTTCATGAAATAAAATTCTTATTTCCTTTGAATTAATTTTTACATCTCATGTATAGAAATATTTATACAGAAATTACAATTTTAATTTAGGAAAGTTAAAATGTCTAAATTTATCTAAAAAAAAGTTAAAATGTCTAATCTAGGAAAGCATATTAATTACAAATCTTTCTAATAAAATAGAATAAATAAAAATCTAGCTAGTTAATACTCTCTGCAAATATATCACACATGCTCAACTTGCAAACTAGTGATAGGCAAATGATCCATTTGCTAGAGAGAGAAAATGCTCTCACCTCTCTCTAAAACCACCCCACCCTTCCCCCTAAAAGACCACTTCTTTTAGGCTACGAACACACACAAACCACTCATCCAACCTCCTCCACCTCGTAAGATGCTAGACTCGATGGAAGAAGACATTAGCTATCTCCATGAGACACCCAGCAGGTTCCTTATCGGTTGCCGGAGCACACTGGGCGACCGTTTTCCCTCACACTTCCTTGTAAAATCGGAAGCTAGCTCACAATGCACAGCTCCAAAGGTAGTAAGTCCTAGGGACCTAAATAAGGAAAAAGTAGGGACACCTTTTAACTCCCTAGGAAAGAGCAAGGTTGACTTACCTAAAAGTGGAATTTTGGAGCCTTGTGCTCCTAAGGAAATGCTGCTGGAGCATAGTTGCTAGGCAGGAGGAACTTCCAAAGCTAGCTTTGGAGCCACATCACACTTGCACCCTTTCCAACAAATTTCCTCTTTTAGTAATTCAACCTTGAAGGAGGTAAATGGTCTGCTGGAGGACCTCGAAAAGCAACACCACCCTATAAAACCACTTTCCTTAACCAAAACCACCATTGAAAGTGAGCATGAAAGAAAATTGAACGCCCATGCTTGGGCAAACAAAGACCCTGAAGGTGAGCCGCACTTCCCACTTCGATATCATCCTCTAGCCAAGAAAGGAGCTGTTCCTCGAGTGAATATTCCCGAAGTAGTTGAGGTCGCCGGAGCTAAATACAGATCCTCTGCCCTGGTAGGTTTCTTCCTCAGTCGTAGGATGCCATTTGATAGGATTCCAAGAGGGGAGGTTTTAGGTACTCCTCCGATTATGGCATATCAATGTAGGAGGGGAGGATGATGTGCATGATAGTAAGAATAGCATGTTAATAGTAGAATAATGTAGTATATAATATAGTAGAAAGGGGTGAAATATAGAGAGGTGTTTTAGTATTGTGTAGGATTATGTGGGGGGGGGGGGGGGGGGGGTACAGGTATGCTGATGTGGAAGGAAGGAAGAGGGCATAAACACCTGGTATGATCTGTTGATGTGGATTGGTTGACGTGTAAGGGGGGAAAGCTGGCTTATAAGAGGAGTGAGAGAGGGAAAAGTAGTTAGGGAATTTGTTAATTGAAAACTAAAGTTTGTTACAGAGAGAGAGACTTTATCTTCGGCTGAGCCTTAGCTCAGGTATATTTCCAATTGCTTATATTTGTTTTCGTAACCATGGTGGCCTCACTTTGGTGGCTACCAATTGGTTTTGTTGCCAGGAAATGAAGGGAACGGTACCGAGTAGAGGACATCCGATTCGCTGAAAACGCGCGTAAATAGAATCGAATAGTGGTCCAATGATGAGAATGGAAGCTCGGGTGGAGGCGTTGGAGAAGAATGTGGACGATATCCACAATGAGGTAGTAGAGATCCAACATCAATTGGTGACTATTGATAGAGAACAGAAAGCAATGTTTGGAGAAGTGATAGATATGAAAGGAAAGATGGACAAAATACAAAAATTATTAGATGATATTTGGTTGAACAAGGATATAGGAGGTACGTCAGGGGAAGGAACTTCAATGGTAAAGGATCGAGGTAAACGGAAAGGAGGAGTTCGTCGCTCGGAGGATGGAGTTGATTTTCCCTTTGGAGATGCACGTGATGCAGAAATGGATGATGAACTTCGATTGAATGTGGCTCAACTGATTTTACCGGTGTTCGATGGAATAGAACCTTCCAATTAGATCTTGATGGCTGAGCAATATTTTGCTGCTCAACAAACTAGGGAAGATAGAAAAGTGATGTTATCGGTGATGTGTATGTGGGGAAGGTGTAATCATTGGTTTCAAATGTTGCAATGGAGAGAAATTGAGTTAACTTGGACACGTTTAAAGGCTAAGATCATGAAACGTTATGGTGGATTATTGGCCTCCAATCTTTTCAAGAGCTTATCTCAACTACGACAACACAGCTCTGTATATCAGTATATTGAAGAATTTGAGTCACTAACTTCTCACGCCCTTACTATGCTCGAGATGCAGTTACTCGGATATTTCATGGGTAGCCTACGTGACAATATACAAACGTGTGTGGATACTTTTTCACCAACAACCTTGGATCGTGCCATGGATTTAGCTGTAAAGATTGAGCGTGAATTTGATTCTGGCATATTTCTCGCAACTGATCAGGGATATGGAGGTTGGGGTGACATCCGTTCATCGGCGGTACATTCCTCCCTTGTCAATGGAGGAGGTCACTATAGCTCTAGATTAGTTTCCCCTACTACCAGACCACCTGTGTATTGTAATGCGCGGTACCATAATGGAGAGGACAACTGTGTGAGGGAAAGTGATAGTGTGACGAGGGGAGGAAAGATTGACTTGGCTATTGGAGGGGGTTCTCATGTGGCTTCCAATTCAAGCGTATCCAAGGAAGGAGGTAGACGCTCTCATGGTCAGAAGCAACTCTCTCATGCAGAATTTTTGGATAAGAAGGCAAGAGGATTATGTTTCAAATGTGATCAGCCCTTCAATTCTAATTACCGATGTCCGAACAAATTCCTTCAGTTATTAGTGTTGGAAGAGGAAGGCGTAGGGGAGGATGAATTTGATAACACTAATACTGCAGCTGGAGAAGGAAGGTTATCATTATCATTGATGGCGATTCAAGGTTTCAATGAACCTTTTACTTTGAAGATGCAAGGTATGCTCACTGATAATGCTGTTGTAATTCTTGTGGACAGTGGGGCTAGTCATAACTTTGTGTCTCTCCATTTGATGAAACACATTGGCATTTCTAGTATGGATAATCGTAGTTTCATAGTAACCTTGGGTGATAGGCGTGTGAAGGAGTTCAGTAGGTTTACCTTTAAGGATGGGTATGTATGAGACTTGGGTGGATTGTTATATGATGGATTTGAGAGGAGTGGATGTAATTTTAGGGATGTCGTGGCTGAAAACGTTGGGCGAAGTAAGAATAGATTGGGCAAAGATGACGATTAAGGTGGAGCACAAGGGCAAAGAAATTATGTTACGCGGAGACCCTACATTATGCTGATTTCCAATCTCGTTTAAGTCTCTACTGAAGTTGGAGGAAACGGATGAGTGTAGGTTGTTATGGATGATTGAAATCGGATCACAGGAACAGAGGGCTGATTGTAGTCCACAACTGGAAGCATTATTATTAGAGTTTGCAGACATCTTTTCATCTCCTACAGGGCTTCCTCCGAATTGCACAATGGAACACCGTATCCCATTATTGGCGAGAAAAGGACCAATATTGGTCAGACCTTACAGATATGCGTATGTGCAAAAGAATGAGATCGAACAGTTGGTTCGTGATATGTTAGCTGTGGAGATTATATGGCTAAGTACTAGTCCATTTTTTAGTCTAGTGATCTTGGTTAAAAAGAAAGATGGCTCATGGCGGTTTTGCGTTGATTATCGAGCTCTCAATGAGGCAACTATTCTGGACAAATTCCCTATTCCGGTGATTGATGAACGATTGGATGAATTGTTCAGAGCGAGTGTATTTTCGAATTTTGATTTAAGATCAGGGTATCACCAAATGAGGATGGCTGCGGAAGACATCCATAAAACTGCATTCTGGACTCATCAAGGCCATTATGAGTTCTTGGTGATGCCATTTGGCTTGACAAATGCACCAGCCACTTTCCAATCAACAATGAATGAGATCTTTCAACCTTATCTCAGGCATTTTGTGTTGGTATTCTTTGATGATATTTTGGTCTACAGTAAAGATATGCCTACTCATTTAGAGCATTTGAAGCAAGTTTTTTCTACACTGCGTCAACAACAATTCTTTGCTAATAGGAAGAAGTGTCTTTTTGGTCAGTCATCCCTGGAATATTTGGGGCATATTGTTTCAAAGGATTGAGTAGCAATGGATCCTAGCAAGGTACACGCGGTCCTTGATTGGCCTAGACCAAAGACTCTAAAAGACTTACGAGGATTCTTGGGTTTATGAGGTTACTATTGGAAATTTATCAGGGAATATGGTAAGATTGCTAAGCCATTGACTGAGTTACTAAAAAAAAAAAAATTTGGCCGGTCAGAGCAATCAGAGGGCGCTTTTATTCGACTGAAACAAGCCCTCATTACAGCTCCGGTGTTGGCAATGCCAGATTCCACACAGCCCTTTACAGTCGAGTGTGATGCTTCTGGTAGGGGGTTAGGTGTGGTGCTACAGCAACATCAACGGCCCATTGCATATTTTAGTAAAGCATTAGCTGATTGCACATTGGCTAAGTCGACATATGAGAAGGAACTAATGGCTATAGTGTTGGCCATCCAACATTGGCAACCATACTTGATGGGAAAAAGGTTTATTGTCAAGACCGATCAAAAGAGTTTAAAGCATTTACTCCAGCAGTGTGTTATCTCTCCTGAGCAACAGAACTAGTTGCCGAAGTTGTTGGGATATGATTTCGAGGTTCAATATCGGCAAGGCTGAGATAACACAGTGGTAGATGCTTTGTTTCGGGGTTATGATGACGTTCAACTGTCGCAAATATCAGGCCTGGTATGGACTAACTTAGTGGCTATCAAGAAAATGGTGGAAGAGGATGCGGTTCTCGCAAAAAAATTGAAGGTATTGCGGAAGGGGGAGTTAGCTGGCCAAGGATTCCATCTTGCACATGATACTCTATTTTATCATGCCCGATTAGTTGTTCCTGCAGCTTCCAAATGACCTCAAGTTTTCATGCATGAATTCCATTCTACTCCTACTGGGGGACATGCAGGATTTTTATGCACTTATTGAAGGTTAGCAGCAAATGTGTATTGGATAGGGATGAAAAGAGATGTGGTTGAGTTCGTGGCTTCTTGTGCTGTGTGCTGTGTGCCAACGACAAAAATACCAAACTTTAGCTCCTGCTAGTCTCTTGTGCTCTTTACTGGTTCTAGGGGCAATTTGGGAGGACATTTCCATGGATTTCATTAGGGGACTACCGAAATCTAAAGGGTTTGATGTGGTGTTGGTTGTGGCCGATAGACTTTTCAAATATGGGCATTTTATACCGACCAAACATCCCTATACAGCTAAGAGTGTGGCTGGATTGTTCATTAAGGAGGTGTTACGTCTCCATGGAGTACTAAAGACCATCGTTAGTGATCGGGATCCAACATTTGTAAGCAACTTTTGGGTCGAATTGTTTCATTTGCAAGGTACTCTTTTACACTTTAGCATAGCCTACCACCTCGAGACAGATGGCCAAACAAAAGTTTTGAATCGGTGCTTAAAGTGTTATCTCTGCTGCTTTGTGGGGGAACATCCTACACAATGGGGAGTTTGGCTTCCATGAGCGGAGTATCACTACAATACCGCCTACCATACAGCTTCCAAACTGACCCCTTTCGAGATTGTCTATGGCCGGCCGCCTCCTGCGTTACGAGCATTTGTGGACAAGGAAGTTCAACATCCAGAGCTTCAAACAGCATTAAGAAACCATGATGCTGTATTGCTTCAACTACGACAAAATTTACTTCATGCACAGTCCTTGTATTGTCACAATGCTAACAAACACCGGAGGCACGTGGAGTTTGCAGTGGGTGATTGGGTTTTTTTAAAGCTTCGTTCATCTTCACACCATAGCATCAAAACTACACACACCTCCAAGCTGTCTCCATGCTTCTTTGGGCCATTCCAGATCAGCAAACACGTTGGCAAGGTGGCGTATGAATTGCTTCTTCCTCCTCATTGCCACCTACATCCAGTTTTTCATATTTCTCTACTCAAGAAGGCAGTGGGTTCTTTTTCCTCTGCACCTGAACTACCCACTGATTTTTATGAGTAACCGAAGCTCATGGCTCATCTACCAGTGGCAATTTTGGGTCACTGTTTTCGACAGGAAGATCAGTTGGAAATACCTCAGGTACTGGTGCAATGGCAGGGACAGACTTCAGATGATGCTACTTGGGTGGATACTTTTGAGTTCAGCTCCCATTTTCCAGACTTTGTCCTTGAGGACAAGGACAATTTTTTGGGGGAGGCAATTGATAGGATTCCAAGAGGGGAGGTTTCAGGTACTCCTCCAATTATGGTATATCAGTGTAGGAGGGGAGGATGATGTGCATGCTAGTAAGAATAGCATGCTACCAGTAGAATAATGTAGTATATAATATAGTGGAAAGGGGTGAAATATAGAGTGTTATAGTATTGTGTAGGATATATGGGGGGGCGAACTAGTAAATAATTCATAGGTATAAGGGTACAAATATGCTGATGTGGAAGGAAGGAAGAGGGCATAAACAACTGGTATGATCTGCTGATGTGTATTGGCTGATGTGGAAGGGGAGAAAGCTGGCTTATAAGAGGAGTGAGAGAGGGAAAAGCAGTTAGGGAATTTGTTAATTGAAAACTAAAGTTTGTTATGGAGAGAGACTTTATCTCTGGTTGAGCCTTAGCTCAGGTATATTTCCAATTGCTTATATTTGTTTTCGTAACCAAGGTGGCCTCACTTCGGTGGCTACCACCATTCAAGTTAGTCCAATAGCTGAAGATTATGTTCATCCTAATCACATGGTTTCAAGAGACATTACCTGGATGTGTATGGATTGTTGTATTCATGAATCAATTAACTAGGATTTTCCAAATCTAATGTTTATTTACCCTGAAGATTTGGTTCTTGTCCAAAAGTTGAAGTGGTAAGAAAGGGAAAAAGAAATGGTTCAAGTAAATTAAGCTTCATAAATGTCTAAACAATGGTGACCCTCCTCTCATTAGTATAGTCTGGCATTATACTGCACAAGTCATAATCAGAATGTGCAGTTTCTGATCTCTTTCTTTATTTGCTCTTTTGCATTTATCTAGTACAAGAATCCATTGAGAAAATAGAACTTATTCAATGAATTTTTTCATTTCAATTTTGATACTAAATGGATAACATAAGGATCTGTTACAATAGGCTCCTTAATATAAGATTGTATGAAAATTGAAATAGAGCATGGAGAGAATTTGCATGATGTCTCACGGAGCAAAAAATTAAGTGCAATTGTGTCAATAAAACTAAACAAACAATTCTTTCTTTATAATTGGAATGTATCGATGCATGCTTAATCTATTCGTGAATCTGTAGATGATTTATGTGCCTAGAGGAAACCAGTTTAATCTTAGCCCTGTCCCTCCATTACCCATGAAAATAGGTGACAAAGCATGGGTAGTTAATATAGTAATGGAGTTCGATGTTTCTGAATGAATATTGCATAATAAATGTGTAATTTTTACCATAATGGAGACTGATCAGTTTTATTCTCTGTTGCGTGTCTTTTATTTGCCAAATAGGTTGTTCAAGAGTGCAAAGAGATATATGAAAATTCCCTCGTGGATGGGAACCCTCCAAAGGCTGGTTTCGTTTTTCCAAGAGTGAAGTGCTTAACAGCTTCAAAAGGTTCCTTATGGAGGAAGTTGACATAATCGTAGGTAAAACAGAATTTTGACTGGTGGATCAGACCGCACCTCTGATCTTGGTGTAGTTAAAAGAAAATCGCATTTAGTTTTGTAATTGCTCTTTCATGCTATTTTCTTGAAATTATGCAGCGGGGTTTTCTTCATTTGTGTTGGTAGAGGTGCTTGATTTTCTGTATTTAGTATAAACCTTTTCTGATTGTAATCCATGTTCTTTTTATGAGCAACAGCAGATTTCCTTGTCCACGTGCTTTTACATGTGATCTTATATTCAATTCCCCAAAATAGTGTAGACAAATGGAAATTGAATAAGGGAATAATTGTACGCAGAGTGAAAAGCGTCAAGTAGTATTGGCTTTTCCTTTCAAAATGCAGGTCCCAAAAAAATTGCAACTTTGTCGAAGTTGAGTGATCGTAGATGGTAATCATTAATCAAGCGTTGAGGTGAACTCCTACCAACCGTCATTGCTATATCTGTTTATTGTCAAGCTGAGTGTTCTTGCCTTCTTAGCTCAAAACTGAGTAAGCAGTTTACCTTGAGTCATAACTGGTAGAACTTCTGAGAACGGTTGATAAGTGAAATCCATCTCAAGTTTTTATCTCATAGACAGGGAAGCAGGAGGTGAGTCCCTAGTTTCTTGTCTTGACAATGAGATAGGCAGATGACTGAGAGATGGCTTGTAGGTGGTCCATTCGTCCTTGGTCATAAAATTGAGGATTGTAGATAAGATATGAGGAAGGGTTATGATTAGTTAATAGTTACTTGTGCTGGTATTGTTTAATCCCTAAATGAAGACCATATTATGGGGGAAATGGTCACAAATTACATTTTGTGCACGCCATCACATACGCACCTGTGTTTGCACATTTTATGGCTTGGTTTTTTCGCTTTAGGAGAAGCAAAAACTTTGTTGGTTGCTGAAAGGAACGTGTAAACAATATTGAAGAATTCATGTAAATGAAGTGCCTCCCCTATTTTTGAGGAGATTTTGTTCAGCTTCGCTTGGATAGCACTATATTTGGTCCTGATGAAGTCCCCATTCATCGTGTATGCGTTACTGTGTTATAAACAGCATAAAAACAGTAGTCTTAGGCACCTTCAAACACACGCTAGATCCAATTTAGAAAGATAAAACTAGATTAAAAAATTTTACTGTAATAAGCTAGGTGCCTCGACTTTCTCTCTCTAGACTGTCTTATCATACATGAGTTTTGTTGTGCTGTTTTTTAAATTTCTACGAGTAATTAAGCTTATGAAATAGGTAAGTGTATTTTGAATTTCTTCTTGTCATATTGAAGCAGTGTATTTTGTTGTCTCGTGATTAAAAAAGTTATCCAAATATTTAATTTATAAATAGACTACGGCATCAACAGGAGATCATTCAATTATGTACTAGTAATCTGCATCATAAACACAAATTAACATGAGATTACCGATTTAATTGTTGGTGTTAATGATCCAGGGTAACAGTGTACTATTTTTTTGGGTAATTAACAGTGTACTATTTTGCTTGCCGTTACACATGGAAAAATAGGTAGTTATTTTGAGTATGTTTAACAAAATTGGATAATCTCATTAATGGATTGAGTGTGATGTGGGAATTTTGGATACGAGGGCTGTTTCAGTAGAATGAAGTAGTTTCAAAAATATTGTAAGGAAATTGTTAGTAGAATGGAGTAGTTGCAAAATTGAAAAAACAAAAAAAAGGAAGCTTGCTTTTAGTTAGGTTGTTTAAATGACCAAATGAACCGAATCGACAACTAAACTGAATCCAGTTGAATCATAAAATGTAGTTTCTTTATATTTTTATTTGGTTTGTGGTTCAGTTCCAAAAGGGTCCATGGTCAGTAGTTTGGTTTTGGAGGTCTAGTTGAATCAATTCACTTTTTAACCAAATTGAATTGCTTATTTAAAAAGAAAAAAGAAAAGAAAAGAAAAAACAGTGCCCTGTTTTGTTTTTTAAACTACCAACATATCGCTCCCGAGCCAGTAATCCTTATGATGGAAAAGAAAAAAGAAACCTACTCTAATCCTAAGACATTGACCATGCTACTCTTCGATGTCTCCACTCCATCATTGTATGCTAGCTTTCACGTCATATTAAACTGTCACTCTTAGTTCAAGCTTTAATTGAGATCATTCTTGTCTCATATTTCTATCTTAATTCCTTGTGCTCTCATGTCTCACTCTTGTCTCTCAGTCTCTTTCAATTCTTGGATTAACAGACTCTTTAACATTTTGTAAGTGTGCGGTTCTTTTTTTCCTCCCAACTTCCTTATTAGTTATAATGTAATATGGATGATCTAGTGAGAAGTTTACAAGATAAGTTTGAGTAGTAAATTGGGTTTGTATGAAAAAATTATTATCCACAATATTTACATCAATTTTTTTTTCTTTTTCAGTAATTGAACATTCATTAACATAACCAAATATTTACATCAACATTGTTCTACTGCTACTTACATATTGTGCAGCAGTGCTACTGTCCTTACTATTTACATTATATTTGCATTTTCGGAACAAACCACGACTTTGTGCATCTCGCTTCAAAATCTTCAAAAGCTCCATTGGAGGAGGTTCAAAAAACATGTCTTCTTCCTCTTGCTGTTGGATTCTCGTAGCTAGCCAATCTGTCACTACATTAAGCTCACAAGGAATTGCTTCAATTTTCATCTCCCAAAGGAGGAAGAGTTTTTCGCTACATGCCAATAACACATTGGAAAATTTAGGTTAGGATTAGAACAATTATTCAGCAATGCTGTTGCTGCACTTGAATCAACATTTATTTCAACACGTTTGTATCCCAATGCCAAACAATAGTGTAAACCCTAGTATATTGCGCATAACTTTGTTGTTAGAATGTTAATATTACCCAGCTTTTTTGTAACCTTAGACCTTGTGAATCTCTCAACACCCCTTCAATAATTGCCTGTCCTGTTTGTGTAATGACCGAGCCATCAATGTTTAATTTCATCCAACCCTCTTTAGGAGTAGACCATCTCTAATATCTCCATTCAGTTTTGTAAATCTGTTTTTGTCTTCTCATATACGCCCAATACTCATGAGCTCCTTTCCTGGTTTGTTGTATCAGTGGTTCTTCTTGATCATATGACCGAAAAATCTTTCTATTTCTGTTGTTCCATATCTTCCAGAGAATGAATCCAAATAAAATAGCCTTAGGTGGATTCGATTTTTACCATTAAGGTTACAGAGATAGATCAACTACCTGTAACCCATTCATAAAACTACGTAGGAAAGATTCCCTCTAATAATTGGAGTTCTCCTTGCTTGGCGACTACAACGACCACACAAGTATTTACAAACAAAGGGTAATACATCAGATGGAGAAATAAATATAAGCGCATCTTGATCTTTCATTCTTTACGCTGGACCGACAAATAAATCAGCAGTAGTTTTTGCTTTCCTCGGCATCGTTGCTTTAACAGACTAGCTCTCAAGATGCTGGAGCTTTTACTACAAAGAAGAACAATGTCTTTTTAAGGATTTGGATTTTCATGAAATTTTTTTTTTAAGACATCAAGATTACTTAAAATATTCGAAGTTGGGGAACAATAGCGAGACATGCCCTTATGTATCTACAGCTGGAGAGATGTAATGGAGAGATGCCCTTATTATAGCGTGGATATCCATTTTTGAATTCCTATTCAATCCATCAAATTAATAGAGGAGAACTGTGGCAAGAGGATAGTAATGTATGAAATTTGCCTTGGGAACTGGACCATGCTAGTGATGAATTATGCTCCGCTGGTGGCTGTAACTGCTGAAGAGGGCAGCTGGGGATGAGGGCAAACTTTGCTGCTCATCACCGCTAGCCCATGCAATTCGCTTTGGTTTCTCATGGCAACAACGTACTCGTAACTCGTGAGTGGCGATTCCCTTTCCCATGAGAATGATATGGAAGATGAATAGTTCTCTAGGACAGGAGGCAGAGTGGCCAGACAAGAAACAGCAGTGCAGATGGCCACGACAATAATGATTGAAGTCAAAGTGATATGTGCATTTTTATTTGATAGTCCAGTAATTTCATGAGACCACAAAAAAAAGGTATACTCAGCGATTAAAAGATATATATACATTTATAATTTTTAGTTGTGATATTTAATGCGTTGGATAATATCATATTTAGTAACTGAGTTTTAAGTGATTTTTTTAACTAACCATCTAAACTTTTGGATTAAAAGCCGTAGTAGCCAAACTAACACTATTAGTTGTTGTCACATAATGTGGCATTTTGGGCCAATAAGAGTGACAAATGTTTTGTTTTCTCTAAAATAAAATTATAACTAAAATTAAACTTGCCATCTGAGATGTTTTCTTAAAAAAAAAAAAGAAACAAAAAAAAGAAAGCTAAACCAGTCATCTATGATAATTAAAATGATTAAAAAAATTAACCTAAAAAAATATGAAGCTGCTCTTCTCTTCAACTTCACCCAAAACCTAGTACAAATATAACAAAAAAGGGAAAAAAGAATCTTTTTTTTTTTTTTATCTTATAGCAAATCATTTAGGATCACTCCATTACCACCACCCCACTCCTCAATTAGAAACCACCTATGACAATGGGCTTTGTGGGTATATTGCTGAATTTGGACTTTTTTTAGATAAGTTTCTCTTGAAAATGATGATTCACAACAACCATGTTGCTTTTAAGCCTTAAGATGAGAACTTGTTCTTCTTGCTTTAGACATAGACTAAAGATCTAGGTATTTGAAAATAAGGAATCATAGCAACCTACATCATTTTTATAGAGGGAAAAAAAATTGACTTTTATGTTTTAAGTTAAATAATAATTTGGGTTTGACTCTTTGAATTAAAGTGACATGGCGTATAGAATTAAGTCCACAAATATGGGATGACTTAGAAAGGTTTAGCATAGTAAACTTGGAGTAGGGAGACTAGCTCGTCCACTCCCAACCTTTCTTAAAATGCTTATGCACCTGGAGAGACTTTACATGGGCTTGGGCTCATAAGAGCTCATAGAGGAATTCATCAGTAATTGGACTCATCTTGATAGACTATCATTAACATATGATTAGATGGACGTTGTCAATAGTCTAACTCTATAAATATTTAGGAACTTCTCCTCATTTGACACAATTGAGAGACTAGAGAAGCATTATCATGCTATCAAATTGCCTTCTTGAAAGATTAAATAAGGCCTAAAATGAAGAATATATTGCTTCTTATCAAGAATAGTGGAATTGATACTCTATAACTACTCTACTTGTCATGTGTGCTTTAAGCTCCATGAGAGTGTTTGCTTCTCCTCCCTTACCCATCTCTCTAAGTCATCTCTATATGCTATTACTAGATCACTCATTTGAGGCCATATGAAACGTAAAATTCATGTTGCAAGCACGTAGCCATTGCAATTAGATCTCCCTCATATACAATTTTTACCCCAATCAATTTGGTGTCTATTTCTTCAATGTTGACCTCATCATAAAATCCATTTTTTTTTAGAAAGCACATCTTTAATAATTACTTGTTGATGAAAGTGGCTTTTGAAAGAAAATAGAAAATAAAATGACCTACTTCGTCAAGATTCAATCTAAAGATTTGGGCATTTGAATGACCTACTTCTCTAAGTCATCTTTAATAAAATGACCTACTTCTCCAAGTCACCTCTATACGCTATTACTATATCACTCATTTGAGGCCATACGAAACATAAAATTCATGCTGCAAGCATGTAGCCATTACAATAAAATCTCCCTCATCTACAATTTTTACCCCAATCAATTTGTGGTGTCTATTTCTTCACTTTTTGACCTTATCATGAAATCTATTTTTTTAGAAAGTATACATCTTTAATAATTACTTGTTGATGAAAGTGGCTTTTGAAAGAAAATAAAAAAAAAATGACCTACTTCATCAAGATTCAATATAAAGATTTGGGCATTTGAATGAAGGGGGATTTTCTTTTATATCTAAACTTATTAGGAGTATAGAGTTAGATTTGGTGAATATCATGATATTGAATTAGATCTTGTTTGTTGTGTGGGTTGCATGAATTATATCCATTGTGTTCTTTTTGGGTTGCAAGAAATTGTCTTCTCCCCTCCCTCCTTTCTTTCCACTATGGTGGTGAGTGATGGTTGGGCAACTGTTGCAACTTTAGAGGGTCTCAATTGGTTTGTGGTAGGTTTTAACTTTCACATATTTACATCATTTTTTTTTTATTTTGTGGTAGTTAGATGGCAAAATTAATGTAGGTTTTGTCCATTTTAGGATTATTGGAACTCCTATGGGTTTCATCATGAAAGGCAAAAGTTATGTTGTTTTAAACAGTTTCAAAGTTATCGTATAAGCTCTAATGAAATAGGTAAGAAGCTTTCTAAGGATTCACGATGGATCTTTTCTCATCAAATTTTTAGTTTCTTTTTAAGGAAATGGAAACCAAAAGTAATATAATATTAATAAAGTGTTTTATTTGTTATTCATTTTGTTTTTCTAAAGGGCAATGTTGATATAGTACGTCTAGTTGGAGTTCTTGTGAATTTTTAATTGAGATGAGACATGTGGTAAGTAGCCATTTGTTTTGTATGCCAATGTGGCAAACAATAGTAATGGTGTTAGCTTATGTACTAACACTAACAATGAATAATGTAGTTGGGTACTTAAATTGATACTTGAAATGTTTAGATAATTAACTTAAAAATCACATAAAATTCATATATTAAATGCAACACTAACCCTTAATCCACCTATAAAGTTATGATGCTACAAAGCGATAATGTTCGCAACAACTCAAGAACAGAAGAGTGTAATATAGCTGTTCAACATTTTGGGGATAAGGAATGGAATATTCTTTATATATATATATATAGTAATCCCTATCGATAGAGTTTTTTTTTTAGTATAAACCCCTAAAGCCCAATTTGACTTGTTTAGGCCCTTATTTGAGCTCTATGTGCCTAAATTGGCCCCGTGTAGATTGCCACAGCATAGAAGCATCAAGGTCCTATTGGTATGGCTTGACCTCATGCTTCGATTGGCCATACACACGCCAAAAATAGATAAAGATGAAAGGCCCAAAACCAATAAAGAAAGTAGCCAGTAAAAAATATACCTTCCACAAGATCTGGAAAGAATCTTGAGCATGAATGCACTTGCCAAATTGGGATTGATTGCAATCTCTATAAATAGGGATGAAGACTATTGGGTAAGGGACTTTGAAACTCTCTCAATTCTCTTACTATCTTTACATACTTCATCTACCAAACCTTATGCTAACTTAGGCATTAGAGTGATCACACTGAAGTAATCTCCAACACTCCCCATAACCTTTTTTTTTATTTCTTGTAAGTGACTCAACTACCCAAAAAATCCTAACACAACATTTGGTACCTTCTTTGTGATCTTACTCATGATTGTATTCATGGCACTTGAGTCCAAAATTACCAAATCAAAGGAAACCATCATGCCTTAGCGGTGGATCAAAATTTCCAAGCTATGATGTCTTAGCAACCTAACTAAAGAACAAACACTAACATCTAACAAATTGATGCCAAATGTCTTTTGGACTTGGAAAATTTGTGCAAAACACTAACAATGCAGAATGAGACCATAAGGAATGACAATGTTAAGCTTTATGCTTGAGTGGTAGAACTCGAACAACTTAATAACATGTTAGAATTGGAAAATGTATCAACATTCTCTAGAGCCTATGCATAACAACCCTTTATCGCCACCACCAGCGATGAATGATCTACAACCAAATTAGCAAGTTTAGTCTATGGAGCTCTGTAACTGAGCTCTTGTTGAATCAAGTTTACTTGCAGCATCATTAGGCCATGATTTCTCCCCTCTAATCTACTAGCTGCATTACATAGCCATAATGGCGCTATAGCCTGGAACAACCAACCTAAGCCCTTTAATGCTCCCACTCGAGCTAACCAGTAGTCAATGACTAATTGATGAATATGTCAAAAGCCCCTCTAACTTGAAGGAGAGTAAGGAAGTTAATCCCTTTACTAGATTTTTCACGAATAAGACTCCTTTCATGTAGCCGATATGTTTTACCACTAAATGTGTGTCTACCTTAGCTTAACACTTAAAACAGAACTATTGATCTGGATAACCATTTATGCCATTTTTAGATGATGATGAACCTACATAACCTCAGTGATGTAGTTTCTCACATAGCCTTGGTTGCTTAGACTTGGTATAACAATTTGCTAGCCAACTCCATATCCTCATTTGATGAGTTAGCTAATCAATTCCAACAACATTTCCTAGTGAGCAAGCTTTAGGTAAAAGACTTGTCAACCTTGAACCTGATCAAACAAGTTCATAATAAGCTGATCAGAGATTACCTCACTTGTTTTAATGCCGCATTGTTGGAGATTCCTAATGTTGATAAGGGAGTCATATTAAATGTGGTTTTTCAAGGTGTTAAACCTATTGATGACTTCTTCAAATCCCTAGTGAAGATAAACCAACCAACTTCGAAGAATTTAGGGAAAAAGCTCGAAAGTACATCTAGTAAGAGGATTTTATACTAGCAAGGAGGGAATATGAAAAAAATAGGTTGGATAAGAAAAATGATAACAAGGATCTATCAAAGATCACTTGGCCCCCAAGATCGATCAAAGGTTATCCTGAGATAATGGTACCAGCGACAGGAAGCACGTCATTTTGAGTTTCACTACTTGCACCCCTTTGAATCGGCTATTAATGGATATCTTCATGGGCATCCTACCTAAACTAATGAGACTATGTGGTAATTCGAATAGAGAAACTCCAAAAAATATTGCGATTTCCATACAAATTGGGGTTATAATATTGATGAGTGTTATTAGCTCCAAAACACTTTTGAAGACCTTGTTCAACTTAGGTACCTTTGGAAGTATATTGCTGACCCAAACAACTTTATTGAGTGACCTTCTTAAAGGAGATAGGAGGATCAAAGTTGCAATAATAATAATAATAATAATAATAATCGCCTAAATAAAGCTCCCAATGGTGTGATTAACACAATCATTTAGAGGCCCCAAACTAGAGGTTAACTAAGCTCCTCACGTTTAGTTAATGCTCTAACTAGTCAGTAGGTTATGAGCCTACATGGTAAAAGACTGAGATTAGACACTTCTCTCTTTCTTAGATGAAGACCTTGAGGGAGTGCCATTATGATCAGCGTAAAGATTGCTAAGTTTAAGGTAAAGAAGATCTAGTTGACATGGATAACTTTGTAGATATCATTTTCAAACATGTTAATGACTAGATGCAGCCTAGGCTTAAAAACAAGATGAAGCCTTACAATTATGATTTTTATGGGTTCAATAATAAGCTTGTCAAGGCTATTGTCACCCTTCCTATGGAACTCGAGGAGGACAATGTTGTAGCCTAACAGAACATCGAGTTCTTAGTGGTAGATTACTAGTCACCGTATATTGTGATATTGAGGCAACTAAGCCATAATAGTTTTAGGATGATATACTCAACATTGCACCTGAAGGTGAAGTTTCCAGCGCTTGATAAGGTAGGTGTGTGCTAAGGCATCTAAGAGTTAACATGTACATTGTACTTGAAGGCCTTAAAACGGGAAGAGGTCTTCAGCGTAGATATTGGACTTGAGGAGAAGTTGAGATCTAGGGGAGGATCGGTTGAAAAGACTAAGGAAATCTATCTCAGTAGCAGTGTCGAACAAACCATGCAAGTAGGGACATTAATGCCTACAGAACTCAAACAACAGCTCGTGAAATTCCTTAAGTCCAATTGTAACATATTTTCTTGGTCACTATCAGACATGCTAGGTATCTCCCCCATAATTAATGATGCACAACCTCAACATTGATAGCAATTCCAAGATTACTAAGTAGAAATGAAGAAACTTTTCCTCAGAATGATAGCTAGCTATCAAAGAAGAGGTGTAGAAGTTGCTTAAAGTAGGTTTTATTAAGGAGGAATGTTATCTGACTTGATTAGTCAATTGTGTACTAGTCAAGAAATTCAATGGAAAATGGAAAATGTATATAGACTACATGAATCTCAATAAGGTCTACCTAGAGGATTGCTTTACCATCCTTAAAATCAATCAACTTGTCAACTCTACCTCCAGACATGCTTTGTTAAGTTTCATAGATACCTTCTCAAGCTATAACCAAATCAAGATGGAGTTAAAGGATGAAGTACACACATCCTTTGTCACCAACTTTGGAATGTACTATTACAAAGTGATGATGCTCTTTAGGCTAAAAAACACTAGGGTTAGATACTAAAGGTTGGTGATAAAAATGTTTGAAGAACAAATTGGGTGGAACATTGAGGTCTATGGGGACAATATGATCATCAAGAGTAGATAGCTAAAGACCATCTCTAGGACTTGTAAGAAACATTAAATACTCTAAGGCAATTCAATATGAAGATTAAGTCTCAAAAGTGCATCTTTGGGATAGCCTTATGTAAGTCTCTTTAATACATGGTTACTTAGCATGGCATATAAGTAAACCTCGAGAAGATCTATGTTGTACTTGAAATGTAACCCCCCAAGTCAATAAAAGAGGTACAGTGGCTCATGGGGTTCATAGCCATTTTAAATAGGTTTGTGTCTAAAAGTAGGGACAAGTGTTTAGAATTCTTCAAAGTTTTGAAGAATCTAGCTAACTTTTAATGGATCGACTAGTGTTAGGTTACCTTTAATAAGTTTAAGTAGTTCTTAACAACTCCATCAGTGCTCTTGAAACTAATCCCAAGGGAGAATTTGTTCTTTTATCTTTCAATTAGCAACCAAGCTCTTTTCTTGATGTTAGTTCAAGCTGAAGGGAGAGAGCACAATGGTCAATGGTCTACTATGTTGGCCATGTCCTCTAAAGGTTGAAGGTAAGGTACACCAAGGTAGAGAAATTTGCTCTTACACCATTGATCTTGGCCACAAGACTACAACCATATTTTGAAGCCCACCAGGTGATAGTCCTCACATACTAACCACAATGAAGCATATTATATAAACCGGACACATCGAGTTGGATGATGTAGTACGACCTAGAGTTCAGCACCTTTGGAATACAATACCGGCCTAGAGAGGTGATAAAGGCATAGGTACTTGTGGGGAGGGGGGAGGGAGTGGAGTGGGCTTTGTGTTGCACGGACCACATGGGGTTAAAGTGTCATATGCCTTTAAGTTCAAATCCCCAATAGGCAACAACGAAGCAAAATACGAAGCTTTGATTGTGGGTCTCAAACTAGCAAAGGAGATAGTTACAAAGAAATTGGAAATATATTTAGACTTCTAACTTATCATCTAATAAGCAAAAGGGGAATACACAGCTAAAGATGAATGTATGACTAACTACCTCAAGGTTATAGTAGCCTTACTTTAGAGTTTCCTTCCTAGAACATCACCAAGATTCCTCAAGTTGAGAACTCCATGGTAAATAAGCTTTTAAAGCTTGCATCCACAAATATCACCACTTGCATAAATGAGACAAAAGGGTTTTCAATAAGTATCTCCCAGACAAGAGCATCAACAAGAAACAGGCTCAAGTCATAGAGATACATCTTGTGCCAAATGAGCCATGCTAGATGGATCTAATACTTGACCACTTGAAGAATGGCACTCTCCCATATGATAGGAAAGAGGCTAGGAAGCTCATGAGCAAGGCTGCGAATTGTACTCTCATTGATGACCTCCTCTACAAGTGAGGCATGAACTCTTTACTTCTTAGATGTGTTCGACTTGAAGAAGGTCAAAGGTTATTGGATGAGTTACTTGCAAGGGTATGTAGTAATCATATTAATAGACAAGCTTTATATGTTCGAGCTCTTTGACTTAGCTACTATTGGCTAACCATGAGGGAAAAGTTGGAGCTACTTGTGCAAAGATGTATATAGTGCCAAAAACTATGCACCAATGGAGCATGCACTGAGCAACCATCTCCACTCCCTCACCAGTCCTTAGCCTTTCGCCTAGTGGGGAATAGACATTTTGGGTCCTTTTCCTTGCTTTTAGTTAGTGGAAATTCATAATTTTTGCCATTGATTATTTTAGCAAGTGGGTAGAGGTCGAGGTCGTGGCCAAAATCATGAAGGATAACGTCAAAGCCCTTGTCTTCATCATCCTCAACAAATACAAGGTCCCTTATGTGTTAATAACAAACAATGGAACTTAATTTAACAACCAAAGGTTTAGAGAATTCTAAGACAAGCACCATATCAATCTTTTTTATACCTTGGTAGCAAGCCCCTAATCTAATGGGTAGGTCGAGGTTGTAAAGAAGATAGTGCTTAATAGTCTTAAGAAGAGGGTAGGCTACACTAAAAACAAATTTATAAACAAACTCCCGATAATCTTTTGGGGTATTAGACTACACATAGGACCTCTATAGGAGGAACTTGATTTAGACTTGCCTTTAGCTCAAAAGCTATCATCTTAGTTGAGTTGGAACTTCCTAACATCAGGACCTAAAGTTTAGACCTATCAATCAACTAAATTGGACTTCAAACTAATCTTAACATTATCAAAGGAGATTCAAGATATTAACAAAGTTCAAGTAATGGTATACCAACATTGAACTGCCCATTACTACTATAAGAAGGTTAAAAACAAAGTCTTTCTATTAGGTGACCTAGTATATAGAATGTTGAAAGTAATTAGATCTGAAGAAGGTCAATAAAAGCTCGTATCAAACTAAGAAGATCTAATTAGAGTTGTTGAAGAGCTAGGCAATGGAGTTTATAGGCTAGAGAGGCTAGATGGTAAGCCCATTCCTCGAATGTGGAATTTTGATAAATTAATGCCTAATTTTGATTGAGTTCTTTTTTAGATGTATGTAAACTTAAAGATTTAATGAATGGTATTATTCCTTTTTCGAAGTTCAACTATAATTATTCACTATGTAGCTGTGTGCTAGGATTAGTTAAAAATACTAAGTTCTAGCCTCATTTAAGGTGAATGGACCCTTATGTCTATCAAGTCTTAACCTCGCTAAGGTAAGTGTAATCTTGATTGTATCAAGTCCCTACTTACATTCAAGTAAACAAACTCTTGATCGTATTAAGTCTTAGCCTCTTAAGACATGAATGGACCTTTATGCTCTTTGACCACTATTAAAGGATTAGAGCACCCCAACCTACTATGGTTTAGTTGGAAGCCTTAACTTTTCAACCTATCAGGTAACTCACTAACATGATCAAAGTCTAGACGTTTGAGAACTCCTTAGCATCTAGCTCTATAATAAAAATAACAAGCAATAATGAAGCTAAAGCAGGCCCCCTCTCTGGTTTTTCCCTTCAATTTTTCCCTTGCAATAGGGCCATTTATAGCACAGAAGGAGGAGCATGCCTCTCCTCATCTTGATGGTCAAGGGGGCCTTGCGAGACCTTAATATAGGAACCTTCCTTATCTCAGTTAGGGTAAGAGGAGTCTTCTTTGTTTTCTTCATCGCTTATGCTACCCTTTACCTCGCCACCATCTCAGTTGGGTTGCTCTCCTAGAGTTGCATATTTGTAAAAACAAAGGAAAATAAGAAATTGAAATATAACCAAATTGCTTAAGTATCATGCCAAACAAAGAGCGCATAGGGAGACGCATTGCCTTAGAAGGATCAACTAAACAACTTCTCCACAATAGCCCTCTTCAGCATGATTAACACCACAAGTGATGGAAATCTTCCCGATGATCTTGATGGATAGGGAACTTGATTTGGGTGATGAACCAAATCACTTATATGCACACTTATTTTCTTTATCTAACAAATATTTGAATGATAATCTAACAGGTACAATGATATTTCTTCACAGATTTCCAAATGAACTTCACTGTTGGTCAATTAGAGACATCATCGGGTTCTCATCCAATGGCCCACTGTGATCAACATTGCCTCGACGCATCAGCTATTTGAAGATTATTATCTTTTGTACTTATAATTTATTTCTTTGGACAATTTATTTTGTAAGTTTTTGGAACATTTTATTTGGTTATATTTTTGTGTTTTAGGACCGGCTACCCTATGGTGGCATAGTTGTAATTTTCTAGTCATTTTAACCTTATAGGGGGCAAGTATAAATACTTGCTTAAGTAGGGTTTTGAGGAAAAGAATACACTTTAAAATAGCTGCAAATTTTTCGTGAGGGATTAGGGTTTTCTTAAGATTTCATAAGACTTTTATCAATTTCAATCCAATTGGAATTGTGGCAAGTTTGCAACCTAGTGAATTGTGAGTCATATCAATTCTCTAAGTTGATTTTCCTTTTCATAACTAAGGTGTTATATCTAGTGTTGATTAGGGTGGTTCTTGTTTTGATTTTGGTGTCAATTGTAGATCAAAATCCATTCATATATTGTTATCAAATTGATTAGATTTATATCTTGATATTGCCTTCAATTGGTCTTTCATTATTTTGTGTGGAATTCCTTTGTGAAGAGGAGCTCATGGCCATATTTTGTGTTGTTGGTGATTTAGAATCTCATTTGATCTTATGTGGTGTGCTTAATTCCATTGAGCACAACATCATTTTAGTATTAATTTTCATTGATTTTGCAATTGGATCAAAAGTAATTTTTAGGGTTCACGCATGATTGATGTTGATCCGGTTTTTGGATGTTGATTAGGAGTTGTTCCATTTATTTGATTACATATGCTTTCACTTGGTTTTAAGCATATCATCTTTTGGTGTCAGAGCTTATCTTGGATATTCAATTTGATCACATCAACATTTGTGGATTTGGTTTATAAGAATAGAAGGATTTACGTGATTGGAAGACTAATTGATTGACATTATATAATTATCTTTAAATATTGGTTTTGTGTGCTTAGACTCACTTTTAAGCACATCATCTTTTGATATCGGAGCTTGATGTTGTGAGAAGGGATTATTTGATTTTTATTTCGAAAATTTTAGGGTTCTTGAGCTTGCATCTTGATTCCGAAATTGAAAGTGAAAAATGAATTGTTTGATGTTGTTACTTGAAGTGGTGTAATTATCTTGCTTGGGGAGTTGAATTTACTGCTTGTTGAAGTGAGTTTTGAGGTCTTGTTGAAGCTCCATTTGGTTGATAATTTCATGTAAAAAGAAGAAGAGTAGTAGCATATCTTGTGATTCAAAATTCATAATTTGAAGTTGCCTCAATTTTGAAGAAGTGGAGGTATATTTTGCTTGGATTGATTCGGACATAAAGGGGGTTTAGTGTGCATTTTCAAAATTGATTGTGTGGATTTAAGGAAGCTATTTGAATTTCAAAACACACATTAAGTGATAGAAGTAATTGTGTGTTCATTTGAATTTGAAAGTGGCTCCTTACCATTTGTGGAATATTGCAATTAGTGAAATCATTTTGAATTTGAATTTGAGCTGCCTTGCTGTTGTAAGTTGCAGTTTGATAACTTGTGTAGAAGTGCACTATGACTTGAAGGTGTGTGTGTGTGGTGTTATGTTTTGTAAATTTAGTGAAGGGTGTGTATGTATTTGGTGTGGTATTATGTGTGTTGTTTAGAGAAGTGTTGTTAATGGTGTGAGTGGTGATGGAAAATTTCTTACCGTGAGCAAGGGAAGTTGTGTGGCGGTGTGAAGTTGTGCATTTTTGTTTATGTTGAGGTGCTGCATATTGTGAATTTAAATAGTGTGAAACTAAAGCAAGAAAAGGAAAGTTGAGTAGTAGAATTTGAATTCAAATAAGTAATTAAAGTGTGAAAGTAATTGAACTCATTACTTAAACACTAGTGGTTGAATTTAATTCTTAACTACTTAGAAGTAATTGTGTATACTTCATTTATTTAACTTTACTTGAAGTACTAAGAATTATTTCATTGTGTTTTAATTCCTTGCAATGTAAGTTCATTATATTAGTGTGGTTGTTAAACGTGTTCTTGTGAATTGGTGTTGTTGAAGGAGTATGCTGTAATTCATGGAAGTGTACTTCATCAAATCACAAACATGTTAAATGATAGTGTAAATGGGAGAATTGGCAATGAGGCTAATAGCCAGGTTGGTGGAGGTCAAGGTCATAACACTGTAGGTAGAAGGACTTTGGAAGAACAACTCCAGGATCCTATTACTATTGTTGCTACATTGGCAACCAGGATTGATAGGATGACATTGCCACAACCATTAGAACCCTCAGGCACCACCTCAGGTAGCTCTACATAACCTCTAGAGAGAAGGAGTAGTGGGAGGAGGAAACTTGAGCAGAAGGGTGGAGGGAGATCATCACCCCTATAGGGAAGAGAGAGATGACAACTTTGGGGTTAATCCTTACCTAAATAGGGATTTCAGGCCACTTAGGGGATTGAAATATGTAAAGCTGCAGATGCCTTCCTTTAATGGTAGAGGTTTAACCAATGATTATCTAGACTAGGAGGATAAGGTTGAGGGTCTCTTTGAATGTTATGAGATTAATGATAATACCAGAGTTCGACTAGCTGCTGTTAAGTTCATAAGGTATGCCGCTTTATGGTGGAAGAATCTAGTGATCAGTAGATGTAGGGATGGTAAGGCTGAAATATAGATATAGAGGGATATGAAGAGGGTTATAAGAAAGAGATTTATTCCTGAACACTACATGTAAGAACTATTTATATGTCTTCAAACCTTGAGGTAGGGAGGTAAGACAGTCAATGACTATGTGCAGGAGTTTGAACCTTAATGATTAGATGTAGGTCAATTGAGCCACTAGAACAAACCCTAGCACGCTTCGTATCAAGGCTGAAATATGAAATAGCGTATGTAGTTGAGCTACAAAGGTACAATACACTTGATGAAGCTATTTAGCTATCCTTGAAAGTGGAGAGGCAGAGGCGATCCAACTCATTCAAGATTCCAGATAGCAAGCCCAATACTACTACCAGGCCTATGGGAGTTGATGGTCGATCAGGAGGACCAAAGGTAGTAAGTGAGTCAATGAGGGTAGTGGACAGAGCTACACCCAGCACAGACAGGGAGAACATGACCTCGGGAAAGGGTAAAGAGGTAATAGCACAAGACGTTAGGCAGACTGTACTGGGAATTACTAGTGGGAAAGTGTGCTAAATTAAATGCTTTAAATGCATGGGATTTAGGCATATAGTGGCACAATGTCCTAATAAGAGGGTTATGACTGTTATAGAGGGTGCTGGAGAGGAGGATGAGGATGAGAAGGAACCAGTTGAGCTTACAGATATATCTATAGCATTGCAAGAATATTATGATGATCAGACTGCAGAAACACATGAGGAGGGCACAGGTAAACAGTATGTACCCATTAATGTGTTGTGCAGGGCTTTAACTTTATCTCCTGATGCTAGGGACAAACAAAGGGAGAACATATTCCACACTTCTTGTAGGATCAGATATAACCTTTGTGTACTCATCATAGATAGTCGTAGTTGCACGAATGTTATATCTGTTGCATTGGTAGACAAATTACAATTATCTACTAGTCCACATCCTAACCCTTATAACTTACATTGGTTGGATAATCGAGATAGTATGCATGTTATACAAAGGGCAAAGGTATCGGTGAGTGTTGGGAAGAAATATCATGATGAGATTTTGTGTGATGTGATCCCCATGTGTGCATTTCATGTACTATTGGGTAGGCCCTAGATGTTTAATTGAAAGGTGTTGCATAATAGCTTTAGAAACACCTATATGTTTTGAAAGGGAGGGTCTCGAATAGTATTGGTTTCTATGCTCCATCCGAGATACACAAATTCCAAGAGCATGTTAGGATTACTTCAGTCTCATCTAGTAATCGGGAAAACAGGACAATAGAGGCATCTGAGTTTAGTCCAAGAAGTGATCCTTTAGATTTGAGGGCAAATCTTTCAAAGGCCCAAGGAGATGATGGGAATCTTCCTGGCGATCTTAATGGACAGGGAACTTGATTTGGGTGATGATCCAAATCACTTATATACACTTTTTTTTTCTTTATCTAACAAATATTGAATGATAATCTAACAGGTACAACGATATTTCTTCATGGGTTGCCAAATGAACTTCACTGTTGGTCAATTAGGGACATCATCAGATTCTCATCCAATGGCCCACTGTAATCAACATTGCCTCGATGCATCGACTCTTTGAAGATTATTATCTTTTGTACTTGTAATTTATTTCTTTAGACTATTTATTTTGTAAGTTTTTGGGATATTTTATTTAGTTGTATTTTGTGTTTTAGGACCGGCTACCTTATAGTGGCATAATTGTAATTTTCTAGTCATTTTAATCCTAAAGGGATTAAGTATAAATACTTGCTTAAGTAAGGTTTTGAGAAAGAGAATACACTTTACAATAGTTGCAAATTTTTCATGAGAGATTAGTGTTTTCCTAAGATTTCATAGGACTCTTATCGATTTCAATCCAATTGGAATTGTGGCGAGTTTACAACCTAGTGAATTGTGAGTCATATCAATTCTCTAAGTTGATTTTCCTTTTCATAACTAGTGTGTTATATGCAGTGTTGATTAGGGTGGTTCTTGTTTTGATTTTAGTGTCAATTGTAGATCAAAATCCATTCATATATTGTTATTAAATTGATTAGATTTATATCTTGATATTGCCTTCAATTTGTCTTTCATTATTTTATGTGGAATTCCTTTGTGAAGAGGAGCTCATGGTCATAAATTGTGTTGTTGGTGATTTTGAATCTCATTTGATCTTATGTGGTGTGCTTAATTCCATTGAGCACAACATCATTTTGGTATTAATTTTCATTGATTTTGCAAATTAGATCAAAAGTAATTTTTAGGGTTCACGTATAATTGAAGTTGATCCAGTTTTTAGATGTTGATTAGGAGTTGTTCCATTTGTTTGATTGCATATGCTTTCACTTGGTTTTAAGCATATCATCTTTTGGTATCAGAGCTTATCTTACTTGGATATTCAATTTGATCACATCAACATTTGTGAATTTAGTTTATAAGAATAGAAGGATTCATGTGATTGGAAGACTAGTTAATTGACATTGTATAATTATCTTTCAATATTGGTTTTGTGTGCTTAGACTCACTTTTAAGCACATCAACAAGTGTACCTCCCTCAACCTCAAGAGCTATACTATTTAAGAGCTTGCTGTTATAGAAGTGTATATTAACCACCTTCAGTGTGTTCCAAGGATCATCCAACCTTTTCATAATTTGGCCATTATTTGATCTATTGTGGCTTTATCGTTAAGACTTAGGACTTGAACTGTTAGGGTTTGTATTGGTTCTACCCATATCATTTAGAAGTTTAGGTTGGACTCACATATAACCACTAGGTATTTGCTTTTCCACCTATGTACAGAAGAATCTTACCCGACCAATAACTTTCTCTTGAGATGGCAGTTTAGGTAATACCAGTCGTTGCTCAACCTCTTAATCCAATAAACAAAGCATAGGAGCTACGAGGTGGCTCATAGCACAAAATTCCTGCATAGACTTCAAAAGCAATTAGCAACTTACAAGCGTTAGGAACAAGTTGGGTTAGTGGCACCCTATGGTCATTAAAAAACTCCTTCGAAAGTTGGAGAATGGTGCCTTGAGCTCAAAGTCCATGTGCTTTAAGTATAGATAGAATGATGATCGATTGTTAGAACAACTCAATCGTTGACTTGGGGCTTCTCAATCTTCCATGCATGAGGATATAGCTAGAAGTATTTCCGCACTTCCATTAACTCTTCATATGATAGTGTACTTCAAACCCCATTGGGTGTGCTCCCTTCATCGACAGACAATTATAGAGGCCCCATCGGTCGAGCATTCTCGCCCTCATCAGCATAAACATCCCTTAGGATTTAAACTATGGCTCCTACAATATTGATCTCTCCCTAAGCTACCTTTGAACTCTTTAGTTATACCTGATGTGTGCTATAGAGGTGATAAGACTGTGTTTAAGAGGAACTCATCCTTACTTTTGAAATTTGAAGTCTAAAAAGGAGGTTTTAAAAGATTTGAAGATAGAGGGATAAATGGAATTTGATATTAAAGTACATGTGTTGCGGATGAAATGTAAAGCAAAAGTGTTGAAATGATGCAAGTAATGATATATATAGGTGGGGGTACGAAAAACGAAGTGGTAGTTATTGAAAGGATGCAATGAGATGTCTTCCAATGTAATCTCAACACATAGCCCATGATTTGAATTGATGATGAGGATTTAACAAGCATGCTTTTTCCTACCTAAACCTCGCCTAACAAGGCATTGATAGCTATACACAACATTTAATGCGTTCTGATTAACATGCTAGAAGGAAAACCAAATTAAAGCCTCCTCGAGAAGCTACTAACTCCTCGCATTTGTGTCATCTAGAGAGATTAGAACTCTCAATGTGGCCAATCTAATGAAGCTTAGGTTAGTTATAGCTCGGAACGGTTTGAATAAACCTAATAATGCTTGGTACAACATCTACCTAGCAGCATCCTTGAGCTAAAAGCTTGGATCTTCATGGAGGAGCACACATTTTTTATAACACCCATTATGGGTGAAACCCAGCTTAGGTCACCCGCTTGCCTCGTTACATTGTAATATTTCAAGCCTTAATATGCCTAGTAGTGTAAGGAGATGGGAAAGGCAGTAAAGAGCTCATACTTTCCAATGTAGGTCACTTTTGAAGCATCTTAGCTCGCTATAAAGGCCTCGGGTGTCTATAAAACTATTAACTCTCCTTAAAGAGTTAGGTTAGGGGGGTGGGAAGTGTTGATAAAACTTTTTAGATATGGACTCTTAAAGCTTAATTTGAGTTGTTTAAGCCCTTATTTGAGCTAAATGCACCTGAACCAACTTCATATAGATTGCCACAACACATAAACATCAAGGATCGATGTGCTTCGACCTTATGCTTGGATCGACCATACGTACTCTAAAATCGGATAATGATGAAAGACTTAAAATAGATAAGGAAAAGAGCCGGTTAAAGATACACCCTCTATAAGATCTAGAAAGAATTTTTGACATAAATGCACTTGCCTAATCAGGATTGATCCCAACCCCTATAAATAGAGATTGAGGCTATTAGGTAAATGACTTTGAAACTCTCTCGATTCTTCTACTATTTTTGCATACTTTATCCACAAAATTTTGTATTGACTTAGATATCAGAGTACTCATGTCGAAGCAACCTTCGATACCCTATATTTCCTCTCTTGCAAGTGACTTAATCACTCAGAAAATCCTAACATAGCATTCTTAAAAATATATCATTTAAAATCGGTACTTGAAATATCGACTTTTAGTTGGCCCAAAAAGTGTTGATTTTACTATCCTTAATTGAAATCGATATTTCAAATATCAATTTTAAATGATATATTTTTAAAATTAATTTTTTAATTGATATATTTTAAAATTTATTTTTTAAAAAAGAAATATTCTATTCCTTCTCCGAACATTTTGATTGGTTGGGTGACATCAAATTCGTGGACGCCGGGACCAGGAGTACTCCTCTGTATTTATGGAAGGCAGATAATTCGAAAATTTTCCTTCTGTTTTTTTTTTTCCCCCAACAAAATTCAAAATGTATCTTGCATTTTGGACTGAGACTAGTACATGGTACAAACAAAACCCACACACCACAAATGATCCTGGCGTCGTATATGCGGACTAGGACTGCGCAATTGCGTCATTGTTTACGACAGATCTAAGGTTGATCACTGCCTTCCCTTTTTGGACGATGGATTTCAGTCTATAAGTCACTACCGACTCGACGACACGAACACATACTACTGCTTAAAAAATAAAAAAGCACAGCTTGAAGATTATATATAAAAAAATGGGTAAATTTTAAAGATAATATCAAAACTATTGACTCAATTTTAAATTTTCAACGAAAATTTTGAAATTGCTAAATTTTATATAAGATTAAACGTTTTACTTATTAAAATTTTTATATTAATTTTTTTACTTTTATTCAATAAAAATTTAATATTTATTTATTTATTTTTTAAGATGACGATAAATAATAAATCCCATCTTTTATTTGTTATTTTGCTCGCATGAAAGTGTAGGAGCATCAAATAAAAATTCAATGAAGATGGGAGCTTATTATCACTTTGACTTCAATCTTGTATAAGTATGATACATTTCTAACACGGTCCAGTTTCCACGGCAGCCAACAATCTTTTGGCACAGTTTTCTTTTATAACTTGATGGATCGAATGGAAATGTAAATCGCCATCCACGCGTAGCTATGAAATTTCGACGATAACATATTCCCATATTATTTGGAAAAAAAAGGAAAACAGAGCTTATCATTGATCTAGAATAGCTATTCGTATGAGTTTTTTTTTTTTTTTTTTTTTTTAAGTATAATTTTATTGAAAAAAAAAAATCAAACTTATCTTGTTTCAATAGTTAAGTAGTATGAGAATCTTAACTATCGAATGAAATTATCCTTGTAGAAGAAAGAAAACCACAATTACTTATCATCAATTAGAAACTATTATTATTTTATTATTATGATTGTAATATTTAATCGTGAAATTTAAACATTAGGAACATTTGGATACAACCAATTACACCAATAAAATATATAGAAAAGTAAGTACCAATTCTGCTCTCCACAGTGCCAAGTTTTCAATGTTCTTACTGGTTCACTCTCTGTCTATGTATATATATATATGTGTGTGTGTGTGTGTGTGTGTGCGCGCTCAATTCAAGCCTCTCAATGCAAAAAACACAAATCTAAACCATTCAATCTCTCCCTCCATTAGTCCGTAACTCTTAGACCACAACAGCTCTCCTGCTCACAGGGCTGCTCAGCCCCTATCCTTCCATCCCCTTTCTGTCCTCGAGGTGGTTGCGGCCTAGACGCGACGGCGTATCATGGCTAAGGAGGAGGCTACTCATGAGAACCATGTCCTGCTGGTTGCATTCTCTGCCCAAGGGCACATCAACCCCATGCTTAGGCTGGGGAAACGCCTTGTCTCAAAGGGCCTTCATGTTACCCTTGCTACCACCGAGGTCACCCGCCACCGCATGCTAAAATTCTCCACCACCTCTTCCACCTCTGAAACCGCCATCACGGTGTCCGGCATCGACATCATATTTTTCTCCGATGGTTTTAGCCTAGATTATGATCGTAAGGCCAACCTAGACATCTACATGGATTCATTTGCAAAATTTGGTCCTATCAATTTATCAAGCTTAATAAAGGAACGTTACCATGGTCACAGAAGATTGTTGTGCCTAATTACCAATCCATTTATACCTTGGGCAGCTGACGTGGCATCAGAAACCGGAATCCCAAGTGCTTTGCTTTGGATTCAGCCCTGTGCAGTTTATGCCATTTACTATGGATTCTGCAATAAGCTCAATCAGTTCCCCACATTAGATGATCCCAACATTTGTGTGGAATTGCCAGGATTGCCCTTACTCAATACACAAGATCTGCCTTCTTTTGTGCTTCCTAATAACCCTTTTGGTAGTTTCACAAAAATATTCTCTGCCATTTTCCAAAGCTTGAAGAAATTCAAGTGGGTCATTGGGAATTCATTCTACGAGCTTGAAAAGGGTGTTATCGATGAAATAGTTAAGTTATGCCCAATCATACCAGTAGGCCCATTAGTCCCTAGTACCTTATTAGGTCACGATGATGGAGAGTCAGATTTAGGTGTTGACATGTGGAAATCAGACGACACATGCATTGAATGGCTGGACTCACACCCTCCTAACACTGTTATATACGTATCGTTCGGTAGTATTGCCGTGTTGCGCCCTAAGGAAATGGAATGCATTGCAAATGCATTGAAAAATAGCGGGAGACCCTTCCTTTGGGTAGTGAAACCACCGGAATCTCCAACACCGGATGGTTCAGGACAGCTGCCAATAGGTTTCTTGGAAGAAACGAAAGACCAAGGTCTTGTCGTACACTGGAGCCCGCAAACCAAAGTTTTGGTCCATCCATCTATTGCTTGTTTCATTACACATTGTGGGTGGAATTCAATGCTGGAGACTCTATGCTGTGGTGTGCCATTAATTGCCTTTCCTCAATGGAGTGACCAACCCACCATTGCTAAGCTTATTGTTGATGTATTCAAAATTGGTGTGAGAATTGCAAAGGACCCCAATGGGACTATTGCTACTGAGGATGTACAAAAATGCATCCATGAAATTATGGTCGGTCCACGCGTGGAGGAGTTCAGGAAAAACGCGGGAGAGCTGAAGCGGGCGGCTGGGGAGGCGGTCGCCGATGGTGGATCCTCGGATCGGAATATCCAAACATTGGTGGACGGCATAATTGTTGACAACTCTAGCACGAGTAGTTGCTGTGTGGAAAAAAACAAGAAGGAAGAAAAGGATAACATATAGTGGGGATGGAATCTACACACAAATCTGATGACATCCTTGTCGTCATGGCCGTCTTAAATGATAATTTATTCCCTAGAAGACAAATGATGTTGTGGTTCTTATGAGATTAGGATAATCAAGAGGACGCCGCCAAAAGATCACCCATCTGGATGCGCCTTGAATGGTCGTAGTGTAGCTACGGCATTATTGCACTCCCTCTTGTCATTGAATCATGTGCTGGCTTTCCTCTCTCTCTTTTGTTTTTTGTAATCCATTTTTCACACTTATGATCTAGTTTATCGAGATAAGATTTTATAGATTCTAATTTGCATCTTGTTTTAATAAAATTTTCTTGAAAGGTATAATAAAAAGATATATATTATCATGCTTTACTTTAGAATATAAATCTTCTCTTTAACTTATTCTTACTTAGAGAATTGTGAGATTTCGTTCTTTATATATTTTAAAATATATTTTTAAAAAATATTATATTAATCAGTAACTATTAAATTTTTTATTTAATTGTTAAAATTACTAAACTTCATATTTTTTACTTTGATGTCTTTTCAATTGCATGACAATTAGATATTTTATATGACATACATAACATATATGTTTTCGATCATTATTTGTTTTTTTTTAATTTTTAATTGTAATTTATCTTTGCGTTTTCATTTCATTGTTAAATAAATAGTGAAAATTGTGTAGATAATTCAATATTCCTCACATCAATTTGGCACAGATTTAATGAAGAACCCAATACATAAAGTTCAAAAAAAGTCAAATTAGGATTTTTTTTTTTTTTTTTTTTTTTACTTTAAGTAAGAAAAGGCTATGACTTGCTGAATATTTGAAGGAAAATACTTTGTAATCTAATTTAATTTATTAATTTGGTTCTTTATATTTAAGGAAATAAAGATATGGACATATATTTTATCAACTATACATGTGGGATATGCACTGAAAAAAGATATCATATATACCACATACTACATAAGATTTTTGGCCACTGTTTTACCTTTTCGATAAATTAAGCTCAATCAATCGAACGTCTCATTTGTTTGTTTTATAAAATAGGATAGTATAAAATCAATCTACTATTTTTAAGCAGGAGCCCAGGAGCTCGAAGAGAACGTGACACAAATAAGATAGGAGTTTAAGTGATAGGGCAATATGATCATCAAAAGTAGATAAATCAGTAAAATCAATGGAAAAAAAAAACAATTAAATTTGGAAGCCAAAGACCAGAAATCATCTAGAAATAATACTAGTCAACTTTAAAAGCGTCAAAAGTTGTCGGATTTGAAAAAAATGTTAGATTTCAAAAGTTCAATTATAAAACTAATTTTTTTCCTTATAAAGAGTTTCAAAAGTAAGTTGAATTTTATAGAATCAAATTCCAACGAATAAAACCAATCATGGCATAAAATAATAGTAGTTAGTGCTCCACTAAATTCTATTTTGTGAAGTAAAATGATCAAGGAATGAGTGCTCCATTGAATTACGTTACATTTGTGAACATTCACTCTGATTATGAAGACTTTTCTAATAACTTGTATATAAAAGCACACATATATCCACTATTAATTACATATTCGTAATACGTATGTAAAAAATAAATATAGTGATATAATAAATATATAGCATAATACAACTACTCAATTGAATCATATACATGTGTTGCTTGCATAGAAAATAACAAATGAAAACTCTATAAGATCCACTTTCTATGTTCTTGAAGTTTGCTCTTATATTACAACTTTTTACACCTTGAAAAAACCGTGGAAGATGAATTATAGGGAGGCGGCTTAAGTAAATTGATAATGAACATAAGGATATTAGGAACAAATGATATAAAATATGAAAGCATAGAAAAATTGTAATATTTGAATTTATACTTTGAATGTCAAAATGTGATGAAGAAAAAATATATATATACTTCACTTTCTATTTACATTTCATATACAAAACTTCTTTAACAATATAATGTTTTGGTTCGTTAGAGTATATAATAAGAATGGGAGTGGAATAATGGCTTTGTGAATTTGTAATTGTTAGTGCTTGTTAATTTCTCTTTATAATTGTTTAGGAAATATATTATTCCCTTAAAATAAGAAAACGTATGTGCAAAATAGGAAGGAAAATTGTCTGTAACAAAGTATGAGGAAAATTTGTCAATTCATAACAATAATAAATGTAAATAAATACAAAAGTAAGACTAAAAATTTACATTTTATGTTTAAAGGGGCATTATTAAGGTATATATATATACTGTGAAGATTCAAATCATTATATAAGAAGGATAACTGGTTCTCCTTGGCTTTAATTAAACAGTTTAACTCAGAAATTGAGTTCTATTTGAGCTCATTTATCATTTTGGTTTGTGGTTTTGAAACAAAATTAAAGTAGATTTTTCTTTTGAGATAATTTGTTTCAATTCCTTCATTGTTAACCTTGAAAGGTTGAATTAGGTTGATAAAAGGGTGTTCCTAAGATTACATTCTGCTTTAATTTTTTTACTAAAATGAAAGCAGTTTTATAGGAAACATTATCTTTAACAACTTCAGCATTAGGTAATTTTAAATTAATGCGTAATTTGTTACCGAATGCAGAACTTAGAGATTGGGTGGTTTTTTCAAAATATTTTGTTGGAATTAATCATTCTCTAATGCAATTTAAATCTGCTCCTATATCAAATAGCGTAGTAGTTTTTAGGACAAATTCATTATTTATCCTAATTGTGATATTAATTACCCATTTCCTAGTAGTGATTTCTACTAGTTGCATTAAATAATCTGGATTGACCTCCTTTCCAGATTTTTCATTATTTGAACTTTCATATTCAGAATCATCTGAATATTCTGTTGCATTTTTGGTTTTGAATTCAAAGAATTCTTGTTGTAATTTTTCTTGCATCAATTTTAATTCTTTGATTTCTTTTTTCTGAATTTTGATTTCATTGTGAAGATCATCTACCGTAATTGTTTTATGACTCCTGGACTTTCTCTTATTGAGAACATCATTTAAATTATAGGTTAAATTATTAGAAATTGAAGATGTTGGTTTACCTTACGAAAGTAATTTTAATGAAAAAAATATTCCAACAAAGGCAAGACCTTCACAAATGAACAGCAATGTCCTAAGGCATTGCTAGAATGAAATCAATGATTTGTTAGCTAAAAAGCTAATGCGCAAATCCAAGTCACCTTGGAGTTGTTTGGCTTTTTACGTTAACAAAAATGTAGAATTAGAAAGAGGTGTACCTAAGTTAGTTATTAATTATAAACCTCTTAATAATGTAGTAAAATGGATTAGGTATCCAATACCTAATAAAAAAGACCTACTTGGTAGAATACATAATGCTAAAGTATTCTCCAAGTTTGACATGAAATCTAGATTTTGGCAAATCTAAATAAAAGAATCTAATGGTATAAAACAGTATTCATTGTACCTTTTGGATAGTATGAATGGAATGTAATGCCTTTTGGATTAAAAAAATGTTTTCTTTTCTTTCTTTCATGTCTATATATGCTCTTTAATGTTCAATGAAATTAATGTTTTTAATTTATTTGTTTAATTAAGAACAAACCCCACTATCCTTGGCTCTGCCGCCTATGGAGGTATTTGTTTTTGCAATTTATTTAATCTTTTCCAAAAATGTTATGAACCTGCTCACTATGAGCAACCGTTTGACAAAACCATGTTATATTATGTGCATATTGGTATATTATGGGTAATGACCTGGTTTTTCGGATATAAACCAAACAAATGTACATAGACATCCATCCTGTCCAAATATTGGTTTATGACTCCTGGACTTTCTCCTATTGTGAACATCATTTAAATTATAGGTTAAATTATTAGAAATTGAAGATGTTGGTTTAGAATTTTCTAACCATCTTAATTTCTCATTATCTATCATTGAATCTAACTTTAGAAGAAATTATTCTTCTTCCTTAGTTATGACATTGATTCCTTCTTCAGAAGATGATTTAATATCATTTAATTAAATCCCTTCTTCTTCTTAAGATGAAGGAGCATTAGAAGAATATCCTTCTTCTGCTATATATATATATATTTTAAAAGCATTGATTGTTATGATCTTTAAAATTAAATAATTATTTTTAATAGTATTAAATATGCCTTAAAGCATAATTCATACACAGTATGGGATAAATAATAATATGTATCAATTTATATTTAAAACTAATAACTTTATCTTTAGGTTAGGGGTTATTATTATTTTTAAGAAATAATAATTTTAAAAAATATTTAACCAATCTATAATTGTGATTACCGCTCGTAAATGATGAGCTTGTGGCTTTGGTTGGTAAGGGGTAGTTGAAAAAAAAAATTGTCTTTGACAGCCTTTTGGATGTTGACTGTGGAGTGCCGTGCTATTCTTTGACCGAGCGTATCCTGCCCAAGCACCACAACTTTGACCTTGGCAATTTAGACGGCCATCGGTAATTTTAAACCGTTTTCTTATTATTATCTAAACGCATTCTCCAACGGTTCCGAGGAATAAATTTTTCAACAAACACTAAATCGATGCTTTTCAAAAGTAATTATGATTCTTATTTTTAACAAAGGTATGTCTTAATAGTATTATTATTTTCACAGTGTTCTCGTTTTTTATTGCTTTATTTTATCCTTTCTCACAATATTGGTAATTATTCTTTATTTATTTATTTTATTTATTATTTTTTTTGCGAGATCCACCGCACACGATTATACTTCCAGAAAAATATCATACTAAACACTAGTCTTTATATTTTCAACTGCTAATAAGCCGTTGATTTTTTTTTTCCAAATTTACTATTTAATTTCCATTTTACTGTTTTGATTCCATTCTAATCACATAGTGATTAGAATCTTATACCATCACTATTTTTATTATACTTCTGTCCAATTTTTAACTTTTCATTTTATTATTGAATATACCATATGAAATATCTATAGAATCCATATACTTCATGTTGATTGCTTATTGCCTCAAAGTGGTCTTAGGTTGGATCGAACTTTCAAGTTTGCGAATTTCAACTTGCAAGATGAACAAATGTAAACTATCGGGGTGTTAGAAATGTCTTCGATGCTTAGACTCCAGTGCTTAAGTTATATAAGCAGCACGATGATATGACAATCAAAGGGTGTAGGGAGTATTAGATGATTCACCTAGTTGAAGAGATCTCCCTTTTATAGTGTGATGAGGATGTTATATTTCAGGTAAATAAATTTTCCTAAAAACATTCTGTTTATAATAAGAAATATCTATTAAAGCGAATTCTTCAAAAAAGTTTAATTATTTTTTTAACTTATTTTGATTAGCTTAGATGCTTTTCTATTTGTGGTTGTGCTCAAATAAAGTGGGCCTTAGACCTTAAGTTGATTCGGACCTATAACACTTGTGCCTCCCCTAATGAGAGTAGAGACCATGTCTTATTGTTTTTCTAGAGGATGTCCAAATGTGTTAACTGAGTTATTCTTTGGCCAAAAGGCATTAATCCAACATAGGGAAGGTTTTGGCTAGTCTTGGCCTTCAGAGCACTCATGTTAGAGCTCTCTACCAAGCTACCTATCCCATTAGGTTACTTCATGTGGGTTGAGCAAGGTTGAGGAATGACCATTTTGAGTTACAAGTACTCTATTAGATTAATTAGGGCACTAGACCCCAATTTTTCTTGTTTGAGCTATGTGTGTATTGGCAAGCTGTGGCTAATGAATGCCGAGCCTAATGAAGGAGAGGAAACCTATTAGGCACACTTTTGTCTTTTCAACTATTAATTTCAAATCTCATGCATGCATGTGAATCCATGCATTTAATGGGCATGTGGCAAGATGGTGTTTATAGTAGCCGTAGGAGCCAAACGATCTCAATCCTTTATTTTAGAAGTGTAACATGTGGCACAATCTCAAGCGCTCTCAAAAAATGCACATGTCTTTAGTAGTTGCCTATATAAGGCACCAAAATGTCATTTTCCCTATTATCGCAACCTTTGCTTCTTGAATTCTTCTTCAACTCTTTCTAACCTTTGCATTGTACTTGCTTGTCTTAAGAAATCCTCCCCCTTTCCATTTTCTTTCTTGGATCAACCCTTTAGGTATGTCAGGCTCTTCTTCTTCACACACTTTTTTGGATTTTGTTCAAGGGATAATCTCTCCTTTAGGTGTAGCAATGGATGAGGCAAGGCCTTCAAGTTGACCCTCGATGCCAGTACCACAAGTTGAAGACGTGAATAGTGAAATTCTTTGATCATTTGAAGAAGACGGTAGTGAAGAGGTTTGTGGAGAATTGGCCTTGCATATTTATGTTGACGATAGGGAAGAATGGAGACTCATCAACCCTATCCACAATGAACCCTCCACATCCAAGTTGGAATTTGATGGGGCTAAGAGCATAGCTTTGTGAAAATGATGCTAATGCGGTGGCAATGTACTGTGTGTCTCTCTCAAAGGGTTTGGTTGTTTGACCTACTTGCAAGCATGAACGTGTCACTTTGATGGTAGACAATCAGTTTTGTGTGTTTTAGAGGTTTGTAGAGTTTGGGTTGTGGTTGCCCTTTAACGACTTCTAGAGAGACTTTTTTAATTACCACCATGTCAACTCATGTCAACTTGTTCCAAATGCATATACATTGTTAGTAGCAATCAAGGCTCTCTATGAGTCATATGGGATGGGGTTGACTCATTAGTTATTTTGGTTCTCTTATGGAGTGAAGTGATCCAGGCTGTCTCAAGTTGGTTCCATTTGTCTAGTCACCTTAGGGTGATGTTAATGAATGGGCTAGTTTCCTTAGTGCATGATTGGAAGGAGTAGTTCGTGGTGGTTGAAATGCCTTAGGTACTAGAAATTTAGATTTGTTGAATAAACTCAATACGAGTTAAGCCTACCAAACTAATACTATTTGACAAATGTCACTTTAAGATCCTCCTCTAAGCCCTTAAGGAGAATAGGAAACCATTTGATGCCTCGGGCTAAATGAGAGCATTTTGAGGAATTGGGATGGAGATGCTCAAAAGGTTAGATGATGAGGCTAGTAATCAAGTGGACACCCTAGAGGGTCGGAATGAGGCTAAATATGTTTAAAGTGAAGGTAAGGGTTAATGTTCGGGATGGGGTTAACTTGAGGGAAACTTATGGACTATAGCTCAAAGGCTTGGTTCCCTTTATAAAGTTTTCCTCGATAAGGCTTTTGTTTAATTAAGCTAACCTCCTATTTATTTTGTAGAAATGGCTTTGATCAAACCAATGTGCCTCTCTAACCTTATAGCATGATAAACTAATCTAGGCAAGAAAGAGGCATAGGAGAAGAAAGTTGGGTTGGGAGCTCCTCTACCAAAGAAAGCTATTATTGGAAGAATCATCATCATGGGTCAATAGCCCTCGCATGTTTCAAAGCTAGCCTCTACTGCTATAGGAAAGGGAAAAGCGTTGGCTATAAATTCCAAGTGATCATAGCGAGCTCCCAATCAAAGTGAAAAACTTAGGCTGAAGTTCATTTAGGTAAAGAAAGTGATTGCCATCCTAAGTGACATTGAAGTAAGGCTCATTGGCTCAAGTGGAGAGGATGGTGTTATAGTCGAGCATTGGCAAAAGAGACGCCATGATAACCTACAAGGTTGTGAGGTTTGTTGGGGGAGTAATGACCCACAAAGGACACTCAAGTCCACTTCCTCTAGGGTGCCATTACCATTGGTGGCTTAGGTAACCTAGGGCAAATCAAGTTGGGTTGACCTAGTTGAAGGCATTCTTAGCCCTTAGGAGAGGGGAGAGGTGAAGAAGGCTATAGCAAGGATATTTTCCTTAGATCTATGGAATTACTTTTCTACTCATCTGGTAGAGGTGAGGTTAGAGGTGAGTTTCTACTGAAGTTTCCTTCCCTTTTTCCTCTCTCTTTATTCCTTTTTGTTGTTCTTATTGTCGAGTCTAATTTTTGAATTTTTCCATTCCTAATTCGATATAGACTAGACCCTATGCTCATCTAATATAGATCCTCGACTTGAGTTAGGAACTTCGTTTAATTTTGGAGTCGCCACCCAACTGTTGTTGGGAAAGATTGAATTAAGACTAAAGGAGTGGATTAGTCTTAATTTGGACCACTAGTCATCGTGATTTCCTCTTCTCGTTTTTGGTGAAAAGAGGAAAAGGAAAACCAGAGTTTCTAAGTTCGGAGGCTAACCTATTAAAACTTTACAGTTACCACCTAATCTCCTAAAATTATCTCTATCTAGAAATGTCTTTTATTTTGTTTCTGTTGCTTTTTATTATGTTCTTGAATGAATTATTTGAAAAAAATGATTTTTTTTATTTCATTTTATGGGTTGACCCAAATGGGTGCCTACGTACCTGCTATTTAGGATCAAACAAGTCGTAGTTCACTTTTCCTGAAAAGATTTAGTGGGTTTGTGAATTTTAATTTTGAAATCTCTTTTGATTTATGTTTTTACCATTTTTGGGATTTTTCTAAAAAATCTAAACCTAAGCTTAATAATTTGATTTTTGAAAATAATTTTTGGGGAAAACATCAATTTTGGATTTATTTGAGAAAATGATTTTTCTAAGTGATAAAACTCTTTTTTTTTTTTCTATTTTTTCTTAATTTTCAAATTTTTATTAATTTTTGTAATTTTTTATGATTTTTTTATGATTTTTATGATTCTTTTATTCTTTTACAATTTTTATAATCTTTATAAGTTTTTATAATTTTTTAATGATTTTTTATTAATTTCATAATTTTTGTGCATTTTTGTTTTAAAAATTTTCCTCCTATGTTCTACCCTATTTCAAAATCTAAAGTTTTTTTATTATTTTTTATAATATTTTTATTATTTTCTACATTTTTATTATTTATTATTTTGATTATATTTTTTCTTTTTATTATTTATTATTATTAATTCCTAAAAAATCTAATTTCTAACATTTTTCTATTTATTGAAATATAAATAACACATAAGTAAATAAAAAATAACAAAATTAATAAATCAATTCGGAATAAAATGAATCAAATAAATAAACAAAATAAAATAAAATAAAAAACAGAAAATCCGACTTACTTGGATCCGGGTCAGTGCGCGGGTCAGGTCGGTCGGGTCGAATCGGGTCGAAACGGGTCAGGTCGAAGCGGTCGGACATGGCGGCGGCGAGTGCTCGTTGACGGCGTTCCGATGGCCTTTTGCAGCAGTTAAGGTGTCGAATCCTAGGTTATCGAGGGTGAGGAATCCAATGGTAGCGGTGGTTTGCTCTAGAAACGCCTCCTGGTGGTTGCTCAACTCTTGATCAGCGGTCGCGACTTCGAACTCCTCCGGTGGACTTCGATTCTCTCTTTTCTCTCACTTTCTCTTGCTTTTAATATGTGTTCTGGCGTCCTCACTTCATCCTCTATTTATAGGCTCTCGAAATCGAGCTGGATAAGCTCGGATTTCCACCAATCGAGGCAAATCGGATTTGTGGTTAAATGAACCAACTCCGATTCGTGTAAATCCTTCGATTTGTTGAGATTTGATTCCAATTGGATGATGTTTATCTCAATTCTATTGAGGATCTGTTGGATTTGTGCAAAAAAATCGAATCGAAACGGTTGAAATTTGAATTTTTCTCCTCGCCGATGATCTTGGACCGAGGTTGAAGACGATCACGCGCTCAGCGTGTGCGTTCGCTCCAGCCAATCAGATGCTGCCACGCGTCCCAGGTAAATGAAAAATTTGCAAAACGCTGAATCTGCTTCCCTCGCGTTTCGAACCCTTGACCTTGCACCCGCACGCACCCGCCTGATCATGACTCAGACCAGCTGAGCTAGCCCATTTTCCTGATTTTGTTTATTTCGCAAATTGCATATATGCAATGCGATTTTTTTATTTTTTGTATTTTTTGAAATTTCAAAAATTTGTAAAAATTATTTATTCCTTATTATTGCCATTTTTGAAATCATTTTTCAAAATTGATGTGTTTTCCTATTTATTTTTATTTTTTGAATATTTTTCTTATTTTTGCCAAATTAGAGAAAAATCGAAAAAAATTAGGAAAAATTGGAAATTGATTATTATTGATTCTTAGGGCAAAAATAAGATGTTTACAGCTACCCCTCTTTGTAGTAAAGTTTGAAAAACTTAACTACAAAGACAAGAAAGATGCCATTTTTGGCCTCTTGATTTGAATAGATAACGCCTTGTTTCGGCTGATTATCTGAAAATTGGTTTCTGGTGGGAAAATGCTCTAAGAGCTAATAATCCCACGAGTTTAAAATGGTCATAACAATTTAGAGTAATGTTCCTTCCCAAAAAGTGCTTTATGGGCTGACTAATTGGCGATAGGAAACATCTCAAACATTGTTTAAGAGTGTAGAATAAATGATGATAGGAAGCGTCTTATCAGACTAGCAACCTTGAAAAGAAGATTATCTTAGGAAGCACCCTGATGAGCTGGCTACCTGTCAACAGAAGCGTCTGACTAGACTAGCAACTGTTTGGAAAAATACCTCCGAAAAGTGCTCCATTGAGCTGACTAATCGGTTATTAAAAGTTTGAAAAAGTGCTCCTATGAGCTGATTAATTGATAGATTTGAAAAGTGCTCCTCTGAGCTAACTAATCGATGGGTTCAAAAAGTGCTCCTCTGAGCTAACTAATCGAGGGAGTCTAGGAAAGTGCCCCTTCTTTGGGCTGATTGACCTATAGCGGGAAGTGTCTTCTTAGACTAACGACCCTGGGGGAAATGTCTCAAAAAGTGCCCCTATGGGCTGACCTTGAGACAAGATATTTAGGAAAGTGCTCCTCTTGGGCTGACTAACCCATAGCGGGACGTGTCTTCTTAGACTAATGACTCTGGGGGAAATGTCTCAAAAAGTGCCCCTATGGGCTGACCTTGAGACAAGATATTTAGGAAAGTGCCCCTCTTGGGCTGACTGACCTATAGCGGGACGTGCCTTCTTAGACTAACGACCCTGGAGAAAATGTCTCAAAAAGTGCCCCTATGGGCTGACCTTGAGACAAGATATTTAGGAAAGTGCCCCTCTTGGGCTGACTAACCTATAGTGGGACGTGTCTTCTTAGACTAACGACCTTGGGGGAAATGTCTCAAAAAGTGCCCCTATGGGCTGACCTTGAGACAAGATATTTAGGAAAGTGCCCCTCTTGGGCTGACTAACCTATAGCGGGACGTGTCTTCTTAGACTAACGACCCTAGGGGAAATGTCTCAAAAAGTGCCCCTATGGGCTGACCTTGAGACAAGATATTTAGGAAAGTGCCCATCTTGGGCTGACTGACCTATAGCGGGACGTGTCTTCTTAGACTAACGACCCTGGGGGAAATGTCTCAAAAAGTGCCCCTATGGGCTGACCTTGAGACAAGATATTTAGGAAAGTGCCCCTCTTGGGCTGACTGACCTATGATAAAGATATCTAAAAAAGGTGCCCCTATGGGCTGACCTTAAGAGAGGATATTTAGGAAAGTGCCCCTCTTGAGCTAACTAACCTATAAATAAAATGTCTCAAAAAGGTGCCCCTATGTGCTGACCTTAAGAGAGGATATTTAGGAAAGTGCCCCTCTTGGGCTGACTAACCTATGATAAAAATGTCTCAAAAAGGTGCCCCTATGGGCTGACCTTAAGAGAGGATATTTAGGAAAGTGCCCATCTTGGGCTGACTAACCTATGATAAAAATATCTCCAAAAGGTGCCCCTATGGGCTGACCTTAAGAAAGGATATTTAGGAAAGTGCCCCTCTTGGGCTGACTAACCTATGATAAAAATATCTCGAAAAGGTGCCCCTAGGGCTGACCTTAAGAGAGGATATTTAGGAAAGTGCCCCTCTTGGGCTGACTAACCTATGATAAAAATGTCTCAAAAAGGTGCCCCTATGGGCTGACCTTAAGAGAGGATATTTAGGAAAGTGCCCCTCTTGGGCTGACTAACCTATGATAAAAATGTCTCAAAAAGGTGCCCCTATAGGCTGACCTTAAGAGAGGATATTTAGGAAAGTGCCCCTCTTGGGCTGACTAACCTATGATAAAAATGTCTCAAAAAGGTGCCCCTATGGGCTGACCTTAAGAGAGGATATTTAGGAAAGTGCCCCTCTTAGGCTGACTAACCTATTAAAAGGGATGTTTAGACAAGTGCCCCACTATGGGCTGACTCATCTTATGCTTTTTGAATATGCTTTCTACTGACTGAGCTAAATGATGTGATGCTTTTCATGATATGATGATAGTTATTCATTTTAATATGCTTGCCAATTTATCGTGGATGGCAACCAAACAACCGAACCTTCATGCTGGTTTGCTTCTGCTTCACTTCTTGTCATCTTGACACGGGGTTGAAAATCTTGATGTGCTTCCTTTCTTATGCGCATGGCTCTTTTGCCGATAGTGTTATCCTACTAATGCGCTAAGTTTTAATGCTCAAGAATAGATAGAATTATATTACAAAACTTATTGAGATTCTTTATTATTTTAGTGTTCATCATTTATTGGTGAAGTGATGGGTAATGTGTTTAGGAATATTTGTTGCGATGAGAATCGATTGGGATTATTGACCATTCAGGGACATTAACTTTGCTTGTAAAAAGTAAAAACTCGACTTAACGAAATTTGCATCGACCATTGGCTTTCATAAACATTGGCAAAATTTCAATTCCCTTGCCTAAAGATAGTACATCTTTACAGCATATGTGTTAATGGGGTCTCTCAATTCCGGACCATCCATTTGAGTCAGTATCAAAGCACCTCCTGACAGAACCTTTTTCACCACATAAGGGCCTTCATAGTTTGGGGTAAATTTCCCTCTAGAGTCTTGGGCGTTCGGGAGAACCTTCCTTAGCACCAAATCCCCTTCTTTGAAGTATCGGGGCCTCATTTTCTTGTTAAATGCTTGGACCATCCTTTGTTGGTAACACTGGCCATGACATAGTGCGGTAAGTCTTTTTTCATCAATCAGATTCAGCTGATCAAGCCTCTTCTTTACCCAATCTGATTCGGTTAGCTGAGTTTTTGACAAGATTCTGAATGATGGTATTTCGACTTCAACTGGTAGCACTGCTTCAGTACCATATACCAATGAATATGGGGTAGCTCCAGTAGATGTTCTTATTGAAGTCCTATAAGCCAAGAGAACAAACGGTAACATTTCGTGCCAATCTTTGTAAGTGGTTGTCATTTTTTCGATGATCTTTTTGATATTCTTGTTAGCTGCTTCTACTGCCCCATTCATCTGAGGTCGATAAGGAGTTGAATTTCTATGGTTTATGCGGAATTGTTGACATAAACCTGTTATCGATTTGTTATTAAGATTGGTGCCGTTGTCAGTGATGATAGACTCAGGAACTCCATATTGGGCTATTATGTCCCTTTTCAAGAAGCGGACTATTACCCCTTTGGTGACATTGGCATATGATGAAGCTTCTACCCATTTGGTGAAGTAATCAATCGCTACCAGTATAAACCTATGGCCATTGGATGCTGTCGGAGTGATTGGGCCAATTATGTCGATTCCCCACATGGAGAAAGGCTATGGTGTTGACAACAAATATAGCTCATTGGGTGGAGCATTTATCCGGTTTGTGTATACTTAACACAGATGACAATGCTTGACATATTTTATGCAATTGATTCCATGGTTAATCAATAGTATCCTAACCTCATGATTTTTCGGGCTAACATGTAGCCATTCATATGAGGTCCACATACTCCTTCGTGTACCTCTTTCATTAGTTCGCATGCTTCATTTTTGTCCACACATCTTAACAAGGTGGTATCAAATGATCTTTTGTAGAGTATAGACCCACTTAGTAAGAAATGGCTTGCTAACCTTCTGAGTGTTCTTTGGTCGTTCTTGCTAGCCATTTTAGGGTATTTACTTTCTTGGAGAAAGGTTTTGATGTCGTGATACCAGGGCTTGTCATCTTGTACTTTTTCAATGGTTAAACAATAGGCGGGCCAATTTTTGATGTCTATCTTCATCGGTTGGATTTCGGCTCCCCCTGTTATCTGGATCATAGATGCTAGTGTGGCTAGTGCATCTGCAAACTGATTCTGAGTTCTGGGGATGTATGTGAAAATGATTGCCTTGAATTCTTCGATTAGCTCTGTCAAGTGTTGATGATACGGTACCAGTTTAGGGTCTTTAGTCTTGTATTCCACTCTTGTCTGTAGTATGATGAGCGACGAATCTCCGTATACTTCTAATTTGCGGATTTCCATTTGGCAGGCCATTTTGAGGCCAAGAATACATGCCTCATATTCCGCGATATTATTGGTATAGGGAAATGTAAGTCTTGTCGCTGCAGGGAATTGAGTGCCATCTGGGGATATCAATACTGCCCCAACTCCGCAACCGAATACGTTGGCGGCTCCATGGAAAAACAGTTTCTATTTCGGGTTCTGCTCTATCCCAAAGTCTTCTACCAGTATATCTTCCACTGTTAATATATTTTCGTCCGGGAATTGGGCTTGTAGTTCTTGGGAATCTGTATCGACAGGGTGTTCTACCAATTGATCGGCTAAGGCTTGCCCTTTCATCGAGTTCTGATTTATGTATGTGATGTCAAACTCGGATAGGAGCATTTGCCATTTAGAGATTCTCCCTATCAAAATTGGTTTCTCTGCTAAGTATTTCAAGGGATCATGCTTTGTCAGTAGCTCAATATGATAGTAAAGGGTGTATTGCCTTAGTCGATGCATGACCTAAATTAGAGCACAACAAGTCTTCTCCACCTCTGAGTACCTTTGTTCCCCGTCTGTGAATTTCTTGCTCAAATAATATATGGAACGCTCTCTTCCCTCTTCATCTTTCTGCCCTAGCACACAACCAATGGATTCAGGCAGTATTGTGAGGTATAAGAATAAGGGCTTTCCTTGTTTCGGGACTATCAAGACCGGAGGTTTTATAAGGTAGTCTTTGATCGTCCTGAATGCTTCTCCGCATTCGGCGTCCCATTCTACTGTGGCGTTCTTCTTCAACAGATGGAATAGTGATCGGCACTTATCGGTGAGTTGTGAGATAAAATGAGCTATATAATTTAATCTTCCCAGCAAGCTTCTTACTTCTTTAACAGAGTGTGAGGAAGGTAACTCTAATATAGACTTTACTTTGTCAGGGTCGATTTTAATGCCTTCCTGTCTTATGACAAACCCTAACAATTTCCCCATTGTGACCCCGAAAGTGCATTTCTCTAGGTTTAACTTGAGCTGGAATTTTCTCAGTCGTTTAAACAATTTCCTTAGGATATCTATATGGCTTTCTCCTTCTTTAGATTTGGCTATCATGTCGTCGACATATACCTTAACCTCTCGATGCATCATTTCATGAAGTATCGCGACCATAGCTCTCTGATACGTTGCCTCGGCGTTTTTCAAACCGAAGGGCATGACTTTGTAACAGAAAGTTCCCCATGTTGTGATGAAAGTCGTTTTGGTTTTGTCTTCTTCAGCCATTTTTATTTGATTATATCCTGAGAAACCGTCCATGAATGAGAAAAGATGGTTTCCCGCAGTGTTGTCCACTAGAACATCAATGTGAGGTAGGGGGAAGTTATCCTTTGGTGTGGCTTGGTTTAAGTCCCGGAAGTCTATGCATACGCGTACTTTTCCATTCTTTTTCATAACAGGGACTATATTTGCTACCCATTCTAGGTAATCGGACACTTCGATGAACCCTACTTCTAGTAGTTTCTTGACTTCTTCCTTAATCTTTAGCAAGATGTTAGGCCTAAATCTTCTTAGTTTCTGTTTTTTAGGTTTGACATCTTCCCTTGTGGGAAGCCTATGAACCACTATTGATTGGTCTAGTCTTGGCATGTCACCATATGACCAGGCGAACACATCTGCATATTCTGTTAATAGCTCGGTTATCTTACATTTTTGCTCGGCACTCAAACTGGTCCGGATTTTGAGGTTTTTAGGTTTTTCCATGCTTCCTAGATTTACTGTCTCCACTGGCTCGTTGATCGAAATTCCGCTTTGTTCATGTTTTTGCCAATTTTCTTGTATTATTTCGTGGTCAAAGATATCTCCTTCAACAACTGACCCAGCAACGTTGGAAACGATATCAGCGTTTTTATTTTCTACCTGCGCGAAATATCCCTAATGTTCGCTGGTAGGAGATCTGGGTAAAGTAAAGATGAAAGCATGTATATAAGAAAAAAATAGACTATAATTGAATTGATAAAGAGTCTCAATAAAATTTGTTCAATAATCATTCTCTATTTTTGAGCTGACCTAGAACCATTGATAGGATAACAAAACCAATTGTTCAGAGCCGGATGCTGATTGGACGTGCGGGGGGTTGGTTTCCCATTGTTGACGTCACCTTCGTTTATCCGAAGCTCTTGAATAATATTTGCTCTTAGAAAAGATTGTTGGAGAGGTGGAATGCACATCTGGGCGTCGCTTGGCTTTTCTTTCATTCTGCCTTTGACACCTCTTGCTTGTGCTTCTTCCCTGATTGTAGGAACGTAGTCAGTGTTTTATTTTGGTCTTTGAGTGGGTATGAATTGGGTTTCTGGAAGATTCGGTTGTTTGGGAGCTATCTTTAATACCTGGCGCGCATTTTTCTTTTTAGCATAATGTATGCAAATGTGATGCATGTGTCACACGGATGCTAAAAATAAAAAAAGGGTCGATAATTGATTGACGATGTAATATTGAAACTTTATTTTTATTAATATTGAAAATTTTGGAGTTTCGATACAAATGAAAGAGTACAATGATAATCTATTTCCTAACTCTTTTGTTCTTTTGTGGTGGAGACTCAGGCTTCCAACTCGTCCATCCGTATGTAGTACCCGTTACAGTCTGCTAAGGCCTTGTTGACTGCTGTTTTGCGGATACCCAGGAGTCTGCTGAAAGTACCGGCTGGCCCGGCCTTGAGATCTGGCACATAGATTTGATTGGCTAATGCTGGAGCCTGTAGCAGCTGGGTGTACTCTTCCAGGGTAGGGGTGATTTCATATGGCCCGATAAAGAAAGTTGTGTGCTCTACTTCCCATAACTGGAGCATGGCCGGTACCAAAGGCAAATTCACCTCTATCTTTGTTAGTGAGAGGATGAGCCCTATCTTTTGCTGGATGAAGGCCTGCTCCTCTAGATTGTACAAGGTAAACCAATGGTCTAGTACCAACTTTGGGTCCAAAGGTTTGTACACCTGAATTTCTTTGCGGAGGAGGCGATCGACTGCGGTACTAGCCATCTATTACAACAAGAAATTCCCTAATTACAACCAGAACTATGAAAATATTACAGGGAAATAGATCCGAACTCCATGAACAAAACAACAATTTATTACATTATCATCAATTGTCAACCCATGACTTATGTATGCAAAATAGGTTGGTTCTAACTGGTCCCCAAGCTCTATGGCCTCCTGCATTCTCGGAGAAATGGATCTCAGGCCATATCGAAGCATTGGGTAGGTTAGCCTAATCGGTTCCAAACGGTGATCAACTCACTTCGCCCGAAACCTAAACAATGGCTCCCCGTCTTAGGGTTCTAGGATGGTCCGGGTTCGACCGCATCTATTCACACAAACATATGCATGCATGCAGACCCCAAAGTAAAGAAAACTAATCTTAGCTAATCCCTGAAAAGTTAGCAACAGAATAATAATTGAAAGACATTTCTTTAAAAGAAAATCTTAAAGAGATTCAGGTGGCTAGCCTATTGGAATGATGGTCCCCAGCGGAGTCGCCATCCTGTCGAGTCTAATTTTTGAATTTTCCCATTTCTAATCCGATCTAGACTAGACCCTATGCTCATCTAATATAGATCCTCGACTTGAGTTAGGAACTTCGTTTAATTTTGGAGTCGCTACCTAACTGTTGTTGGGAAAGATTGAATTAAGACTAAAGGAGCGGATTAGTCTTAATTTGGACCACTAGTCGTCGTGATTTCCTCTTCTCGTTTTTGGTGAAAAGAGGAAAAGGAAAACCAGAGTTTCTAAGTTCGGAGGCTAACCTATTAAAACCTTACGGTTACCACCTAATCTCCTAAAATTATCTCTATCTAGAAATGTCTTTTATTTGTTTCTGTTGCTTTTTATTATGTTCTTGAATGAATTATTTAAAAAAAATGATTTTTTTTTTTATTTCATTTTATGGGTTGACCCAAATGGGTGCCTACGTACCTGCTATTCAGGATCAAACAAGTCGTAGTTCGCTTTTCCTGAAAAGATTTAGTGGGTTTATGAATTTTAATTTTGAAATCTCTTTTGATTTATGTTTTTACCATTTTTGGGATTTTTCTAAAAAAATCTAAACCTAAGCTTAATAATTTGATTTTTGAAAATAATTTTTGGAGAAAACATCAATTTTGGATTTATTTGAGAAAATGATTTTTCTAAGTGATAAAACTCATTTTTTTCTATTTTTTTCTTAATTTTCGAATTTTTATTAATTTTTATTAATTTTTGTAATTTTTTATGATTTTTTATGATTTTTATGATTCTTTTATTATTTTACAATTTTTATAATCTTTATAAGTTTTTATAATTTTTTATGATTTTTTATTAATTTTTCATAATTTTTGTGCATTTTTGTTTTAAACATTTTCCTCCTAAGTTCTACCCTATTTCAAAATCTAAAGTTTTATTATTATTTTTTCTAATATTTTTATTATTTTCTACATTTTTATTATTTATTATTTTGATTATATTTTTTCTTTTTATTATTATTTATTATTATTTTTTATTATTAACTCCTAAAAAATCTAATTTCTAACATTTTTCTATTTATTGAAATATAAATAACACATAAGTAAATAAACAAATAAATAAATAACAAATTAATAAATCAATTCGGAATAAAATGAATCAAATAAATAAACAAAATAAAGTAAAAAAAATGGAAAATCCGACTTACTTGGATTCGGGTTAATGCGCGGGTCGGGTCGAAGCGGTCGGATGCGGTGGCGGGGAGTGCTCGTTGACGGCGTTCCGGCGGCCTTTTACAGTGGTTGAGGTGTTGAATCCTAGGTTATCGAGGGTGAGGAATCTAATGGTGGCGGTGGTTTGCTCCAAAAACGCCTCCTAGTGGTTGCTTAACTCTTGATCGGCGGTCGCGGCTTCGAACTCCTCCGGTGGACTTCGATTCTCTCTTTTCTCTCACTTTCTCTCGCTTTTGATCTGTGTTCTGGCGTCCTCACTTCATCCTCTATTTATAGGCTCTCGAAATCGAGCTGGATAAGCTCGGATTTCCACCGATCCAGGCAAATCAGATTTGCGGTTAAATGAACCAACTCCGATTCGTGTAAATCCTTCGGTTTGTTGAGATTTGATTCCAATTGGATGATGGTTATCTCAATTCTGTTGAAGATCTGTTGGATTTGTGCAAAAAAAATGAATCGAAACGGCTGAAATTCGAATTTTTTTCCTTGCCGGCGATCTCGAACCGAGGTTGAAGACTTTCACACACCCAGCGCGTGCGTTCGCTCCAGCCAATCAGATGCTGCCACGTGTCTCGGGTAAATGAAAAATTTGCAAAACGCGGAATCTGCTTCCCCCGCGTTTTGAACCCCTGACCTCGCACCCGCACGCACTCGCACGCACCCGCCTGACCATGACTCGGACCAGCTGAGCTAGCCCATTTTCCTGATTTTGTTTATTTCACAAATTGCATATATGCAATGCGATTTTTTTATTTTTTTGTATTTTTTGAAATTTCAAAAATTTGTAAAAATTATTTATTCCTTATTATTGCCATTTCTAAAATCATTTTTCAAAATTGATGTGTTTCCCTATTTATTTTTATTTTTTGAATATTTTTCTTATTTTTGCCAAATTAGAGAAAAATTGGAAAAAATTAGGAAAAATTGGAAATTGATTATTATTGATTCTTAGGGCAAAAATGGGGTGTTTACACTTATCATAGGTCATGTTTTGTAGATGGTTAAAGTTGCCTATAAGGTCCCCTACATTTTTGTTAAGTGGGAAAGGTAGGTACGCGAAAGACTTGTAGAGTATAACTCTTATTTCGAGTTATTTAATCACTAGTATTGACATAATGACTATCATTTGTAGAGGTGGATCATGATGGAAGTAGAGCTGAAGGAGGCTTTAGAGGAGCTTAGTTCAATCTTGTTTAGGAAGACTGTTGTAAGAAGATGGTTGAAGTTGAGAAGAGAGTTTAAAAAACATGTTAGAGCTGGCAAAGATTCAGCAAGAGCTTCAAGGAGTTATGAGCTATATCAATGCACTTTCTAAGGAGGTTGTTGACTATCCTTAGTGGAACTCACGATTAAGTTTTAGCAGGAGAAGGCCATCTTGTTAGACTACAAAAGGGACTTTAATCTTGCACATTAATGCATCAAGAAGTTTACTAAGGAGGAGGCAGCAATGGAGTAGTGGATTGCGAAGCTTGAGATGCATGTTGCTGATCAAGACGCACACATCCAAGTGTTGGAGGAGAAGGAGAGGACTGCTAGGTATTAGTATTGGGAGGAGATCTATAACTCTAATGAGTATGTCAAGTAATTGATCAGAGCAGGTTAGAGGATCATGAGGTGTTAGATTAATGAGATGGATCCTTTTTACCATCTTTTTTGGCTTCGTAAAAAAAAAGGTGTGTATTAAACATCCTTTTAGAGGAGCAAGAGGAGATGAAGGCTGAGAGGGTGGTGGTAGAGGCCGAAGATGAGGTAAACAATGAATATGTTCCTTCGTTGCTTGGGGTGATTGTAGTGGAAGTCCTTCCTCCCTTCCTCCAAGTGCTAAAGAAGAGACTCCTTCTCATCCTCCATCAAATGACAAAGAGGTGCTTCCTCCTCTCCTAGCTGATCAAGATGAGAACTTGCTTCCTATCCTTTGAGAAGAGCAACTATCAAACTAACTTCTAGTGCAAGCCGTGGAAGACGTACCAAAGCTAACCTTAGCTTAGGTAGAGGGTTCAACATCATATACTTTAGTTTTATTTTTTCAGTTGGACTTTATTTTACTATTGCATGTAAAATGGTTAGTATGCCATGCTAACTTGAAAACTTTGTAAAGAACTTACCTAATAAATGAAGTGTTGATCTTTTGGATTTTGTTGTATTATGTGCATTAATATTTTCTTTTATATGTTAATGCTTTCAGTTGTGACCGGATAGTAATGTGTACTTTATTGTTTATTTCTTAACTTTCATAGACTAAAGTGTATTTAGTTGGAATTTACATATATTGTTTAGTTTTTATGTGTTTGTGGGGAGTATCCTCATCATTTAAGCTCATCATTAGACGGTGAGTCTGTTCCATTATGCTGCACCGATTATTGTCAATCACTGGTTAGTTTGATTAATTGTGGGTCGGTGTTCATTTGTAAGTCGGAGTGCCATCATTAATTATGCTTAAGCATGGTCAGTGAGTGACTTCTTCATTTTGGTGTCGATGTATGTTCAGTATTATGGTTCTGGGTGGGTACTCATTCGCTAAGTGTCAAATGAAGTCTATTGCTACCTATCTAAGGCATATGAATTTACTAGTTAATCATAACTCTTCATGATTGAGTGCAAAGTTTCATGTTCTTTTGTGAGATGAAATAAATAGGGTGTTTCATAAATAACACATATAAGTAATAGCTACGAATTGTAATTCCATTAAGTAATAGGAATGTTTACTATCGTAAGTGATAAGTCTAGATCATGCTTTAAGACATAGCCTAAGAATTATTTAAAATATGGGCATAGGTTATCTGCACTCTAAGTTCTAGGGATCGGGTGCTCATTAAGTCTTTTAAGCTCACATGTACCATGCATAACCCTTCTTCAATCTCAAACAAGGTCTTCCTAATTTGGGCCCAATTTCCTCTGGCTTTCTCTTAATCTAATGGCTTCGAGCTTTCTATAGATTAGGTTTCCTAGTTAAAAGACCTTATGCTTCAGCTTCTTATCATAGTATCTTGTTGCTTATTGATGGTAAGTTACTACCCTGTAACAAGTAAGGTCTCATAGTTTTTCAAGGAAGTTAAGGTTAGCTTGGAGCTCGATCTCATTGATTTAAGAATCAAAGTCTAGGGTATGGAGGTTTTGGAGCTCAAGCTCAACGGGGAGGACAAGTTTTGTTCCAAAAACTAGATTAAAGGAGGCTTTCCCTAAGCATAGTCCGTAAGGATGTAAAGAAACCGGTATGCTCATTTCCCTTTAACTTGATTAACTATTTTCTTAAGGCTTTGAAGAATGACCTTAATGGTGGCTTCAGCTTGGCTGTTTGATTGATAGTGGGTGATGAAAGTATAGTGGATCTTGATGTTGTACTTTGCATAAAATTCTTAAAAATTGGGATTATCAAATTGAGTGCTATTATTAGAGATAATGGAATTAGAGATTCCCAAACAACATAGTATGGTGTGGGTAATAAAGTCCCTTCCACTATGCTTGGCAATCTTAGCAATTGCTTCAACCTTTACCCATTTTGTAAAGTAGTTGATGATGATAATGATATATTGCCGTTGACCTGTAGCCTTAGGGAATGGCTCTAGGATATCAAGTCTCTATCGAGCAAAAGGCCATAGACTCGTGATTGGCATGAGATTACTGCTCGGATGCTTGTCAATAGGGGCATACTTTTGGCAGTTACCACATCTCTATATAATTGCTTTGGTATCCCATTTCATGGTAGGTCAATAGTACCCAACTTAGAGTACCTTGATGGCTAGGGCATGACCCATTATGTGTTTACTGCACACTCTAGCATAAACCTTGGTTAACAAGTGTTTCAGCTTTTAAGGGTTGGAGGAATTTAAGAAGTGGCCAATTATATGCTGTTTTGTATGCTTGTCCGTCAAGAAGTGTGTATTGAGTTGCTTTTTGCCTTAAGCCCTTTGCTTTTCTCCTTTCATTAGGGACAATTCCATTCGCTAAGTATTTGATGATCTGGTCCATTTAACATGGTTCTTAAGGAGCTCAGGTCTCATTGGTAAGGCATTCTTGCTGAGATCTATCAATACTCTTTTCGAGAAGGAATTTTATAAATACCTTCTTATCCAAGTTGAAGAAGCATAGTGAAGCCATTTGGATAAACCATTTGCTTTGGCATTTTGAGCTCGAGGAATCTACATAATTCTCTATGATGTGAAGATGGAGCATAGAAATTTAACAACCTTAAGGTATTTGGTCATCCCTTTATCTTTAACAACATACTCTCTATTAACCTATTAGACTATAAGTTATGAATTTAAAATATCTTCACTTTTTTTGCTCCAATTCCCTTTACCAATTTCAATCTAACAGTAAGAGCTTCATATTTTGCTTTGTTATTACTAGCCAGGAACTCAAACTTTAGAGCATAATGAATTTTGACATTATGTAGTCTGCACAATACAAGTTTTGTATAATCCCTCATTTGCTGGATGAATCGTCTACATGAAGGGCCTAAGTGGGCTTCTCATGGTCTCCAATAGTTACCTTATCTTCAAGCATTGACTCAACCATTTTGCTTGATGCGTTTGGCTTCTAGAGGATTTTCCTCAAAGGTTGATTGGTGAGGACCACTCTTTGGTGAGTTTCAAAGTATGGGTACAACTTTTGTGCAGAAATGACCATAGCTAGGGAAAATTTCTCAATCTTGGAGTTTTTGACTTCTAGGCCTTGTAATATGTGGTTCCCGTAGTATAAGAGTTGGTGTTCTCAGCCATCTACTTAAACGAATACCAAGTAGAGAGCTTAACTTCTAATAGATAGATGGAGATAAAGTTCTTCTCTTGTAATGGGCTTAGATGGGACTAAAGGTGTTGTAAGGAAGTGTTTCAACTCATTAAAGGCTTTTTGACACTCATCTGTCCACTGAAAATTTGTAAAGAAGGGTAGCAATCCCCCTTGTTAATCTTTGAACTTTTTTTACAATCTTTGGAGGCTACATGTCCAAGATTGCCTTGGTCTTCTTATGGTTAGTTTCAATCCTTTGCTAAGTAACCATATAATTGAGGAATTTGTTGAATGCCACACTATAAATGCATTTCTATAGGTTTAGCTTCATTCTATACTGTTGAAGTGTTTGGGATGTCTCTTCTAAGTCTATGAGGTGCTTTTGGGCTTACTTATTCTTCACAATCATGTCATCAACATAGACCTCTATATTACGACCAATTTGGTGCATTAACATCTTTGTCACTGGTCCCTAATATGTTGCTCCAACATTCTTAAGTCTGAAGGGCATTACATTATAACAATATATTCCAAAGTTGGTGATAAAGGAGGTGTGGACCTAATCAAGCTCATGCTTTCCAATCTGGTTATAGCTTCAAAATATGTCCATGAAACTCAACAATATTTGGCTTGAGGTTGAATCGACCATTTGATCAATTCAAGGAAGAAGAAAATAGTCATTTGAGCAGGCTTTGTTGATTTTGTTGTAATCAATGCACATGTGCCACTTCCCATTAAACTTCTGTACCAACACATAATTGGCTAGTCGAGTAGGGTAAGACTCTTCTTGTATAAATCTAGCCTTTAGGAGTTTTTAGACCTTTTCCTCTATGGTAACTTGGCACTTTTGTGCAAAATGCCTTTTCTTTTGCTTAATAACTTTTATGTCAAGATCAATATTTAGCTTATGAGTGATCACCTTAGGTGGGATTCTAGGCATGTCAAATGGCAACTAAGCAAAAACGTTTATATTGGCTTGGAGGAAAGCAATTAATTGCTAGCATAGCTCGATTAAGACTGTTGTGCTTATCTTTGAGGTTTGTTTGAGCGAGCTGCCAATTTGAATTTCCTCCATTTCTTTAGTAGGCTTGCCTCTTGAACTTAGTTTTTCCTTAATGGTACATTCTACTATAAGGACCTCCTGCTAGGAGAGAGCTTGGAGATATAAATTTCTAGATGCATGTTGATTGCCATTACAAACACTAACGCTTGTAGGAGTAATGAGTTTTGCCTTCAAGTGCTTTATGGAGGCTATCATTCTTACCATATTTTGTGATGGGCATCTAAGAATGACATTGTAAGGGGACTATGCATTAAAAACAAGGAAATCAACCAGAATCTATGTATTGTTAGGTCTATCTTTGAGCTTTACAAGGAGGGTTATAATGACCTCTGGCTTTATAGGTTGGTTATTCAAATTGAAGAGCTCATTACCATAAGGTTTTAGCTTACCCTTAACCTGGTCCCTCATTTGGTCATACAGTTTTTTTTATATATATTATATCTGCCAAACTACTGTTGTCAATCAAGATTTTGTGGACATCAAAGTCAACAATTTAAGCTCAAATGACAAGAGCATCATCATGGGGGAACATAATGCTTTCAAGATGATCATTTGAGAAGGTGATCATGATATCTACTTTGGGGAACTTTGCTTAAGTGCTAAGTATATTCTTGTAGCTTTTTTATTGGGTGTACACCTTACTTTAGGAGATGGATCATCTCCTGGTAGCTGGCCCTTCGACTATTGTATTGATTATTCCTTGAGTGGGATGGGCTTTTTGCTCTTGCCTAGTTTCTTCTTTGTCATTTCTTCTTTCTTGCTTTGGAGGTGTATCATTTTCTATTATATATGCCTGTAGATAGCCTCGTCTGATGAGGTTTTTAAGGGCATTCTTCAATTGCATGCAATTTTTAGTTGTGTGATTGTGTGATGCCTATCTTTGTGGAAGTTATAATATTTGTTAGAGCTTCTTCTGAAAGGGATTATTCCTCATCTTATCGGGCTAAGTGATAATACCTTAGTCTTGTATCTCCATGAAGATGTCAGTTTGGCGCTTATTAAGGGGGGGTATGCTATTTGTAGAAAAGGATAGCGAGCTTTTTACCACCATTGTTGTGTCAAACAAACCCACTACCATTTGTGGTAGGGGCCAAACTTGTATTTTATAGAAGGTTGGTCCTTGCCATTCTTTTTCTTATTAGAGGATTCTTCCTTAGCTTGATGTCCTACCAATATGGAATCTTCTTATGCAATACAGTCCACGACTCTTTCTTGGAATTCCCTAAAGTTTTTAGGCTTATGCAAAGTAAGGGAGTAAAAGAACTAGGACCTATCCTTCACTTCATTGATTGTTGCATTGAGGGTAACACATGTTGATGTTAGGGATCTTGAGAATTGCTTAGTTAAACCTAAAGAAGTAATCTTTGAGCATCTCATCTTGCTTTTTGTCTAATGAGATTGAGAGTTAAGGAATCTTGCTCAAGCATTTTACTTGTTAGAAAGTGTTGGTAAAACTACATAGTAAGCTCTTTAAAATTGGAAATATAATTTAGCTTAAGGCCTCGAAACCATGTACATGCTACTTTCTTGGGTATTCTTAGGAAGGCCTTGCAAATTATGACATTGGAGATGCTAAGGAGGTTTTATTTGGGTTGTATAATAGCTCAGGTACTTCATGGGGTCAGTTGTCCCATCGTAGAACTCTAATTAGGGAATTTAGACGTGGGTAGGGAGCTATTTGTCTTGGATTTCCTACATAAAGGGAGAGCTACCAATTGTGAGCTTGTCCTAAGGATTAGATTTTCTATTGTCTTTAAGTTCATTCAGGCATTTGATTATGTTGTTTATGTTGCCAATAGACTAATTAGCTAGCGATCTTGTAGATTATGCTTCAGAGTTGTTGTTCTTGTGATTATTTTGCTTACCTTTGAAATTAGGAGCTATGTTTGAATTTGGTGGTGTGTTCCTATGATACTACGAAACATTGTTGCTCTATTGCTCACTATGTAGTTGAGAATAACATTGGGAGTGCTTGAATTTCATTAACCTAGTCTCATAAGCGATGATTCCCAGTTAGTAGGTTGGCAAGTTGCCTCTTGAGTCTTGCAACCCTATCTTTTGTACCTTATTGCACAATAGATGGTGCAAGTAGTGCTGGAGGGTGATTGCTTTTAGTAGTTGGTGGGTTGTGGTTATTAAGACATTTTTGTTGGAGTTTCTTTTAGATCTTATATCATCCATAGTCATCGTTAGGCTTAAGACTGTGGACACCAATTGTTGATTACTCTTACTACCTCAAAGTGTTCTTAGGCTAGATCAAACCTTTAAGTTTGCAAATTCCAACATATAAGATGAACAAACATAAGTTATCGAGGTGTTGAAGGTGTCTTTGATACTTGGGTTTCGATGCTTAAGTTAGAGAAGCAGTGTAAGGATATGACAATAAAAGTATGTAGAGAGTATTAGATGATTTATCCAGTTGAAGGGGCCTCCTTTTATAGTGTAATGAGGATGTTATATTTTAGCCTAGTAAATCCTCTTAAAGACACTCTATTTGTAATAGGAAATATCCATTAGAGTATGTTCTTTAAAGGAGTTAGATTACTTTCCTGATTTATTTTGGCCAGTTTAGGTGCTTTCCTATTTTGTAGTTGTGCTCAAATAAAGTAGGCTTTGGACCTTAGGGTAATTTGTGCCTATAACACTTTATATGTCAAAAGGGAGAAAGATTAGTGGAGAACTAAAATTTCAAGTTCAAGGAATATGTATGTATGTATGTATGTATGTATTTTACTTTAGTAAAAAGGGTCCTCACTATTTTAAGAAAGATGCTTTTCTTTATTAAGAAATGGAAATGTAGATGCAATATTTTAATTAACCTTCTATATATAGGTAGATTTGAGTATAAGTTGGTTTGGAACCAAACTTAGCCCACTAAGTCAAGCTTCCAAAAGGGTGAACTAGCCATGTGACTATGAGTTTTGGGCCACACTAATTCTAGTGAACCATTAGTTTATGGGTCTAGTTTTAGCACTTGTGAGCTGCGATTTTAAGCTTTTTTAACTAGTATATATTTTATTAATAAAATTGTTCTTGCATATTTTTAAATAAATTATATTAACACAAATTGTTTAATTAACTACCTATATTGTTAATAAAATTGGTTTATAATATCTATTTGTTCATCCTAAAGACTATTAGCAGAAACCCTGTACATGAGAGGAAAGCCACCCTAGAATTAATATATAAGAAAATTATACAAATATTAAAGGGGGATATAATACCTTATTTCTAATAAATGAAAATAAATAAGGGAGTATCACTCCCCTTATAAGTAGTGGGTTATGTAGTGCAGAAAATAAATAAGGAAGTAGTACTCTCTTTACAAATTATTTGTAAGCTAAAGTAGTAAGTAAATAAATTGTCCATGTTACAATTAAATGCAACTTTGAAACAAAAAGGGTAAATAAGCTAAAGTAGTAAGTAAACAAATCATCTATATTACAAATTACAAGTAATTGAATTGTTCATTTGCAATCACCCCATGTTTGCTTACGGGTTGAAGCAGTTGTAATGAAATATCCGATATATGCACCATAGTGAAATTACATAATGCGTATTTGTAAGGTATAATGCTTTGTAAAAGTTTATAATTATAATTTTATTTATGTCTCATATCTTTTCTAAATTTCTTGAGTCTTAATCAACTATTTATATAATTTTTTTCATATCTTATTCATAGACGAATTATCTAATATATAATCAACAATCGATTATCTATATAAAATATTCTTCCTTCTCATTGAAATTGTAAAATCAAACTTAGCTTTGTGGATATATTGATGTTTCATTTTTGTTGATTTTCCCTTAGTCTTCTCTTCATTAGAGTTTGATTTTCGTTTGAGCTAGAATCACGATAGAAAAAGTCTGTCATTTTATATGTTAAACAATTTTTTTTTTATCTAAAAAAATTGAGTTTTGATGTAAAATAGAAAAAAAAAACGACGATGATGAAAGAAAATTTTAAGCGGACAAATAGCAAGTAAGAACAACAAAATTAAGATAAAAAGAAGTGAGAGTTACTTATTGAGAGCAAGAAAAAGCAAAACAGCGAAAATTAAAGCAATTTCTGAACGCCAACAAAAAAAAAAAAAAAGAACAAAAAAGGAAGAGCTGGAGAAATAAAATGTGAGCAGAGTGCAAATGAGATAAGAGTGAGTTTTCCTCTCGGATTGTAAATGTCATATATCGAAACCTTATGAACGTTTTGACGCCCACGGACATCCTCTTCCTCACTCAATTTCTGCATGCTTCCCTTGTTAGCTGACTTCTGAATGATTCCTTATCCAGCCTTTGTCATCTTCTTTCTCCCATCGTGCTTTTATTTCATTCAAAATTTGATGCGAATGCTCCGGTGGAGGACAATGATGTGATGGGACAAGGCAGCCTGGACCATAAGTTTAGAGGAAAGATTAATAACCCGTGAAACACTATTCATCGAAAGGAATGACCAGCAACTTGAGACAAACTACATGAGTGCAATTTGCAAGATATGAAGTGAACATGAGATATGTTGTCTAAAATGATTCTTAACAAGAGTAATGATGTGTGTCTCTGATGCTTGCATTGAATGGGGAATGTTTCGCTTGGTTAATATGGAAAAACTCAAATATAGAGCCAGTCTTAGGAGACTCTCTGATGTGCATCGTGATTCTTTGGCTTAACCTGATGTGTTCCATAAAAACAAGGTTCACCACAAAAAAATAAAAAAAATATCATTCTAGTTTCGGCTTTGCTCGTCTCCGTCCTCCGCAAATCATTAATGTAGTCCCAGTGCATTTACTTAGGGCATGTTCATTGCAGGTACCTTGACTCAGTTTTTTAAGCATGAGAAACTCTTCTGGGTTTCTTGAACAATATTTTAAAGTTGTTTGCCTAATATAAGTTCTCTAAAGGTGTTTTTTTCTTTTTTTTTTGAACTGTGCTATTGAGACACATAAAAATATTAAAGAAAAATGTTAATGAATTTTTATGAAAAAATTAGAGATAAAGTCTTAAAATGTTGACGTGATTTTTAAAAACTCGAAATGGGTTCATTTGCGGTATTAGGAGCAGAAAGAATCAATAGTCGACATTATATCTCCGGAACATTAAAAGTTGAATTTAAATCACAAAAGATGTGATCAATATCTGTTGGCGGATTAATTTCTCATAGGTCTCTAAACAAATCATTTTATTATTGTAAATGCAGAGGTTCGCTAAATGCATGTAAAGTGCGTGCAGCGTATGTCATGTACTTACCACGCAATAGATAAGTAGTGTGCTTTCAATGACTGAGCCGACAGGATGAGATAGACTAAAGGAGGAATATTTTATCACAAGTAACATGAGAGGTGGTGAAACTTGATTATGTCAATAATAGTGTGAATTTAGGATTCATATTCCTCATGACAATAGTTCAATGGTACCCATTGAAGATGATAATCATAGTCATCACTCAAGTTTCACTGATGATTAGTGTATAATATTAGCAAAGTTTGTTGGACCTAATAATGGGCTTATGGGGGAGAGATCTAAAAAGAATCCCATAAATTATAATCTAGATTGGTGCATAAGCTTCTTAAAAAGCTTAAGACCAATTGTATAAATCTTAACAAGTCTTGTTCAAGTTCATCAATTTAAAACTTTCTAAAACCATCCCAAATTTAGGTTCAATCATTCGGATTTTGTTACTGATTCAAGTAATTGGCCTTTTTCATAATTGGATCAAAACCCATTTGATATAATATCAAACTTGCATCTACACCCTAGTCCTATGACATAAATATGGTGTCTAACTCTAATCCTTTGAATTGAGCGAAATGATCATTGGAAACTAAACACATAGTAACACTAGTATATATTCATATATGAAAAAGCACAACAACTCTTGGAGTCTAATACACTAGTAGATGTTTAAGGATACCTACAATCAGAAAACAAGGGTGTAAGTAAGAGTACATAAGCCCATATTAAAGCAAAGTCACATAGCTAACTTTTTTTTGGATAATTCAAATTTTTATTAATCCAAAGAAAACATAGAACCGTCAGTAGGATGTATAATAACACATCACAAGTACAATTACATTAGGAAAGTATAGTGTAGTATAGAACAAGGTAAACTTTAACATGATTATAGAAGAGTGACATATGCATTAATTTGATTGGCTATAGAGATTATGCTAGGGAGACTACTTCCAAGTGTACTTTGTTGCGAATTCTTCATATGCAATAGAACACGACAGCTAGACCTACCCTCTAAGTTTGGCACATAGGGGTGGAGGAATCTGCTATTGTGATCAATGAAGCTATAATACTCTGCCAATCCCTAAAGGATAGTGGATACTATAGGCAATTACAAACCTATTCCCATATCTGGGAGGTATATTCGTAGTTAAAGAAAAGGTGGGAGTGTTTATCCAATCTTTGCCGATAGAGATAACAAGTCATGGATGTAGTGATTCCTTAGGAGACTAGTTTGTTAAGGGTAAATAATTTACCTAACTAAGTTAGTCATAGGATGAATGGATTTCGAGGTAAGGAAGTCTTGTTCCGAATAACCTTGTGCTAAGGCATGATGGTGCCTGGAGGGTCAAAGAAGTTATATCCACTCTTGATGGAGTAATCACTTGAGGTGGAGCGAATCTAACGAAGTTGAATAAAGAGTGAGGCATTTGGTTGAAGGTGGGGTGGAATATGGATGTTAAACCAAAATGGAATGTTAGGTAGCTACCATGTATTATTTTCTATTAAAGAATAGAGCTTTATAGTCATAGGGAGGCTTAAGTTCCTTATCTCTCATACACTATATATTGTCTAGTGGGCTTGTTGGAAGCTAATAATCTGTCCACAAAGAGATGGATAAACCATCATTAGGTTCCCATTGAAAATTGTTATGGACCAAGCTCTTTAGTTTTAGGAGCTTCTTTTGGGACCAAGAGCATATGGTTAGTGCCTTAGATGATCAAAAGCTTTTTCCCTTTAGAAGGGTGGAATGAGCCCAATCCGGCCATAAACTCTGAAGGACATCTTTACATAGATGCCATATGTGCTTGGCTTGAATGGCTTTGCTCTAAAGGTGAAGATTTGAGATCCCTAAACCCCCACAGTTTAACGGTTTGCAAACCTTAGTCCATTTGACTTTAGCTTTAGTATAAACTTCTGGTCTTCTACTCCACAAAAAGTTCTTAAGTAGTTGTTCAATTTTTGTAATGATGACTTTAGGGAGCAAGAAAACAAAGCTCCAGAAGATCTACATTGAGGAGAAGACTGATTTCACCAACTATAGTCTACCTAGATAGGAGAGGTATTTGGAGATCTAAGAATTGATGCGTGCTAGGATTCTTTCTAATAAAGCATCACAGTCTTCCTTCTTGAGTTTAGTGGAGAGAAGTGGAACTCCCAGGTAGCATATTGAGAGTTTATTTTCTTGGAATTGGGTGATCTATAGTATGATCTCTTTGACCCTAGCAAAGGTGTTGGAGAAGAAGATGCTACTCTTGCTATTGTTGGCGACAAGACCAGAGAGGGAATAAAAATGCTATAAGGTGTCCTTCATCAAGGAAATTGATTCAACATTTCCTTTCACGAAGATAAAAAGCTCATATGCAAAACAAAGATGGATTAGCCTTTTAGATTTACATCTTTAATGGAAGGAGAAGTTGGGGTTCAAGGAGAGCCTTCGCAATAGGGAGGATAGCACTTCTATGCCAATTATAAATAGGTAAGAGGATATGGGGTCCCCTTGCCTTTAACATTTTTTGAGAAACTTTGGCTGGATGCCTCTTCATAATTCATGTTCAAGTATATATATACATTAGGAGGATATCTTTCCAAGCAACTATATCTTACAAACTAGGAAAATAAATCTTCCTCTACCAAAATATACAATACAAAATATACATACCATATTTACAAACTAAGTCACAAAACAAATATCTAAATATTCATGGCCGTGTTACACAGCCATGCCTTCTAGCCGTGTATTAGGCTGTGTATGTTTCTGGTAGCTACTTGACACAATGCACGGCCGTGCCTTCTGTCGGTGTATCCGGCCATGTATGTTTTTGGGAGTTACCTGACACAACATACGGCCGTGCCTTTTGTCCGTGTATGTTTCTAGAAGTTATCTGACACAATACACGGTCGTGCCTTCTGACCGTGTATCCGGCCGTATATGTTTTTGAGCTTCCAGACAGTCTTGATTGATATCCCCCCTCAAATTGATGCGAATTGATCAAGAAGCATCAATTTGCCAATAAGAAACTGATGACGTTGCCGAGAAAGAGCCTTAGTAAATATATCAGCCGTTTGAAGATCAGAAGATATATGAGGAAGAGAAATAACACCATTATCATAAGCTTCTCGAATAGAATGACAGTCCACTTCAATATGTTTCGTACGCTCATGAAAAACAGGATTAGCAGTAATCTGAACAGCACTAGTATTATCGACATGAAGAGAGGTAGACCCAAGTTGAGGGAAACCAACCTCAGCCAACAAACCTCGAAGCCAAATGATCTCAGAGCAAGCAGACGACATAGCGCGATATTCGGACTCAGTAGAAGACTTAGACACACGATCTTGTTTCTTACTCTTCCAAGAAATTAAAGAGTTACCAAGAAACATACACCAACCAGTAATAGAGCGACGTGTATCAGAACAATCAGCCCAATCGACATCACTATATGTGGTTAAGTGAATGGGAGACTCCGCAGAAAAGAACAAACCACGATGAGAAGTCCCTTTTAAATATCGAACAATACGGCGAAGTGCTGTTAAATGAAGATGTGTAGGTGCCTGCATAAATTGACTAACTTCTTGTACAGCAAATGAAATATCAAGACGTGTAATAGTCAGATAATTGAGACTTCCAACAAGTTGTCGATATAGAGATGGATCAGATAGAAAGTCACCATCATGTCGTTGATATTTAACATTTACTTCCAAAGGAGTATCGACAGAACGTCCCTCTTGAAGACCAGCTAAAGCAATAAGTTCCTCAGTATATTTATGTTGATGAAGAAAAATACTAGTAGAAGAAGAGAGAACCTCAAGACCTAAGAAATAAGTTAACGAGCCCAAATCCTTCATATGAAAAGAACCTTGAAGGCGCTCTTGTAACTGAGACATTAATTGAGTATCGGATCCTATGATAACAATATCATCAACATAGACTAACAACAAGACAATTCCCTTGTCAGTCTTGCACAGGAATAATGAAGAATCTACTGATTTTGAATAAAAGAGAAGCTAAGAAGAGTATTACGAAACTTCTCAAACCAGGCCCGTGGAGCCTGTTTTAAACCGTATAGAGACCGTTTGAGCTTACAAACATCATGTGAGGGTGTGGAAAACAATCCTGGAGGAGGAGTCATATAGATATCTTCCTTGAGGTCTCCATGCAAAAATGCATTCTTAACATCCATCTGTCGTAAGAACCATCCTTTAGATGCAGCAATAGATAGAATAAGCTAGACAGTTGTCATCTTAGCCACAGGTGCAAAGGTCTCTTCATAATCAATGCCATATTCCTGTTGATTGCCAAGAGCTACCAACCTTGCCTTATATCTGTTGAGGGAACCATTAGATCGAATCTTAAGAGAATAAACCCATTTACAACCAATGGGTTTAACACCAGCAGGATAGGAAACAATATCCCAAGTGTGATTATCTTGAAGTGCTTGAAGTTCCTCTTACATGGCTTTTATCCAGCAAGGCTGTTTAGCAGCCTGAGAATAAGAGGTAGGAATGGTAGCATTAGTTACAATTGCAGAATAGTCGTATCTATCTGGAGGACGAGTGTGCCGAGTTGATCGTCGAAGAATCATTGAAGCATTTTCAGGAGCAGGGTCGGAAAGGACAAGTTCAGGCTTGAACCGTTTATCAAAATAAGAGTCATCAAAGTGAGGAAGCACAACAACATCAGATGTTGAAAGATGTTGCTGAAAATAGTATTCATGTTCAAAGAAAATCACATCCCGAGAGATATGCCATTGATTATTAATCGAATCATAACACACAAAACCTTTATGATCAGGACTGTAACCCATAAAGCCACATTGAACAGACTGGGCTGACAACTTATGACGTTCATGGGTAGGTAAATGAACGAAACAAACACTTCCAAAAGTATGTAGCATATGATAATTAGGATGTTTACCAAACACTTGTTGATAGGGAAAATCAAACTTCAATTGTTGAGATGATAAGCGATTAATCAGATAAACGACAGTAGATAAAGCTTTGGTCTAAAACTTAGTTGGAACAGAAGAATCTAACAACAATGTGCGCACCACATCTAACAAATGTCAATTTTTCCGTTCGGCAACTCCATTCTGCTGAGGTGTATAAGGACATGAGCGTTGTGAAACAATACCCTTGTTATGAAGAAATGCTTGAAACTCATGAGAAATATATTTACCACCATTATCAGACCGTAAGATTTTAATACAAGTGGAAAACTGAGTCTCAATATATGTCACAAAGGTTTGAAACACAGTAAACACGTCTGCTTTGGAATGCAAAAAATAAATCCATGTAAATCAACTATAATTGTCAATAAATGTCACAAAATATTTATACTGATCATGTGAAATAATTGGTGCAATTCCCCAAACATCACTATGAATAATGTCAAAACATTTATTGGCACGACTACCCAAAACGGGAAAAGGCAATGTCTTACTTTTGCCCAGTTTACAAGAAGAACAATCAACTAATAAACTCTTATCTATGGAATCGAGAACACCTCTTTGCAACAAATGATTCAAAACAACATTATTTTGATGACCTAAGCGTCTATGCCAGATGCCAGCCTTATTGTTAACAACTGAAGAAGCTAATGACAAAGTTTGAGGAACGGTAAATTGTAATGGAAATAACCTGCCCACTTTAGGCCCCTTCGCTATCACCTTCCTTGACACTTGATCCTGCATAGTACAACCATCACGAGAAAAGTGGACATCACAGTTATTATCCACCATTTTCCCAACATAAAGTAAGTTAGTAGATAATTTAGGAGAAACCAAGACATGTCGAAAGGAGGAGCTAATATCACCAACTATCGTAATAGGAATATTATTTCTATCAGCAACCTGAATGTGTTGAGTACCAATATATGGATGTTGATTATGCAATAAATCAGATGTGCCAGTCATATGATTTGTGGTGCCAGAATCAACAAACCAAGGAACAGAATTAGTAGTCTTACCTTTCCCTTGAAGGCTAAGAGCAGAGAAGGCAGAGAGGATCATCTGTTGAACCATATCTGGTGTGAGAACAGATTGCTTGTTGCCAGCAATTGTGGATGTTGAACCAAGATTGCAAGAGTTAGATACCGCAGCATGAAAAGTTTGTGGCCTTCTGTTTTGAGGCCTTGTAGGACACTCCTTAGTAGTATGTCCTTTTTGCTTACAATAATTACAGAACTTCTTACTACAATGCCGGACAATATGACCAAATTCTTTGTAGTTGTAACACTGCACTGTTCCCTTTCCTCGGGTCTGAGCAACATATGCAACATTAACTATTCCAGATGATCCACCAGTTGCACCAATAGCGGCTTGTGTCGCCAATCTTTGCTCCTCGCGCAGCAATTCCCCAAAACATACATCCAAACAAGGCACTGGATCTCTATTCAGCAACCCAACCCGAGCGGTTTCAAATTCAGGTCTGAGCTTCATAAAAAACTGATCACGACGACTCACTTCATGAACAACCTGAAGACTAGCCAAACTCTCCTTTGACACCTTAGCATAGATAATACTAGAATATTCACTCCATAAATTAAGGAAGCCAAAATAATATTGTTCAATTGAGAGATTACCTTGACTATAATTACTCATATCAAGTTCCAATTGGAAACGTCTTGCAGTATTATCTTGATTGTAGACGCACTTCAAGTATTCCCACATTTCTTTTGCTATGCCAAAGGATCGTAAATTGTTCACCATGTGAGCCTCAATAGATCCCAAAATCCAAGAAACAATCCGTGCATCCTTTGCCTCCCATTGACCACGATTTTTTGACTTTGTAGGAGCTAGAGAAGACTCGTCAATATGACCCCAAAGCTCCTTCCCTTTCAAAAACATCTTGAATTGAAATTCCCATGCAGCATAATTCTTTCCCGTAAATCTAATAGCTAAGATTTCATGTGTTTTCTCAGAAGACATTCTAAATTGAATTGTCACTCACAACTTGATTATCAAAAAATTGTTGATTGGAATTAATCAACCTAAAGCCAAAAATAAAAAACCAAGAACAAACTAGCAATTCCAAGACTAAAAAAAAAGAACTATGAATTCAGCGTAATACTCAATTGGGTGGCTTTGATACCATAACAATTTTTGAGAAACTTTGGCTGAATGCCTCTTCATAATTCATGTTCAAGTATATATATACATTAGGAGGATATCTTTCCAAGCAACTATATCTTACAAACTAGGAAAATAAATCTTTCTCTACCAAAATATACAATATAAAATATACATGCTATATTTACAAACTAAGTCACGAAACAAATATCTAAATATTCACGGCTGTGTTACACGACCGTGCCTTCTAGCCATGTATCAGGCCGTGTATGTTTCTGGTAGCTACCTGATACAATACACGGCCATGCCTTCTATCCGTGTATCCAGCCGTGTATGTTTCTGGGAGGTACCTGACACAACACACGGCCGTGCCTTCTGTCCGTGTATCCAGCTGTGTATGTTTTTGGAAGTTATCTGACACAATACACGGTCGTGCCTTCTGATCGTGTATCCGGCCGTGTATGTTTCTGAGCTTCCAAACCGTCTTGATTGATAGCCTTAAGCCCCTCTTAATAGCGAAGTTACCAATCAATTCTTCATTAATGTTTATGGAGAAGCTTGGTGTGGAGATGCATTGTACAATAAGGGTACAAAAATGTGTAAGGAAGTGCATAGCTTTAAGAACCTCCAGTAAGAAATCCCAACGTATAAAGTCATAAGCCTTCTGTAAGTCTACTTTTAAGGGACAACGGGGGGCACCTTTTTGTGATTGGTATCGTCATTAGTTCTTGAGCTATAAAGATATTATCTGTGATTCTACACCTAGGGATAAAGGCAACTTGTTCTCTTCTAATTAAGGAAGGTAGGACCTTTTTTTAAGCGTACTGCAAGACTTTAGAAATAGCTTTATAAATAATATTGCAGCATGTTATTGGATGGAACTCTCCTAATCTCGAAGGGCTAGCTACCTTCGAGACTAGTGAAATGATGGTGGTAATTATCTCTTTAAGTAGGTGCCCTATTGTTAAGAACTCTCTAACTGCTGTAGACACATCCTTGCCTATGATTTCCTAAGCAACCTTGAAAAATTTGGCAAAGTACCCATCCGACTCAGGGGCTTTCTCATTTGCTTGTGAAAAGAAGCCCCTTTTTATCTCTTCATCAAAGAATGGAGCGCTCAGATCTTTTTTCTATTGCTTTATCAACTCCCAAGTCACTGGGTTGTGAACATGTTTGGGGTTAATGGGAGGGTAAGAGCTATCATTTAACCTTTGGAAGTGTGATATGGCTAAGTCCTAAACCTTTGTTTCCCCTTCCACTTCACTTCCATTGTCCTTTAAAAGCCTATACAAGGAGCTTCTATTGTGAAGGTTCCTCATTACTTTATGGAAAAAAAGAGGTATTTTTGTCCCCTAGTCTTAATCACTTTGTCCTAAACTTCTGTTTGAAGAAACTCTCTTCAACTCCTCTAAGCAGGTAGTATTTCCTCAAGGCTTGCTTCTCCTCTTCGATACAAGATGTATCACCATTGCTCTTTATGGATGTTTACAATTGTAAGAGAGTGTTTTTAGCTATTTTCACTCTATTAGATACGTGGGAGTACTCGGTGTATTTTAATCGTTTGAGCTCCACTTTCAACAATTTGAGTTTCTTGACTACTTGGAACATTCTTAAACCCTCAATCTCGGTGTTCCATGTGTTAATGACTATGTCCTTAAAGCTTTGGTGCTCAGTCCAGAAGTTGAAAAACTTAAAAGGCTCCTTCCTTGCACCAGAGAAAAAGGCCATAGTAATGATGGCTATGGAGTGGTATGAGAGCCTAGGAGATAAGAATTTGGCTTGAGCTTTTGGAAACACCTTCAACCAGTGATGGTTGACCAAGATTCTATCAAGTTTTCTCATAATTGGGTTCTATCCTTATCTATTGGTCAACCGAAAGAAGTCCCTGGTATATCTTAGATCCTCCAACTCTAAAGTGGCTGTACAATTTTGGAATTCTTCCATTGCCCTTGTCATTTGAACTCTTTCCCTTAGTTTTTTCTAAAGGGTATCTTGTTGTATTGAAATCTCCAAGTAATAACCAAGGGCTCATGGACAAAAATGGGGCGTGGGCCATAATATTTTCCCATAGCAACCTTCTTTCCCTATCTAATGGGAAAATTTTTGGCACCATAGATGTTCTCAGAACTAGATTTGGATGATGATCCAAATTGCTCATATTTCACTCTATTTTTTTATCTAATAAATATTTGAGTAATAATCTTACAGGTACAATAATATTTCTCCATGGGAAGCCAAATGAATTACATTAGTTGATGGCCATAGGGCATCATTAGATTTGCCTCCAAAGGTCCGCTACGACTGATTTCACTTCGAAGCATTGGCTCTTGAAGATTTATATTATTTTTGTACTTTGTAATTGTTATTAGACCATTCTATGTTGTAATTTTCTTTTTGGACACTTTTATTTGTTTGTAATTTTCATTTAGGACCGGCCACCTTAAAAGTGGCATAGTTGTAATTTTGTGGACTTTCTAACCTTAAAGGGAGTAAGTATAAATACTTGCTTAAGTAGGGTTTTAAGGAGGCCAATTTTTAGATCAAACACATCACTTTTATCTGAGAGAGCTTAGGGTTATCTTAGTTTAATTTCCTCTTATCAATTTCAATCCCAAAAGTTGAGATTGTAGCCAGTGCAACAATTGAAATTGTAAGTTATATCGGTTTCTAATTGTTGTGTTTTCTTTTCTTCTCTAGTGTGTAATATCTAAGGTTGGATTGAAACTTTCTTCGTCAGATTTGAATCATTATTATTCGAATTGTTGTGCTTAATTGAGTTACTTTTATACTTGAATTCTATTTCTCCATTTTGCACGTTGTTGAATCGTGAAAGCAATTGTTGTGGAAGGTAGATCACAGTCATTGTTCTTGTTGATTTTGTATAGTAATCACGTGGCTTTTCAAGTATAATTTGTGACCTTCATTGGGGAATACTTCATCGTGTCAATCATTTCATGAAATATAACATTTGGATCAAAGATTTCATTTAGGGTCCAATTTTGCTCTAAAAGTGAACTGAATTGGTCTTGTCTTTTGGGGTTGTTATTTAGGTTGTTTTTGCTAGTGCTTAATCCCCTTTTAGGCACATCACTATCACTATTGGACCCATAGATAAATGTAACGAGAAAGGGGGAATTTGTTCTCAAGTGATTTACTACGCAATGTATATATCAAGCGTGTTCCTCTTTAACTCAGACACCCCCAAAATGCAATCTTATTGGTGTTACATGTCCTTTTGACCTTCATAACTTAGATAGGGTCATTAAACCCTCTTATATTCCAAGCCGCTATATTCATGATGTGATATAGGGTTGGGACTGATAGCACCTAAGTGAAGGTATGATGTCCCTTCTGTTGTTTTTTCTTCTAGCATCCCTGAAGAGCTTGAGATCTTATTACTCTTAAGGGTTATTGACTAAAGTCTTGTTGCTTTAAATCAACAGCTTGTTCAATGGAGTGTTTTCGAACTCTTCGCTATCATTTCTGTTCCCATTGTCATAGCCCTTGCGACCATCCATATCTTCCTAATTTTGGGTGTCCTCTACCTAGTTGGATGATTCAGAGATGTAGGAGGGGTCCAAGGTATCATGGGAAGCACTTGACTGTTAGTGATTTAGCAATGTAGCAAGGATGATCTCGGCTTTAGCACCAACTTCCATTTCACCAACAAGGCTATCATGCCTACGTACTATGTTAACCTTGCCCATGAAGAGTGGGCCTCTCTTCTTCCTCAACTTCAGTTTCAACTGCCTCAGCCATAGCTATGGCTTCCACTTTGACTTCCATCATGCCATCCTACTTGTTACTCTCTCCCAATATAGCTGGCTTGTGTTTCAGAGGTGATTGCACTTCTTCACCAACTTCCACTTGAACTTGATGAGGTGGTGAGGGAGGTGTGGAACTCACTCTAACTTCGTTCCCATTGAGCTTCTATTTATTCTTGCCACCACAATGGATAGGTAACCATTGGTCTTTGTTAGCCTTAGAGGTTTTGGTGGTGGCTTGTGGCTTCAGTGTTGACTTTAAGTTACAATAATGATCAAATACCTTGCACATTTTGCATCTAGGAGGGTGCCATTGGTATTTGATGTGAACTGTATCTAAGAGGCCATTGGGTTTTTTGACTTCAACTTGGGTTACTCGATCTTCTTTAGCATCAATCTTAGTCAAGACTTGGGCTTAATTAGCACGTTGTCTGAATGCGGTTAATGAGTCGTCTTTGATTGGGTAACTTACTCCACTAGTTATGTAACCGATACCATCAGTGTTCACATATTCACACGAGATGCGACTCAGGTTCACCTACATGGGAACATGGGTTGGCTGAGGTTTGTCTAGCACCATTCCTCTTCTCTACCTTTGTAAGATTAGAAAACACTAGGAAAAGTACCACATTTTCTCTAGGATAGGAGATAAATCCTTGTCCTTGGTAAAGTGGAAGTAGAAGAGACCTTCCTTATTTCCCAAAACGTTGATTAAGCCATGTTCCTTCTACAGCCTAAATGCAGTTGCTTACACCAAAGAGAAGGGTATTTTCCGACTTAGAAAGTATCCTACTAGAGTTGAGTTCCAATAAGCAGCACCATTGTCCTCCATCGATTTTGGAATTTTAACCCTAAGAATTCCACTTGTCTTCATTAGAGGAATGAGTCAGAGTTTGAATTTCAATTTAAGGATTGGTTGCTAGGTGGCATAAGCTGTAGCATATGTTTTGGTCATCCTTATGTTAGGGGAGGCCGGTTTTTTGAGGATGGTTTCCTAAAGCGCCTTGATGGTCGGAAGGGATCCTAGTAATCATCGTCGAGTGATTGCTAGACCCACCTCACATTTGGATTGAGTGCTAAAGTGACAAAGAAACTGGATCAGAATAAGAAAAGAAGTGGTCGTGTGTTTATTTTTAACCTAAAAGAAGTGGTCTTTTAGGAGGGTTGGGGAATGGTGTTAGAGAGAAGAGATGGAGTGTTATATTTGTTCTCCGTTTTGCCTGTACAGAAATCCACATATCTACCTTAACTACTCTATATCTATGAAATTACTAATATGCAAATGGATGCTAATAGTACACAGTACACAATGAAATATAAGGTCACATGATCCCCAGGTCCGCTATCAAAACAAAGTAAAGTTTTTCTTTTTCTTTTTTTTTTCTCTTCTCCAAATAATCAAACCCACAAAAGTTGCTCTCATTGTTATTCCCTCGTGTACGTACTGATAGCAATCACACATTCAGCATGTCCCTAAGTACAATCCGAAAGAAGCTATAGGGACGTCAGCAAACTGATTAGCTTTCCAAGTCTAAGGCTGCTAATGTAGCACAATAATGCAAGTATATATCTAGATTGTCAATCGGTTATTACGTGCCATGCATAAAGATCATATGGACATTCGAACAGTAGCGTCCAGTTCTATATGACATCAGAAAGATAACTATGCTCTAACCCAGCTTGAAGGGTTCTTCTAATTGTTCAACAAGTACATGAAATAAGCATATATTGGTGCAAACGCCAGCCCCAGATTGTACAATGAATAGCCCCAAGATATGTTGTACCCAAAGGTCCACTTGCCTAAGACATTCAAAATGCAAATGTTCTTTTTCCCCAAATTTGGTGGTCTTTGTGGTTCAGTTAAATTAAAATTTCAACAAATACTAAATCTGTCTTTTAAAGGTAAAAAATATTCTTGTTTTGAACAAAGGTATATTCTACTAGTGTTATAATCATTACAACAAATTTGACCTCTAGCCACCAAATAATTGGTACTTAACAGATAAAAATTGATTGCCAAAACGACTAGCTTCCAAAATGCAATTTTTGGCGATTGAGAGGTTACTAAAGGTATAACCTATCAATCATAGTTTGGTGATGAAAAGCATGCGTTTTGCTATCAAACTACGGTGGTCAGAGTAGCATGAAAAGGTAGCAAACAATAACATTTGATGGCTAAAAAAGTCATGCTATTAGCTAACAGATATGATTCCATTGCTAAATATACACTGCAATAGCTACCATTATTTCATTTGATGTAGAAGATTATTTCTTTTGTATGTGTTAATATGCCTGTAATATTGTTACTTGCTTTGTTTATATATATATAACCCTGTAATATAATGTAGTATTCTATCTAAGTTACCCTAACTTATAGCTATCGTCGCCATATTACTCATCTGTAACTCAAGCACGTGCCATCATCTATTAGATCCTCACATCTACTAAGTTGCAAGTCCTACTCAGGTCCTTCGTAGGCACAGTAGTTTTTCATGTCCCACAGCAGAATTCATATCTGAATTAGCGAGTTAGTCAGAAAGACCTTACCTTCTCTATGGATGTGCTTAATCTCAACAACCATGGTCGGGCGATTACTTCTCCACCCTTCATATCCCCGTTTTACAAGTGATGTTATGGGTGTTGCGTCTTCTTCAGTAGGTCACAAACATTATCAGGCATTGCCTATAGCTCTGCAACAGCAGCTGTCCCCATGCCTATATTAATTCGAAATCCTCTAATTTCCGTCCATCTCCCCCAGCGACAGACATATCGACAAAGCTGACTCGAGATGGATACTAAACACTATGTTGGTAAGATGTAAGCATGCATCGTTGACTTTGAAAATTCATTGACTAACGTGGTTTTCAACTGTAAATTTCAATAGCAGCCATTTGATGCTGAATTTCTTTTAATAGGTGATGAGCACACCGTTCAGAGCATTGTGAGAAAAAGAAAGAAAAGAGGATGTTAATTGCTATTGGAAGAAAGAAAAGAGGATGTACAGATTCTCATTTCTTGACGAATTGTAGTCCATTCTCATTGGAGTACCGCTCCATGAATCGCATGAACCTGTCCCACTCTCGGGGCGATCTCATGACATACTTGGCTTCAATTCCAGCAGGTTTACCATTCAGAAACTTGGCACTAACATCAACTGATTGGAGAACACCTTCCTCATCAATCATGTAGAATCCGGTAATATCACCGACATCTCCAGAAGCATCAAAAACTGAGGGTTGCTCAAATCTAAATATTGCAACACCATTTGTACCATCTCTCGATCGGGTGAGCCTGACATCTGGAATTGTTTGCTCATCTGTTCCTTGTATAAATTGAATTGTTGGCTTGACCATCATGACTGTTAGACAAGATGTTTTCGTGCTTTGTTGTATAGTCGACCTTTGTGAATGAGGTATGTGCAGAGTCTGGCCATAGAATGTGGAGCTTGAACTTCGATGTACAGGGGACGATAACATTCCTGTATGAAAAGAACACAGCAATATGTTACATGTTTTCTCACAGCATTTAATATAATATATTATATGCGACTTAGTCTGACTGTTCTGAATATCTGCTAGCTCATATTTATAAACAGAACTCTAGCCCGTAGCAACAATTAGCACTAAAGAATTACAAATCAAATCACTATATGAGCTAAATAATTAAACTTGAATTTGAAGCTTCAATCATTCATAATGCCCCAAGGTAGAAATAACCAATAATTAGGTCAACAAGTGGCTATTTCAACTCCTCTGTTTAAAAGTTCCTAATTAGTGTTAAGTTAATGCTCTCCACCTTCACATTAAATACCGGTACTCATCTTCTCTCACAATTCATGTGGAACTTCATTCAAGTGGGGTATATCATAAACACTATATTCGTAAGAAGTTTTGTCAACATGTGGGTTGATGAACGACTTTTAACAGGAATTTTTCTTACCTAAACCTGGTCTCTAAATCGCCAGTGTAAGCCGCAATACTTGTACCTTGCTCTCACAGAGTCATTGTCCATATTAGAATTATTTTTCCCCCTTAGCAGATGCCATATAAAAGTGAGAGAGTTCATCTCTGGGTTTTATACTCAACAGTCAAGTGACATGCCAAGACATTGTAGAAGAGCATGAAGATACATTGCAACACACTTCATATTAGACTTTACTATCTACATGTAGAATCTCATTGAATATGATGTATCAAGTACAAACAGAGCCAATGAATTATCTACTAAAGTAATAGACTATCATATATGACTGATTTTGTCCAACTTTCCTGTCTATTTCTCACTTAAACACACCTTATCAGCCAATAAGCATGGCAATGACAGGCCCCTCCTAAGAGTCAGTTTAAAGCGTGTCATTAGAAGAAACAATGGAATGCTTAAGGATACTGTAAATCAAGAACGTGATGAAGAAAATTAATGGATTCTCTTCTTTCTTCTTCTCCTTTTTGTTGTCCCATGGAGGGTTTGTTAACCTGGTATACTTCAGATACCAGAGCTGTTGTCTTCTATTCCTTTCCAACTTTATCAAATGTGAGTCATTCATGTGAGGTTGCAGCTTTTGCCACAAAAACAAAAGCTGCTTCATGTTGGGGACTCACATTTGATAAAGAAGCAGCTGGATGTGAAGATGAGCGTCGAGATAAGCAGTACAAGTTCTTGCAAAATCAAATTGTAAAATTGTGCTAACTTAACCCCCCTGATCTATTCCTCTCTATTTCCTTATTTAAAATGAATATTGCGATAGATCTGGCACCTTGTCGAACTGTACCCTTTTATTGACATGTGAATCCCCAACCACTTCGAATGTAACACAGTAGAAAAGATACCTACATAATGTGCGACAGCTACGCTGAATATGGAAAATTACCCAAGAAAGTTCCTACGCAATTACATAGGGCAATACCATATCATACACTAGACAACTTCTATAGAGTAAGAAGTCATATTCAGCAACTATGTAATTGTAGGCTTCAGAATACAGTTTCTCCGTGAACTCGTTTCCTCCATAATATCATTTAACATATAATACTAACTGCTATATAAGGTAAACTCTTCGAAATGTGTGCTTTGTTGGAAAACGTTTTCAGGACTTTTTATTGACATTTATTATGACCCAATCTTTAGAACCGTCAAATATTGTTGCAATCATATATTATGGCCCAAGAAATAACATTAGGCAATTTCATTATAAGAAAGAAACCATACGAATTGATTGTTGGCACATTACCTTCTTGCTAAATGATCAATTTGAGAGTTGGTCGACTTAGTTAGATTGTTAGAGAACAAGGAAATTATTGATCACGGAATGAGGGAATTTATGAATGTAAATCTCAAATTTCCGAAATTCTCTCAACCCTTTCAATTTTATGGGATATACGCCTTGATTCGAATTAAGGACATTCATTTTTTTTTCTTCGAATTTTTAGATTGTTGACCATATTAGATTCACATTCAAGTGATGTTGTTGGAGGGCGAAGATGGCATCCAATGAATGGTGGTTATCTATTACCGAAAACGTCAATAGAAAATGGAATAAATTATGTCTTATTTTAAAAAGAGAAAATAGTTTCCATCAGTATTTCCGTGGTTTTCTATCATCACCACTAATGGTCAACCATGACTTTCACTTTTCATTACCACTCATGGTTAGATAAAGGCCATTATCCACGATCCATTGGGTTCACAACACCATATTTTGACAACTATAAAGCTTCGATTATAACAATTATTGAAAACAGAAGAAGAAGAAGAAGAAAAAAGGAGTAAATCTGGAAAAACTCTTCTCATCGCAAAAAAACTTTACCTATAGTTTAAAAGTTTGTCATGAACTCTAATTACATGTTTGCAATAGCAATGCAGAACAATTTACCCTGGCTATCAAAAATGAAGAAAGGAAGACTACACATACAGCCGTAACAGCTCTGCATGTCTTTGTGCATCCAGGATAATATAATAATACAACATAACACTAGTATACGCCATTGAAACAAAACAAAAACCATAAAAGTTAAGCTTGAAGTGCAATGTAGTAGCTGATGTGCAAGATGAGTACCTATACTAGCACGTGGCTGAGGAGCATAATGAGAAAGTGGAGATGAGAGTCCAAGAAGACGTAGAGTTGCCATTGAAAGAGTGGAGGGAAGTTTCGAAAAGGATTCAACTATAGCTTAAATTCTCGAATGTATGTTGGTGTTGTGGCTTAGGACTAGGCTGTGTGGAAAAACGACAGCCATATCCTTCAAGTCTCTCTCTACTACCTCCGTACAAGGGATTGGCGTTTAAGAAATTTGATTGGTCACCATTGGCTCCATGTCTTAGTCTGCACCATCCATAAAAGCTCCTGGAATATAATATCGACATATCTGTGTTTGGGCCTTTCCAACCTCTAGGCCCAGGAAAAGGTTTTATGCATTTTTCATCATCATCATCAACATCATTTAAATTCTTTTTTTTTTTTCCTTTATGTGCTCCAAAAACCCAGAATGGTAGCCAAGGGGAATTGAATTGAATTGGTAACTTAAAAAACTCACCATCCTAAGTTGCAATTACACAAATTGAATTCATCAAATATTTTGACTTTAAAAAATGTTTGAATTTTATGCTACATTGTATTCATTCTAATATAGATGTCAATATAATTATCAACATCCATACAAGAATTTGGGCTAAAATCAAAGAAACCCAAGCTAAATATGATGATTAAAGTGAAATTCAAGACTCTCTTTCATACGTATACACATGTCTACCAATTTTGATCTCAAATTAGCTTTTTTTTTTCCTACTATTTTCGTAATAATTGATATATTGGCATTACATTTCCACCTGTAAAAGTCTATGCCCACAGATTTGGTTAGTTTGAAGATTTAGCTGTATGGCTAATATCATTGTGTTGGTACTTTTTAGAATAAAAAAATTATTAATTTTTGTATGTTGTTTTTGTTTTTCCTTTTGTTTCATTCAATTTCTACCACTTCACCAATTTAGCTATCAATCACAATAGCACTTTGTTGAGTTAAATTCATTAGTTTCAAACCACATATTTGCACCTCAAAAATGATTTTATATCACTTAATATCAATCCACTTTTCCACTCTTATAAAATCATGCAATGGCCCATTATTGATGTGCCTAATTCCAAGCTTAAGCACAATCAAAAGAATCAAGGAAAACACCTTAACTCATAAATCACAAAACCGGTTCACTTGACTAGGAAAATGCGGAAATCCTAAGGCAATGGAATGAAATCCAAAGAGCTCTAATTGCTATTATCAATCCAAACAAGTAATCTTCATCAAATAATAACAATTACAATTGAAACCCACGTGAATCCAACCAAGAAAACAAATGGGTCAAACCGCAAAATTCCAATCCTTCCTTCAACTATCCAATTCACGCCACAATGAAGAGAATGATATCATATATCAAAATATTCAATCCTATAACAAGCTATTGATCACGAATTTCAAATTAAAACAAGTCCAAGAACATCCAAATCAACCCTAGATATGACTCACTAGAGAAGAAATGAACAACAACAAAGATGAATCGATATTACTCACGATTTCTCCTTGTTGCACTTGCCACAATTTCAACTTCTTAGGATTGAAATTGATAAGATAATTTGGAATTAGGAAAACCCTAAGCCCTCTCACGAAATGTGAAGTGTTTGTTCTGCAAAATAAGCCTCCTCAAACCCTCTCTTAAGCAAGTATTTATACTTGCTACTTCTAGGGTTAAAAAGTGCTCAAAATTACAAGTTTGCCACTTTTAAGGTGGCTAACCCTAAATGAAAGTTACAAAGAAATAAAAGTGTCCCAAAACCAAAATACAACTAAAATAGTTCATAAAATGAAAAATACATAAAAGAAATGCTCTTCATGATACCGATCTTCTATAGGATCCATCGGCCCAACTCATCGCCGGTTCAGGTCGGTCTATGGATAACCCACAAGTTGAGTTTAAGTGAGTTTGTCTATTGCCCTGTAAAGCATGATAAGTATTCCTGTTGGAATATAAAATACATGAATAAGATAAAAGAGGTTAGTATATAAATAATTCCGGGGTCGATCTGCTCAAAATGGGCCCTCAACGCCAAGATTTGAATTCCTTTGGTTCTTGCCCTAATGATAGGTCTTGTCGGATTTTTATTCCTATCATCTGCTCGGGCCTCAAAAAGATTTGTCTTCAAATCTAGTAGATCAAATGCAGTAGAGACTTTGTTTCCTCCTAGCAAGTCACCTGAAGAAATATCTCTACAGAATCCCAATATCTGAAATATTACAGGTGGTGATTGTCTTCTCTCCTCCATTTCCAGGATGTATCTCTTCTATAATACAAATAATGACCCATTATCCACTAAAGTTGCCCCTGTATCAACTTGTTCCACTGAAACTGTTTCCTCTTTTTCTAACCCATCTGTATGTTGTTGATCTTCATGGTCTTCTAATGGTTGGCCCCATTGCTCATTGTCCTCTAAGACCTCTGAAGGTGAACACAACTGTCTTTGAACAGTCTGGCTCTCTGGTGGTCTGCTCGTCTGACTATGATTATCAGGATCCTCTAAAGGTTGGCAAATCGGTGTCTGACAAATTTTATGCTCTAAGGGTTGGCTCGTGTCACTAGATCCCTCAAGAACCTTTGAAGGTTGGCATACTTGCGTCTGCACAATTTGGTCCTCCCAGTCTAGGTAATCATCTGTGGAACCCCTACCATCAAATGAAGGCATCTGTAGCTTCGCACACTCTGGCCCTCGAGGTGGTCTAAATTCCCTGTCCGGATATGGTTTAAGCCCAAAATTATCATCTCTATCTTTCCTAAGAGCATAATAATCTCCCTTTACTCTAGGTGGCGCCTGAAGGTTTACCACAGGTGGTGGTGGCAATGTCATCCTATCAATCCTTGTTGCTAATGTAGCAACAATTTTGGTAAGGTCCCGAAGTTGTTCATTTAGAGTTCTTCCATTTGTATTTCGACAACTTGGTCTGCTACCCACTTGGCTATTGGCCTCATTGCCAATGTACCCATTCACACTATCATATGACATGTTTGTGGATGTGATTTATCAAAAGTACAAATGTAATCTCAAATAATTTGTAGCACACTCCCTTCACTTCACCACGTCACAGTAACAAGTTTGGATAACAACACACACACTTATATACCCACGGTGCAACAAGTCACCAATGTAATAAATACTTTTATCACTTCAAGTATATTAGAATAATTAAAGCACAAATAAATACTTCCAAGTAGTTAAGATATTGAATTCAACTAAGCAAGTGTTTAAGTAATAATACTCAATAACTTTCACACTTAAATGCTTATATTTGAATTTCAAACTTCACCACTCAACTTTCCTTTCTTGCTAAAGCTTTACACCCACAATGAGTCTTAATGTGCAGCACCTTGCACTACACAAAACTCCACAAATTTACACCACCACACACACCTAATCACGTTGCACTCACTTCACCACAACACAATTCACCACGTTACAACACCTTCAATTAACATACACACATAACGCCACACATACATACCCTTCACGAATTTTACAAAAACACAACTCCACACACATATACCTTTTATACACGTTGCAGCACACACATACACACTCTTCCACACTTATATTTCTTTACTTCTATACAAGTTTCAAACCGTAACTCACAACAAAAGGCAGCTTAAGTTCAAATTCAAAATGAGATCATTAATTGCAATGTTCCACAAATGGTAAGGAGCCACTTTCAAATTCAAATGAACACACAATTAAACAATGACTTAATGTGTGTTTTGAAATTCAAATTACTTCCTTAACTCATACCTCAAATCTGGAAATTGCACTTCTCCAATTTAGAATTACACAATGGAAATCACAACAACAAACCTCACAACCTCTCTCACACCACAACTAGTCACGGCAAGAACAAGGTAATTTTTTTAAGCTCAAACAATTGTTGAATTAACAACACTTCTATTCTTCCTTCCTTCCACGAAAATTATTAATCACAAGATGATACAACAACCTTCCCAATCCAACTCCTACAATCAGCAAATTAAATTCCAAGCTAAGGTAATTTTGCAATCTCAAAACCACAACAACAACACAATTTGCGGTTTTCACTAAATCACCCTAATTGATGATCACTTCCACGAAATTGAATACAACCAATTCCCTTCTCTCAACAAGAGCTCTGATACCAAAAAGATGATGTGCCTAATTCCAAGCTTAAGCACAATCAAAAGAATCAAGGAAAACACCTTAATTCACAAATCACAAAACCGGTTCACTTGACTAGGAAAATGCGGAAATCCTAAGGCAATGGAATGAAATCCAAAGAGCTCTAATTGCTATTATCAATCCAAACAAGTAATATTCATCAAATAATAACAATTACAATTGAAACCCACGTGAATCCAACCAAGAAAACAAATGGGTCAAACCGCAAAATTCCAATCCTTCCTTCAACTATCCAATTCACGCCACAATGAAGAGAATGATATCATATATCAAAATATTCAATCCTATAACAAGCTATTGATCGCGAATTTCAAATTAAAACAAGTCCAAAAACATCCAAATAAACCCTAGATATGACTCACTAAAGAAGAAATGAACAACAACAAAGATGAATCGATATTACTCACGATTTCTCCTTGTTGCACTCGCCACAATTTCAACTTCTTGGGATTGAAATTGATAAGATAATTTGGAATTAGGAAAACCCTAAGCCCTCTCACGAAATGTGAAGTGTTTGTTCTTCAAAATAAGCCTCCTCAAACCCTCTCTTAAGCAAGTATTTATACTTGCTACTTCTAGGGTTAAAAAGTGCTCAAAATTACAAGTTTGCCACTTTTAAGGTGGCTAACCCTAAATGAAAGTTACAAAGAAATAAAAGTGTCCTAAAACCAAAATACAACTAAAATAGTTCATAAAATGAAAAATACATAAAAGAAATGCTCTTCATGATACCGATCTTCTATAGGATCCATCGGCCCAACTCATCGCCGGTTCAGGTCGGTCCATGGATAACCCACAAGCTGAGTTTAAGTGAGTTTGTCCATTGCCCTGTAAAGCATGATAAGTATTCCTGTTGGAATATAAAATACATGAATAAGATAAAAGAGGTTAGTATATAAATAATTCCGGGGTCGATCTGCTCAAAATGGGCCCTCAACACCAAGATTTGAATTCCTTTGGTTCTTGCCCTAATGATAGGTCTTGTCGGATTTTTATTCCTATCAATTATAGACCATGGGCTCTCTCCCATTACCTTTTCAACATCAAATCTTGAATTGAAATTGAGTAAATAGACTCATATGTGATGAGCTCAAAACCACTTTCAAGCACAATCAAATGACTCAAGAAAAACAATTCTCAAGTCTCATACAAACCGGTTCAATGGATTAGGAAATTGCGTAACCCTAATGGAACTTTGATGTAATCTAATGGTTCAAAAGATTCAATCAACTTCCACTAATGGTCAATCTCACTAATCAACAATAAGAACAAGATAATTACACGTGAAATGGATGAAAAATACTAGCTCAAAAACCATGAACTCAAACCCTTCCAACCATGCCAATTCACGCCAATCACTAAAGAGAAATTCAATCTCAATGAACAATCAACCTTACAAGATGATTATCCACGAATTACAATCACCAATAAGTCCAAGAAAGATTCAAATCTACCCTAGATATAACTCACTAGAGAAGAAATGAACATACAACAAAGATGGAATCGATATGACTCACAATTCCCCTTCGTCGCACTTGCCATAATTCCAATTCTTAGGTTGAAATTGATAAGAGGTTTGAACTAAGGATGAACCCTAATTCCACACGTGAAAGTGTATGATTCTGATCCACGCAAAAAGAGATATAAAACGAGCGTGAATAAATACCGGCAAGTGTACCGGATCGGATCAAGTAATATAGTGAGAGAAGAGTGTCGAACCACGAAGATTGATTAAGTAATAGACCTTTATCAATTTCTACTATTATTTAGGCAATGATGTTTGATGAGAATTGAATGAATTATGCTAAATGCTCAAAAAGAGGATTATGTTTGAAAATTGATAAATTGATGGTGGGAAATAGAATCCACCCTAATTCTACTAATCATATTGCCTTCATGTTATAATAACTCATAGCTATATGGATTTTCATAAGAAATTAACAAAACCTTAATCCTTTATCTAGTTTTAAAGTAATGTTACCCCAATTTAATTTAATAGCTCCCGCTAATTAAAATCAAACGAGGATTCTAATTCACAATCATAAATTTCCTAATTATATGATTGCCTAATATCTTTAAAATAATTTCTCCTAATCCCTTAGTGAAAAATTTAATAAAAATATTGCATGAAATACTTAGGTCAATTTCTAATAAAATTCAATAATGATGCTTCCACATGAATTATTAAATCTTACTTAGGAATTCCTGATAAAACCTAAATTTCTCTTTCGAGTCATTTACATTTCTATGCATTGATTTCAATTACAAAATACAATTCATAGCAGGACTTCTTATATGAAAATTCCGCATATCTATATGTCCTATAACGTGAATACAATGATAATTTTAGTTTGAATTATGGCTTCATCATGTTTCCTACAAGGATGATTTAGAACATTATAGTATGAATATAAAAAAAATTGAAATAAATAGGTGCAATGGAATTCATATTGAACAACAAGAATAAACTAATAAATGGCATAAAATAAAATAAAGTAAATGAAACAATAGCTATAATCTTCAAGAACTTCAATCTTCCAAAATGATTCCTCGAATTCTTCAATTGAAAGCAAACTTGAGCAAAATAACTTTCTTTCTTCAAACTAAAATTTGGAATAACAAGAAATGTAAAGGAATTAAAGAAAATATAAAATCCTAAAGTTCATAAGGGAATTCTAATGATTTTAAAGAAAGACAAAGGATGCTAAACAAAGAATCAAAACAAAAGGATTCTAAAACAAAAGGGGATGCTCCCAAGGTTCACACAAGGGGCCTATTTATAGATCCAAAGAGGAGGATAAGGTTGATCTGATGAGGAGTTGAGTAAGCAAATTAATTAAGATACGATTTTGGAGAGATTTTCGCAATGGATATCCAGGGAGTAATGAAGGCTGGCTCAAGGCCGGCTTTAAGGCCGACGGCTTTAATGCTTTTTGAGGCTGGTTTAATATAGGCCGGCCTAAGGCCGGCGGCCTTCCGTGCAATCCTCCGCTCGCTTCTTCAATTTTGTGAAAAACTCCTCCAATTAACTTGTAATTTACTTTTGGGTCCTCAAAACCTGAATTTTCACAATAAACACCTTTAAATATCATTTCTTTATATTTTTCTTATAATATTGAAATAAATTTAATATAAGTCCAAAAGAAAATATAAGTATAATGTGATCTAATCAGATTCTAATCGGAAAAAATGGCCTCCTCAAACCCTCTTCTAAGCAAGTATTTATACTTGCTACACCTAGGGTTAGAAAGTGGTCAAAATTACAAGTTTGCCACTTTTAAGGTGGCTGGTCCTAAATGAAAATTACAAGGAAATAAAAGTGTTCCAAAATGATTACAACATAAATAGCCCATGCAAATGAAAAATATATAAAAGAAATTGGTCTTCAAGATGCCGGTCTTCTATAGGATTCATTGGCCCAACTCATCGTCGGTTCAGGTCGGTCCATGGATAACCCACAAGCTGAGTCTGAGTGAATTTGTCCATCGCCCTATAAAATATGATAAGCGTGCCTGTTGGAAAACATAATACAAGAATAATAGAAAAGAGGTTAATTTATAAATAATTCCGGGGTCGATTTACTCAAAATGGGTCCTCATTTCAAGATTTGAAATCCTTTAGTTCTTGCCCTAATGATAGATCTTGTTAGATTTTTATTCCTATCATCTCCTCAGGCCTTAAAAAGATTTGTCCTCAAATCTGGTAGATCAAATGCAGCTAAGACTTTGTTTTCTCCTAGCAATCCATCTGAAGAAGTATCTTTGTAGAATCTCAATATCTGAAATACCATAGTAGGTGATTGTTTTCTCTTCCCCATTTCCAGGATGTATCTCATCTACAACATAAATAAGGACTCATTGTCTACTGATGCCTCCCCTGTCTCAACCCATTCCATTGATTTTGTTCCCTCTTTTTCTAACTCATCTGTATGGTGCTGATCCTCATAGCCCCCTAACGGTTGGCCCAACTGCTCACTACCCTTTGAAACCTTTGAAGGTGAACATAACTGTCTCTGAACAGTCTAGCTCTCTAGTGGTCTGCTTGTCTGACTATGATCATCAAGATCCTCTGAAGGTTGGCACATCGGTGTCTGATAAATGTTATGCTCTAAGGGTTGGCTCGTGTTACTAAAGCCCTCAAGAACCTTTGAAGGTTGGCATACCTACGTCTGCACAGTTTGATCCTTTGAAGGTTTGATCATGTGGCTATGATCCTCAAGATTCTGTGATGGTTGTTTTATCTGTCTTTGCATCTCCTAGACCTCTGATGGTGACATAGGGTTCAATACTATACGTTTTCCATCTTTTTTGAACATATAAGTATTTCTATACCCATCATGTAATACCATTATGTCATACAACCATGGTCTACCAAGTAATATATGGGATGCACAAAGAGGAAGAATATCACATTCAAGCTCATCATATTACTTGTCCCCTATACTGAAGGTTACCCTAGCCCTTTGGGTTACACAAAGACCATCCTGATCATTCAACCAATGTAATGTATAGGGTTTGGGATGTGGGATAGTTTCAAGTTTCAACTTCGATACTAATGATGCAGCTACAACATTAGTACAACTACCACAATCAATAATAATTACGCACAAGTTTCCTTATACCCTACAAGAAGTATGGAACAAGTTTTCTCTTTGTCCCTCATTAATGGTTTGAAAGGAAGTCAAGTCCCAATGCAATATGTTAGTAGACAAATACAACTCACTTGACATTTTTGCTTACTAATTTCAACAACCTCAATACACTTCACCACACCACGACAACACACCCTTACACGCCTCTACACACCTACGGTGCTCACAATCAACCAATACAAGAAATGTTTATTGGTACTTCAAGTAAAGTTAAATAAATGAAGTGCACACAATTATTTCTAAGTAGTTAAGAATTAAATTCAACCACAAGTGTTAAGTAATGAGTTCAATTACTTTCACACTTTAATTGTTTTGTTTGAATTTAAATTCCACTACTGAAATTTCCTTTTCTTGCTTTAGTTTCACACTAATTAACTTCACAATAGGCAGCACTTAAACACAAGCACAAATGCACAACTCACCGCCACACAACTCCCTTTTTAGCTCATGGTTCAACAATGTTCACACTACCAACAACAAGCAGCTTGACAACACATACAACAACCAACACCAAATGTTAACACCCTTTACTAAATTTACAAAAAAAATACAACACTACATACAATCCTCCTCAAGCTACAGTACACTTTCCCCACTTCCACGCAAATATCAAACCGCAACTCCAACACAAAAAAGGCAACTCAACTTTCAAATTTAAAATGAGCTCAATAAGTGCAAGATTCCACAAACGGTAAGAAGTTATTTCAAATTCAAATGACACACAATTAACTATGACTTAATGTGTGTTTTGAAATTTCAAAATGACTTCTTAATGTACACTTCAATTTTGATTTCAAATATGAAAAATGACAATTGTGATTCCTCAAATTTCCAAAAATGCACACACTACACGATTCCACTTCACAATTGTAACACTACTCTTCCCCTTCACGGTTTTCTATTCATGCACTACACTCTCACACTTTAACCTTAATGTGCAGCACCTTACTCCACACAACTTCCACAAATTCACACCACTTTATAACACCTCAAGTGCAACATACTCACACCACCACTTACAAAATACACACACAATGCACTTAATTCAAACAACAACAACAACACTCACGATGCAACACCTTCTTCTCAATATACACAACACAATACTTCAAGGTGTACACGTCCTTACCATTACACAACTCCCATTCACACCATAAACCACAAGCAATGGCAGCAACAAAATTCAAATTTGAAATCACTCCACTAAATGCAACCTTCTCCACAAATGGTAAAAAACAATCCAAATTCAAATAACACTTATTCAATGCTACTCAATGAATTGCTTTCAAACTTAAAGAAGGTATTTGAATTTCAAATGGATGCTTATCCTTCCACACACTTCAAATCTGGAAATTGCAAATGCCCCAATTCCGAATTGCACAAGGATTCACACGACACACTCCACAAGCTTCTTCAAACAACACATCAATCACGGTATGGATGGGGTAAATTTCAAATTCAGAAATTTGAATGAATAACACACTTCTACTCCTTCCCTTCCACGAAATTGATCAACCACAAGAAGCTACAAAAAACCCTTCAATCCAACTCCAACAAGCAACAAATTAGATTTTCAATCAAGACAATTTTGCAACTCAAATCCACAACACACAATTTCGGTTAAAAAATGAAGAACCCTAATTGAAGATGAATATCACGAAATCAAACAACAATCAATCCCTTCTCTCAACTTATGCTCTGATACCAAAAGATGATGAGCTTAAAACCACTTTAAAGCACAATCAAATGACTCAAGAAAAATAATTCTCAAGTCTCATACAAATCGGTTCAATGGATTAGGAAATTGCGTAACCCTAATGGAACTTTGATGTAATCCAATGGTTCAAAAGATTCAATCAACTTCCACTAATGGTCAATTTCACTAATCAACAATAAGAACAAGATAATTACACGTGAAATGGATGAAAAATACTAGCTCAAAAACCATGAACTCAAACCCTTCCAACCATGCCAATTCACGCCAATCACTAAAGAGCAATTCAATCTCAATGAACAATCAACCTTACAAGATGATTATCCACGAATTACAATCACCAATAAGTCCAAGAAAGATTCAAATCTACTCTAGATATGACTCACTAGAGAATAAATGAACATACAACAAAGATGGAATCGATATGACTCACAATTCCCCTTTATCACACTTGCCACAATTCCAATTCTTGGGTTAAAATTGATAAGAGGTTTGAACTAAGGATGAACCCTAATTCCACACGTGAAAGTTTATGATTCTAATATGAAAAAATGGCCTCCTCAAACCCTCTTCTAAGCAAGTATTTATACTTGCTACACCTAGGGTTAGAAAGTGGTCAAAATTACAAGTTTGCCACTTTTAAGGTTGCTAGTCCTAAATGAAAATTACAAGGAAATAAAAGTGTTCCAAAATGATTACAACATAAATAGCCCATGTAAATGAAAAATATATAAAAGAAATTGGTCTTCAAGATGCCGGTCTTCTATAGGATTCATCGGCCCAGCTCATCGCCGGTTCAGGTCGGTCCATGGATAATCCACAAGTTGAGTCTGAGTGAATTTGTCCATCGCCCTATAAAATATGATAAGTGTGCCTGTTGGAAAACACAATACAAGAATAATAGAAAAGAGGTTAATTTATAAATAATTCCGGGGTTGATTTGCTCAAAATGGGTCCTCATCGCCAAGATTTGAAATCCTTTAGTTCTTGCCCTAATGATAGATCTTGTCAGATTTTTATTCCTATCAATATGTCATCTAAGTTTTCTAAAGAACATCGATAACTACTGACTTGTTCAATAATTTATCTATAATTACTTTAGATACTAGTAGAATTTTAGAATTCCTCTTTGATCCACTTGACTTATCTCTTCATTGTCTTGTACAAATACTTCAATGCAGTTTTAGGATAAGGTATAATCAAACATAGGTAAGGAAGCCATTAATCTATGGAAGTAAGAAATTAGTCTATGCATAAAGAAAAGGAAAACATAAAAGAAAAAAAAAGTACATTCAACCATAAGATTTGAAACAAAAAAGAAGGAAAGAAACAAAGAAATTAAATGAAATATAGAGAAAAAAGAAACTTGTCTATGTTTTTTTTTTTTTTACTTTCTCCTTTGGTAAGTGGTTTCCTACTTCTTCTTTTTAAATGTTTTTTGGTTAAGGGATGTTCTCTCTTTTTTCCCCTTAGGTTTCGTATACTATATTTATTTCTAAGTGATGATGATATGAATAGATGAAGAACATGAAATTATGATAAAAGAGTTAAATAGATGAGCTTAATCTAAGAAAAAATATGTTAAATTCAATAGAATGACACACAAATGATGAGCATACACATGGAAAAGCAAATAAAAATTGCTAGAAGGGAAAAAAAAAAGCAGTAACCAATTTGTTGAGCTTAACACCCTAAATATGTGAACACTTTGCTATTGAGAGAAAGAATCTCTATCTAAAAGGAAAGAGGCAGATCACAAGTTCCTACAACCTATCAAATCCTAGAATTTTAAATTGGATTTTGTTCATTCAAAAGGATAAAAAGCCTCATTGATTACCATATTTGGCTCATTATATTCCTTATTGACACTTTCATTGAAGATAAAAGCCATTGTGGTACTTCTCTATTTCGAGGAATACTATATTTTTGGCATACATACAAAACTTTATAGCTTGGCACCAATTTGGTAGCTATTTAATCCCCTTAAACATAAAGGATTTCACACAAAATAATTAAGCTTAGCTTAAATTAGAAGCTAACTTTTTCTTTAAATTTTATTGAAATTATATTTCTTAAAGATGTGTGCATTAGGGAAAAACAAACTTTTGCTATCCACACAGATGTAAAACTTAAACATCCTCTAAATATTTTCATTTTTATATTGCAAGGCAAAGCCAACCATTTCATCTTCCATTTTGAAAGCTTACTCCAATCCATCCTCTCCAACTAAATCCTAAAGTTTTCTTGCAATCTACTAACATTTTGTGGACTAGCTTATACAACTAGTCATAATGAGGCATGGTCATTGTCGGGAGAACAATATTAGTTTCAACTAGTTTGCCAGTGTAAAGCTGTACCTATGCATGTCTTTAGAGTTTTTGCTTCTAACTCATAGAAGCAACCACCTACTAATGCCACTCACTAATACAGTTCCCATTTAACTAATAACATAATGGTGCATAACATTCTCTCTATTTAAATTCATAATGCCCTTATCATAATACATATTGAAGATCACCATCGATCTAAATTTTTGAAATCTTCTTCAATACATTTAAAGTATCAAGTTTGGGGCTTTTATGGGTTTCCTAAATAGCAACACTCAATGCTTCATCCTTTAAAATAGATTTTATTTAGATGTACAATAAAAAGGGTTAACTTCATAAAAAAATATCGACACCATATGTCAAGGCACTCTTGTTTTGAGTTAACTTGCTACTATTAAACTCAACAACATACCTCTCCTCCTAATAGCCAATCCTCATCTTAAGATTCCTATACATAAGCTAGTTGACAAGAATTGCCCACATTTTAAGCTCGCTTAGTTAATATTTAAGCAGTGGACTCCCATCACCTTAATCCAAACTTATTATTGAAGTATGTATTACAATAATAAGTTATTCATAGCATGGTGAACACAAAACTTATTTGAAAAATAACTTATTAAACGACTTTTCATATCAAGATTTATTTGAAAAACCAAAAGCAATGCACTTTGAGTTAGGATTATTAGCTTAAAATATCAAAACAACATCTAAGCCAATAGGTTCGATTGACTAACCCAAAAGACCAATCGATCAGGATCCTTGGATTGATAGGAATCCAAAAGTAGCATGTTTGTTAAGCCAACTACAAATTTTAGATGGAATGATTACTAGGACTTCAAGCAAAATTTGATGGTTTCATGAATGAATCAATGAAGACTATTATAAGTTATATGGAGACAACATTAGAACTAAGCAAGAGCTCAATTAACTCATCATTGGTTCATGAGGTAAATGCAATTTCAAACATGAAGACAATTATGGATTGCAACTTATTTGATTACAATCAATTTTCATTGAACTCAATTGTAGACTTTCCAAAATTGCTAGCTTAGAGAATATTTGTTCCATTATTAGCGATTATCTTTTTGTTATTAAATTAATTTTATTTCCTAATTAGTTAGGATTTATTGACAATATATAAATAGTCTTTTATATGGTATGGAGGATAACTTTTGAATAATATTGGAATTTGCTTGAGAGAATCAATATCATCTTATTTTAGTTCTCATTTCAATGGCATTTACATAAAAAAATTTAATTTTTTTATTCATCTTTTCTTTTTGCATCTATAACTAAAATAGTTGTGAATGTTGCAATATTAGAGATCATTGACTTGTTTAACTTTTGCTTTCCAATAACCTAGTGTGTGGTGAGTGAATGAAACAAATGAGATTCAATATTGAGTTCATTAGTTAGATAAAGAACTGAAAGAAAAAAAAAAAGATTAGAGTGGAAAACAACAAGTGAGAGAAAGAGTTTATTAGAGAGTGTTGAATGTTATTGAATATAAGTGAAACATGTAAGGGTGAAAAAGGTAAAATTAGCTGTTGTTGGACTTACTAACTATGCTATTATTTGTGGGAGCAACTTGTGACTAGTAGGAGGAGGAACTAAGAGCCACCCATTAGCACTTACTAGAAATTAAAGGATATGATGAGAAAGCGATTTGTTTCTAGTCACTATTATAAGGAGCTCCATCAGAAGTTGTAGGGATTTATTAAGGGATTTAGGAGTATTGTAAAGAGATGGAGGTATTGATGATGAAAGTAGGTGTAGATGAGGATAGGAGGGTTATTGTGGCAAGATTATTGACTGGCTTGAATCGTGATATTGCCAATATCGTAGAGTTGCAACATTATGTGGAGTTGGAAAACCTGGTGCATATGTTAATGAAGATCGAGCAACAACTCAAAAGAAAAGTAGTTAACTAAATCCTAACTTAAAGCTTGCTACATCTTTGAGAGTGAATTAGAGGAGTGAAGAGAGGTTTACATCAAAACCTAAATTGGCACCCTATGAGCAACAAGAAGAGGGGCCTTAGTAAGGGAAAAGGTAAACTTTAAACTCAAACTTGCTCTCATGATTTAAGATGTTTTTGATGTAATTGAGTAGGTCATATAGCTTCACAATGCCCAAGTAAGAGGGCTATGATTGCAATTGGTAATGATGAGTATGTCATAGTAAGTGAGAGATGAGGAAATGCCACAATTAAAAGATGCAAGTGATGATGAGGTGATAGCTCCCCTTGATGAGTTGCTAGTTATTAGGTGTACTTTGACTACATAGGTTAAAGAGAGTGACATAGATTAATAGAGGGAAAATATTTTTCATACTACATGTCGTGTGAAGGAGAAAGTATGTAGCCTAATTATTAATGGGGGAAGTTACACCAAAGTAGATAGTATTAACTTGGTGGAGATGTTGAGTTTGCCTACACTATATCTCCCTAAACCTTATAAGCTATAGTGGTTGAATGACTTTGGTGAGGTTAAGGTTAATAAGCAAGTGTTGCTGAATTTTTCTTTTGAAAACTATAAGGATAAAGTGTTATGTGATGTTATGCCTATGTATGCGAGTTATATTTTATTAGATAGACCATGAAAATTTGATAGGAAGGCGCATTATGATGGTTTTAAGAACCAATACTCACTGGTTAAGGACAAGGAGTGTATCACACTTGCACCATTGACTCTAAAACAGGTGTATGATGATTCGCTATCATTGAAGAGAGACGATGAGTTGATGAGAGTAGGTGAGTCTATGAGGAAAAACAAGAGAGAAAGTGAAAATACTAAAACAAGAATGAATGAGAGTACAAAAAGAGAAAGTGAGAGTAAAAGTAAGAGTGTGATGAAGAAAAGCAATTGAGCTATTATGCTAAAAAAAAAGGGTGAGATCAAGAGTGCTATTTTGACAAAAAGCTAATGATTGTACTTATGTACAAGGTGGCTGATTTGAACACTAATGAGCTTGATCACAATTTGCCTATGTGTTTGTTATGTCTCTTTTATAGGATTATGAGGATCTATTTCTAGAGGAAACACTAAGTGGATTACCACCTATTAAAGGTATGAAGTATCAAGTCAATTTCATTCCTAGAGCCACTATTCTAAATCAACCAACCTGTAGATGTAGTCTTAAGGAGATAAAGGAGACTTAGAGGTGGGTGGAAGAGTTGTTGGTGAATGGATTTGTTAAAGAAAGCATGAGCTCATATGCTATACTAGTGTTGCTAGTACCCCATTCCTAAGTTAGATGATATACTTGATGAATTGCATGGTATTTTTGTTTTCTCTAAAATTGATCTTAAAAGTGGTTATCATTAAATTAAAAAGAAAGAGGATGATGAATAGAAAACTGCTTTTAAGACAAAACATGGTTTATATGAGTAGTTAGTTATGCCCTTTAGTCTAACTAATATAATCAACACTTTCATGAGATTAATGAATCATGTGATGAGGCCATTTATTGGGAAATTTATTGTGGCTTATTTTGATGACTTTTTGGTGTACATTAGGAGTTTAGATGAGCATATTAAACATTTGAGATGTGTGCTTGATGTGTTGAGAAAAGAAAAATTGTATGCCAATTTGAAAAATGTTCTTTTTGTATGGAAAAAAAGGTTGTACTTTTGGGATTTGTTGTGAGTACTAAGGGGACTAAAGTGGATGAGGAAAAGGTTAGGGTAATTAAAGAGTGTCCAACTTCTAAGAGAGCTGCTAAAGTTAAGAGCTTTCATGGGTTAGCTAGTTTTTATAGGAGCTATGTCAAAGACTTGAGTACACTAACAATGCCACTCACTGAAATTGTTAAGAAATCTATTGGATTTAAATGGGGGGATGTACAAGAAAGGGCATTTAATTTGATTAACACAAAATTGTGTATTGTACCTTTATTAGCTTCGCCTAATTTTTCTAAGACTTTTGAGATTGCATGTAATCCTTCTAAGATTGGCATTAGAGTCATTTTGATGCAAGAAGGATGTCATATAGTGTATTTTAGTGAGAAATTGAATTGTACTACATTGAGCTATCTTACATAGTTGTTTATTTTCATGGTCTACAATATTAATTAATTGTATATTGTTGACTATCTAATTGAGTTAAGGAATTAAGCCATTACATAAAAGTGATCATTTGGTTAATTAATGGATAGAATTATTAAACGCATCTCATTGGTTTTTTTGGTATAAGCCATAATGTGTAGAAACCCATGTATTTTATTTCATTTATTATGATGGATCATAATGAAATAAAACATTAAAGGCTGTGAATAAGGTTAGATACTTAGTTAAGTAGTATGTATAACATTATGGTTTATCTTTTTTTTTTTTTCCAATTCTCCCAACCCCTTTAATCTTTTCCACATCTCATCGATGAGAAAATAAAGAAAAAAAATACTGCTATAGGCTAGAAGGCAAAACCCTTCAACATTTGCTTTTACTATGAATTTAGGTACGTTTCCACATACGAATTTTATTATAATTTTGTACCTTAATTTCACATGTGAGATCTTGTATTATTTTTCATGGAAATATAAAGTTTTTTTATTTACTACATACATATCATAAGGAACTCTATTCCTTGGTAAGGAGGATGTTGTGGAAAATGCACTTTCACAATTATGCCTTATTTTTACTCTTAATACTAGGGTGTTAGGTTTTAATTCATTAAGAATTTGTATTCTAGTGATTTTGACTTTTCAACTATGTATGAGGCGTGTGAGAAAGTTGCATGCAATAAGTTTTATAGGCATGAAGATTGCTTGTTTAGAGAAGGAAAATTATGCATGCCTATTCATTCCTTGAGAGAGTTGTTTGTGTGTAGATCTCATGGGGGTGGATTAATGGGATATTTTGGAGTAAACGAGACTAGATATTTTGCAAGAGCATTTTTATTGGCCTCATATGAGAAGAGATGTGGAAAGCATTTATAGTCAATGTGTTACTTATAGGAAGACTAAGTCTAGGGTATTACCATATGGACTTTATATACGTCTACTCGTACCTAGTGAACCATGGGTCGACACATCAATGGATTTTGTGTTAGGTTTGCTTGGGAAAAAAATGAGGTTTTGATTCAATTTTTGTTGTGGTAGATAGGTTCTCAAAGATAGCACATTTTATTCCATGTAGTAAAATTGACAGTGTAGCGCATATTGTTGACTTGTTTTTTAAGGAGATTGTTAGATTGTATGGCACTCTTAAGAGCATTATTAGTAATAGAGATGTCAAGCTTTTTAGCTACTTTTAGAAAGTGTTGTGAGGTAAGTTAGGTACCAAACTATTGTTTTCTACTACTTGCTATCCATAGACTAATGAATCGATTAAGGTTGTTAATAGGACTATAATGACATTGTTACATGTTGCGATTCAAAAGAACTTAACATCCTTTCAAAGAGAGCGGGAATGATAGGAGTCCAAAAGTGGTAGGCTCGTCAAGTTAATTACAAATTCCAAATGGAATGATTACTAGGAATTGAGCTAAAGGACTTCAAGCAGAATTTTATGGTTTTATGAATGAAGCAATAAAGACTTGTAAATTATTTATAGACGACATTAGAACCAAGCAAGAACCCAGTTAATTTATCATTGGTTCATGAGGTGAAGACAATTTCAAATGCAAAGACAACCGTGGATTGCAATTAAATTAATTATTGCCAATTTTAATTGAAAGCAATCTAAGACTTTCCAAAATTGCTAGCTTGAAGATTTGCAATCTTTTGAATATTCATTCCATCATTTGTTATTATCTTTTTGTTATTAAATTAATATTTCATTTCCTAATTAGCTAGGAGTTATTAACAATACAATATAGTCTTTATTAACAATACAATGTAGTATGGAAGATAACTTTTGAACAACATTGAAATTATTTTAAGAGAATCAATATCTCCTTATTTTAGTTTTTATTACGCTCATACACTATATCAAGGTGATTTGATTAGCATAATTCAGTAGGTTGTGGTTATTTATATCCAAGTTCTTAAATTTGCTTAATCAAAGGGTGGGGGTCTTTTCATTAATTAATATTGAGGTTCTTGAGATACTTAATGCAAGGGTCTTGTTAAAATAATACCACTAACTCTTTGTTAGTTTTCTCAACGGGTTAAGATCTAAAATATCTTTAGCATTCTTGGGTTTGTAACGATGATTTTGCATCATAGACTCTACTACATCTCTATTAGACAATGGCTCTAGTTGACTTCTAGGATTGGTCATTGGATTGGAAGAGGTGCCGGTTGATAATTCCTCTTAGAAATTCCCTAATTGGCTCCTAACATATGCTAATCGACTAATCCTTGCTGTGTTCAACTATTCTAAATTGGATTATCTTAGATTAACTATTAGTTAAAACCTTAATTTCCTCTTTTTCTACTTTAGATTAGAAATTAATTACAAATTTAATATAAAAATTTCAATATTTGGAAAATGGACTTGTCATTTATTGATTCTAAGATTTAATCTTCAACTACATGTAAACTTGGTGAATACATGGAGAATTACAACTATACGACCCTCAAATCTAACTAAGTTCTTGATTTTACTTAAAATGTGGAGGAAAGGAGAATCCTTATCTAGGATGGTGCATCATTTGGATGGGCTCTTGGAGAGGAAATTTGAGTAAGAATCTCCTATGTTAAGGTTAAGAATAGGAATGATCATGGGGTAAATTGGAGTGAATCAAGTGCTTACCATTATTTCCCTATGGTAGAACAAAAAAGAAGAAGAAGAAGAAATCCTACTATTGTCATTGTCATAGCAAAATTGGTACAATACGATTTTATTACCATCATTCTTGTACCTATACACCATTATGTTGCACTTGAGAAAATAAAAATGCCTTTTCCCAAAAGATTTATCTACATTAAAAAAATCTAATTTTACATGGAAAATAATGCAAGACTTAAAAATATGAAAAAAAAAAAACTTCATTGGATGTTAGTAAGCACATGTTTATTAGGAGTTCTATAATATAATACACTTAGACAGTAATTGATTTGTAACTTTTTGAGTTCTTGAACATGACAAAATTTGTTGTACAATGTTTGGTTTACAAAAGAAACCTAGTATTAGACAAAACCAAATTTATCCCCTTCATTATGGTACAATAATTTAGGATGGGATAAAATAGAATCTTGTAACTAGAATTCTAAATTAACAACTCTTTTTCTAAGCACCACCTCACCACTACCACCATTTTCACCACCACTGCCTTGACTTCACAACCATTATTGTTACCACTACCATTTGACCATTAACACCTTGACCTTACTATTACCACAACCACTAGCACCATTGCCTCCACCACAATCATCACCTCTATCGCCACTGCCATCACAAGTACCGAGTCATCGTTTTCTATCACCACATAATTATTACTACACCCTATACTACTTTCTCTACCATCACCACCTTAGAAACCTTATATGCCAACAATGCCACTATTATTATTATAATACTACCATCATTATACTATAGCCATTTCTTCATCACAAACATCATTGCCACAATGATGTAAGGCAAGTGTACCTATCAAATTTTTGTAATATAGTGTATTAAATATATATATATCATCCCATAAGGATTATGAGTACTAATACTAACCCACATTTTATTATCTAACTAGTAAATTATAAAGATTAATTGATTTAAAACCTATGACTGAATATTGACTAATAAACCAGAGATTAAGTTGAAAGAAAGAAGAGCAAAACATATTATAATTGGCTTTAAGATGGTAAAACTAGTATCTAGACTCTATTTCCCCTAGGAATTATGATATGACATTCACAAAATTCATTTAAATCCTTCTTAATTTCATCAACTGAGGGAATTCCTAAATTAGTTTAATAACTTACTCAAGCTTACTAATCTTAATTTTAAAAATATCTATTGTAATGTCTTCATAATAACATATTCCAAAGACTGCATTAAAAATAATAAATTCCCTTAAACAAATTAATTAATTCCAAAAGAAGTATGTAATTTATCTCTAAGATTACATTAATTCTCTTAAAACATGTTAGATCCAATTACACATCAGATTTCTTAATCCTAATGTATAATATCAAATAGATAAAATAATACTATAGAAATATTAATCTAAACAAAATCAAAACATAAAAATGAATCAACAAATCTAAGAATTCATTAAACAATAATAAATCCAATCATATAATAATCATAGGATCAACATGTCTAGATACTAAGAAAATTTAAGCTCTAATCATGTTGAAAATAAAAATCCTCAACGATGTAGAAACATGCATCATAAAAAAAATCTAAGAAAAATCTTAAATTCTTGAAGTACATAAAAATAGCTTTTTATTCTCTCTAAAAACCCTAGAACAAATTAAAAAAGAAAAAAAGGTGTTTTCTTCTATCATTTTAGTCAAGCCCCACTTGTCCTTTATATAGTAAGTTTTAAAAATTATGTTTTTTTTAAGGCTAACACATCGTCTAACATGGTCGTGCTTTGAGTCATGTCAAATTTGTTGGTAAAAAACTTAGAAAATTAGATGTTGCAGTAAATACGTCGTGTCTATTAAACATGCTTGTGTCTAGCCCCTATGTAACTCTTTGTTTTATGCTTCAAATTCAACACATTTTGGACATGGTCATGTTTGGGCTATATCTATTTTCTAAACTTTATAACTTCTTCTATTTAGCTCAAAATTGAGTAAAATTAGATTCCTTTTCTTCCTTTCTAATTAAATATCCATCAAAGCCCTAAAATCAAAATATTACTTAATTAAAATTCAAATTCTTCAAAAATACATCAAAATAAGGAAAAAATATTTTAAATCTCACACACACACACACACACACACATATATATATATGCTTAAATGTAGGGAAGTTTGATAGGTGCTTAATTATATATATATTGTAAACACCCCATTTTTGCCATAGGAATGAACAATAATCAATAATAATCAATTTCCAATTTTTTCCAATTTTTCCCTAATTTAGCAGAAATAATAAAAATATTCAAAATAATAAAAATAAATAGGAAAACACATCAATTTTGAAAAATGATTTCAGAAATGGCAATAATAAGCAATAAATAATTTTTATAAATTTTTGAAATTTCAAAAAAATACAAAAAAATAAAAAAATCGCATTGAATATATGCAATTTGTGAAATTAATAAAATCAGGAAAATGGGCTAGCCCAGCTGGTCCGGACCATGGTCTAAGGCGCGCGCAGGAGGGCTCGGTCGCAGGTTCAAAACACGGGGGAAGCAGTTTCCGCGTTTTGTTTTTTTCTTACTTATCCAGGACACATGGCAGCCTCTGATTGGCTAGAGGGAACGCACGTGCCGGGCGCGTGATCATCTCTTACCTCGGGTCCGAGATCGCCGGTGAAGGAAAAATTCGAATTTCGGCCGTTTCGATTCAATTTTTTGCACAAATCCGAAAGATCTTCAACAGAATTGAGATAAACATCATCCAATTGGAATCAAATCTCAACGAATCAAAGGATTTACACGAATGGAGTTGGTTTATTTAACTGTCGATCCGATTTGCTTCGATTGGAGGAAATCTAAGCTTATCCAGCTCGATTTCAAGCGCCTATAAATAGAGGAGGAGGGGAGGAAGCCAAATCAAAGATCACAATTGAGAGAAAGTGAGAAAAGAGAGCAAATCAGAGAGCATCGGAGGAAACCCAAAATCGCGATCACCGATCGGAGTTGAGCCACCACCAGGAGACGTTCTGAGAGCGAACCACCGCCACCATTGGATTTAGCACCCTCGAGAAGCAGGATTCGACACCTCACCTGTTGCAAAAGGCCGCCGGAATGAGCACTCCCCGCCGCCGTGACCGACCGATCCGACCCGACCCGATTCGACCTGATCGACCCGACCCGGGCACCGACCCGGATCCAGATAAGTCGGATTTTCCGGATTTTTCCAATTTATTTCGTTTATTTATTTTTATTCCGATTTTATTTATTATTTGTTATTTATTTATTAGTTTGTTGGTTATTTATTTATTTATTTGTTTATGTTTTATTTTCAATAAATAGGAAAATGTTAGAAATTAGATTTCTTTAGGATTTAACAATGTAGAAAAATAATAATAAAAATGTAGAAAAACAATATAAATATTAGAAAAATAATAATAAAACTTTAGGTTTTAAAATAGGATAGATAATAGTTTAGGATAAAATTTTTAACAAAAATTATAAAAATCATAAAAAAACTACAAAAATCATGAAAACTCATAAAAATTATAAAAATTGTAGAAGAATAAGGAAAAATCGAAAAGAAAATAAAAAAATCATAAAAATCATAAAAAAATCGTAAAAATTACAAAAAAAAATAAAAAATTAATAAAAATTCAAAAATTATAAAAATAGAAAAAATAAGTTTTAGCACTTAGAAAAATCCTTTTCTTCAAATAACTCCAAAATTGATGTTTTCCCCAAAAAAACATTTTCAAAAATCAAATCAAAGCTTAGGTTTAGATTTTTTTAGAAAAATCCCAAAAATGTTAAAAACATAAAGCAAAAGAGATTTCAAAATTAAAATTCACAAACACACTTAAAGTTTTCGGGAAAAGCGAACTACGGCTTGTTTGATCCTAATTAGCAAGTACGTAGGCACCCATTTGGGTCAACCTATAAAATGAAATAAAAAAAAATCATTTTCTTAGAATAATAAAAAACGTAGTAAAAAGTAACAGAAAAAAAATAAAAGACATTTCTAGATAGGAACAATTTTAGGAAACTAGGTGGTAACCGTAAGGTTTTAATATGTTAGCCTCCGGACTTAGAAACTCTGGTTTTCCCTTTTCCTCTTTTCACAAAAATGAGAAGAGGAAATCACGACGACTAGTAGTCCAAATTAAGAGTAATCCGCTCCTTTAGTCTTAATTCAATATTTCCCAACAACAGTTGGGTGGCGACTCCGAAAATCAAACGAAATTCCTAATTCAAGTCGAGGATCTACACTAGATGAGCATAGGGTCTAGTCTAGATCGGATTAGGAATGGGAATTCAAAAAATTAGACTCGACATATATATATATATATATATATATATAATTTTTAACTAAAATGAAAGCAGTTTTATAGGAAACATTGTCTTCAACTTCTACATTAGGTAATTTAAAATTGATGCTTAATTTGTTACCGGATGCAGAACTTAGAGATTGGGTAGTTTTCTCAAAATATTTTATTACGATTAACCCTTTTCTAATGCAATTTAAATCCGCACCTATATCAAATAGAGTAGTAGTGTCTAGGATAAATTCATTATTTATCCTGATTGTAATATATATATATATATATATATATATATATATATATATTTACGCACCTATCAAACTTCCTTTGATGTGCTCAAAACCAAGCCCAAGCACATGCAAATGAATCAAAGAAACAAACCCCAACTCTTAAACATAAACCGGTTCAACTGGAATAGACTTTGCGTCTCAAAAGATGCAATTAACAATCCATCTATGTAATCTTCACCAAATAACAACAATTACAAGTGAAATCCACATGAATTATATCAAGTAGAATAGATCAAAAACCGTGATTTCAACTTCTTCATACAATTCCCATTCACGTCACAAATGAAGATGATGATAAGAAATACTAAAACAATCAATCTTATAACAAGATAATTGATCACAAATGCAATAAAAAATGTGACCAAGAACTTTCAAATCAACCCTAGATATGACTCACTAGTGATAAAATGGAAACACAACAAAGAAGGAATTGATACTACTCACAATTGCTCTTTGTTGCACTCGCCACAATTTCAACTCTTGGAAATTGAAATTGATAAGAGAAATTGGATTTAGGAAACCCTAAGCCCTCTCATGAAAATGTGAAGTGTATTATGAAATTTTTGGCCTCCTCAAACCCTACTTTAAGCAAGTATTTATACTTGCTCCCATTAGGGTTAGAAAATTCACAAAATTACAACTATTCCACTTTTAAGGTGGCCGGTCCTAAATGGAAATTACAATAAAAATGAAGTGTCCCAAAAGAAAATACAACATAAAATAGTCCATAAAACAATTACAAAGTACAAAATATTATAAATCTTCATGAGCCAATGCTTCATAATGGAAATAATCGCTGCGGGCCTTTGAATGCAAAGCTGATGATGTCCCGTGGCCATCAGCTAATGTAGGACATGTTAGCGTTCCATGGAGAATTATTATTGTACCTGTAAGATTATTTCTCAAATACTTATTAGATGAAAAGAAAAGATGTAAAATATGGGTGATTTGGATCATCATCCAAATCGAGTTCTGAAAGTGTTGATGATGCCGGAAATTTTCTCATCATCTCCTCAGGCTTCTGAAGGATTTGCCCACAAATCTAGAGGGTCTTTTCCTGGACTGAAACCCGATGTTTGGAATTGCTTGTTAGCTGAAAATCTGGAAGAACTATATGTGCTTTTGATTAGTTCCTAGAAAGAATAAACCTTAGACGGAGACAAAGGAGTCAATAAAATCCGAGTACCATCCTTTTGAAACATGTAAGTGTTTCTAAACCCATCATGTAACATCTTTCTATCAAATAGCCATGGTCGACCCAGTAGTAAATGAAATGCATACAGAGGAAGCACATCACAGATAATCTCATCACTATATCGATCTCCTATACTGATTGGTACCATTGCTCGTTGTGTAACATGCAAACTACCTTAGTTGTCCAACCAATGCACTTTACACGGGTTAGGATGAGAGCTAGTGGTTAATTGTAAGTTTTCTACCAATGCAGTAGATATGACATTAGTACCACTACCACTATCAATAAAAAGCATACATAGGTTACCTCGAATCTGACAAGGTGTGTGGAATAGATTCTCCCTTTGTATGTCCCTGGTTTCTGGAGAAATAGTCATAACCCTGTATAATACATTAATAGGTAAGTATTTTCCTCCCTTTTTATCCCCATGTGTTTCAGCATGTTCATCATCATAATACTCTTGTAAGGCTAAGGATAAATCTGTAGGCTCAACAGTCTCTTCCTCATCATCTTCCTTGTTACCCTCCATGATGGTCATCACCCTTTTATTGGGACACTGTGTAGCTATATGTCCAAATCCCATGCATTTGAAACATTTAATCTAGCGCATCTTCCCACTAGTTGACCCTTGTACCATCTGCCTTAAATCAAATCCAACTACCTCTTTGCCTTTCCTAGAAACATTTTTCTCCTTTTCTGTAGTAGGCATAACTTTGTCTACAACCCTAAAATGCTCACCTGCTCCCTTTGACCCATCCAACTGACCAATAACCCCCATGGGCTTTGTATTAGTACTAGGCCTGCTCCTAGTAACCTGGAATGAATATGATCGCCTCTATCTTTCCACTTTCAAGGCTAACTGTATAGCTTCATCAAGTGTACTATATCTCTGAAGCTTAACTACACAAGCTATCTCATACTTCAACCCAGATACAAAACGTGCTACGGTTTGTTCAAGAGATTCAACTGATCCACATCTGATCACTAGTGTCTTAAACTCCTGTACGTAGTCATCCACTGTTTTACCCCCCTGTCTCAGTGTTTGGAGATGCATAAATAACTCTTGCATGTAGTGTTTCGGTACAAACCTCTTCTTTAAAACTCGTTTCATGTCTCTCCAAGTGTATATTTCGGTCTCTCCATCCCTTCGCTTACTGATCACCATATTTTTCCACCACAAAGCGACATACCTTATGAACTCTACAGCTGCAAGATGTACCCTAGAGTCATCATCAATCTCATAACACTCGAAAAGACCCTCAACTTTGTCTTCTCAGTCTAGGTAATCATCGGCGGAACCCCCTACCATCAAATGAAGGCATCTGTAGCTTCACATGCTCTAATCCTCGAGGTGGTCTAAATTCCTTGTCTAGGTATGGATTAACCCCAAAATTATCATCTCTGTCTTCCCTAAGAGCATGATAATCTCCTTCTACTCTTTTCCCCAAATTTCCTCCAACTGCCCCTTCTCTCTGGACATTCTGAGGAGCTATTTTAGGTGGTGCCTGAAGGTTTACCACAGGTGGCGGTGGTAATGTCATCCTATTAATCTTTGTTGCTAATGTAGCAACAATTGTGGTAAGGTCTTGAATTTGTTCATCTAGAGTTCTTCCACTTGTATTTCGACGACTTGGTCTGCCACCTACTTAGCTATTGGCCTCATTGCCAATGCCCCCATTCACATTTACTTTATCATTTTTGACATGGTTATGTTTTGATTTTTGGAAATGCGATTATATTGGTAGACATTAGCATTGGTGGTAATGTTGAAAATGCTAATTAAAAGAATAATATTTTAAAGGGCCTTCTCAAACCTAACTGTTAAGCAAGTATTTATACTACTGCCCATTAGGTTGAAATGCACAAAATTACAATTTGGCACTTTAGTTCTCCTAAATAGAAATTACAATAAAATAATGTACCTAAAGAAATTACAACAAAATATTCATAAAACAATACAAAGACAAAAATATAATCTGCATGACTAATGCTTCATAAGTGAAATAATTGCTGGGCCTTTAAGCAAAGCTATGATGTCCCTGCCATTACTAATGTAAGACAAGTTGTGTTCTCATGAGAATTATTAATGTACCTGTAAGAATTATTTCCAATATACTATTAATGAAAAAAAATGAATAAAATATGGGTTATTATCATCATCCCAATTGATATAAAGTGTTGATATGCCGAAATTCCCACAATCTTATATTTAACAATTGCTTTCCTCAAGCATTAATCAAATCAACAGAGATAAAAACTAGTCAACTTACTACTGATCATATTCAATTAAAAATTATCTTTTAACTTGTAATAGCATAAAAATAAACTTAGATTATATTGCCCGTTCAAAAGAAGTTAACTACAACTCTGATACTTCACTTAACCTAAAATTTAAACATATAAAAATTTGCAAAAAATTATACTCCTAACCAAGAAAAGTCATAACACTTATAACTTCTAAAATGTATACCCCCTCTTAAATTTGCTAAACTATAACTAAGAAATACATTTTTTCAATATTCTCTTAGTCATTCTCTATATATTTTGTTAGAAAGAGTATTTTTTTAAGTAGTTTCATCAATTAGTAATTCTCAACCAGTTAGCTATAGTTTTAAGATACCCTTAAACCATCCACTACCTTTATTTAAGAGAGCTCAGTTACTTGTGTTTAGCCTTTACATAGACTTTTCTCTTAACCTTTTTAGCGAGCTTTTAGTCGATAATCTCGAGCCCATCACTTAAGTCAATAGGTGTCATTCCATAAAAAGGAGGCACCCTGTAGGCTTAATTACTCGACTCAACGAGACCTATAGCTAAACTTTATTCAATTAATTTATCATCTTTATTTATTTTATCTCTAACTATATCGACTTTTCAAGAAATTTTCAAATGATAAGTATCAATTATTTATTGATCAAGGATTATAGTGCTTTAAAAATATCTAAGAGGGAAATTTTTTATCAAAGAAAGTTTACAAGAAATCCATGACTAATTTTTAACTAGTGATGTTATTCAAATTTCTAAATCTTAAAGCTCAAAATTAAATAGTGACTCTAATCTATAAAGATTTTGATATTCAATTTAAGTAAAGCATCATTAAAGCATTTATCGATCAAACATTCAATACTGATGTGCCTAAAACCAAGTCTAAGCACATGCAAAACCAATTTGAAAGACAATTAGACAATGTCAATCAAACTAGCTTCCAATCACATGAATAATGGCATCAAATCTCAATGTTTATAACCAATTCCTCAACACCATGTGATCAAGATTGAAATGAACCAAATATGTTTAGCTCTGATACCAAATATGATGTGCCTAAATTAGGGGTTGAGTAGATGTAATTGAAACAAATTATAAACCTCAATGCACTTGTTCAATCTTGGCTTAAAACTCCAATAATTTGCGTGAACCTTAATAGAGAGCAATGAAATCCGAATGCTCTAATTTGCAAAGTAACATTTCCACAAGGATAAAATCCTTCAAATAATACTAAATACAAATGAGTGCCATGTGAATTACACACAAAACAACAAGAACTAATTCAAAGATCCACTTTCCCAACAAAGTGATCCTCGGTTCAAATGAAGCTAAATTGAAGGTTAAAACTTAAGGGCTAAAACCAATCAATTGTAACAACATGAAATTGATTACAAATGTAATCTAATTTGGTCAATAACAACCCAATTCAACTCTAGATATAACTCACTAGTGATGAAAAGGAAATTGCAATAAGGAAAATTTGATATTACTCACAAATTAGCCTTGAAGCCACTGGCCATAACCTCAAATTAGGATTTGAAATTGGTAAGAGCAATTTGTGGAATTAGGCAGCCTTAACCCTTAACACGTGAAGTGTGTCTATTATGAAAATTTTGCAAAAGTCCCTCAAAACCCTACTTAAGCAAGTATTTATACTTGCTCCCTTTAGGGTTAAAAAGTCCACAAAATTACAACTATGCTACTTTTAGGATGGCCGGTCCTAAAACTCAATTACAACAAAAAAAAGTGTCCCAAAAGCTTACACATAAATATTCTAAAGAAATAATTACAAATACAAAATAATAAAGATCCTTAAAGAGCTAATGCATCGAGGCGATGTTGATCACAGCGGGCCAATGGATGAGAATCTGATGATGTCCCTAAGTGATCAACAAATGAGAGTCATTTAGCATCCCGTGGAGAAATATCATTGTACCTGTAAGATTATTATTCAAGTATTTATTAAATAAAAGGAAACAAAGGGTTAATATGAATGATTTGTATCATCATTCAAATCAAGTTCTGTTGCCATCTAGGTTGTCGGAAAAATTTCCATCAAATACTATCCAAAGCGTTATCATGTGAGGACCTAGGCTTAAGTAATAATGTTGAAATTGAAATAGTGTACATATATATGTATTGTAAAATGAATGTATATATATGTTATATGCTATATTAAAAAAATGCGTGAATTATATGGACATATATATATATACATACATATATGGAACATATATATATTATATTATATTATATTTATTATATTATATGGCTAGGAAAAAAAAAGGAAAACCTTATAGAACACAAACTTAAACCTAAACCTACACTAAGTATAAGTAATATATTATATATATATATATATATATAGACATATAGAATAGAGAGAGAAGGAGACAAAAATCATCAAATTACAAAAAAAAAAAAACTAAAACTCTCTCAATTTCATCTGAATTTTCTAGGCAAATTGCAATTGAAACTTTTAACATACAATTATTAAGAGAGAGAAAAAAACAAGATTGAAGTAGGATGCAGCAAGAATTTGAAGAAATTGAAGAAAAATCATAGTTAAATAGGGGAGGATTTAGTCTGTTCAATCGAAGGGGTTAGGGTGAAGTTGTTGCTAGGCCAAGCTCGGGTTAAGGTTTTGGGTAGGGGAGCCTAAAGGCCGGTGAATGGAGCTGCCCCTCGTAACACCCGAAACTTCTTATTTTTGTTAAAAATATCAAATGTTGATGAAAATTTATGATTTTTGGTATTTCAGATAATTTTGTATTTATATTAACATGGTAGTTCTATTTTGGTGAAATTTGAATAAGAAATATGTGGTTCTTAAGAAATGCCCTGTTTTGGTCGAAAATTAAATTGGAAAATGAATAGGGCAAATGATATAGTTTTGATGTAAGTTTTAGTATATGAGATCCTTATATGATGTAGTAGATCACCAAATCAATAATTGTTTAAATTGGAGTCATTTTTTATTTTTAGTGAACTTTTCAAGCCAATTACCCTATTCTGGCTGAATTCAATTATTAGAAAAATTGGGGAATTTGATTTGATTAGTTGAATTTGATGTTTAGTTAAGGTTCATTGAAGTATAAGATGATGTTAAGAAGCTTAGGTTAGTTACGAAACAAAAACGGGAGCATTCGGTGTAAAATCATGATAATTTAGAACTATACGATTCGATACATAATTGAATCGAGATTTAATTACATTAATATATAATAGAGCGTAATATACTCATATGTATATGAATAAGATATTGTAGGAAAATGGTGGATTATAAGAGGTTAGGATGGAATTTAGGGGTTTGGAATATTGAATTAGCAATTTAGGGTTCAGTAGAGTAAATGGAGTAACATTGATTAGTATACTGATGATCCAGGTACTTCTGTTAAGTGAGGAGGACATAGGAATTTGGCTGGTGCAATTGTTTGGATTGGCATATATTGTTTCAAGTGAGTACCCCCTTAACTTCTCTCTTAGTTATAAGTAGTTGATAATGTAAAACACTTGTTGTTGGCTGAAATTACCTATACGATCACTTACTATAATCAATGCAAGAGGATTGTTGAGTTATATTAGATTGTTGATGGCTAGTTGTGTGTCCTGATATGGTTGGATTCTAAGAAAAAGGGAACATTATAGAAATCCTAGAATGAGAGTTGGGTATTGGATTTGATTGTATTGTTTCTGATTATATGTGATGTAATGAACATAAATTGATGAATGCTTTATGATTGTGATGTAATGCTCTGTTATTTTTAGCTTATTGAATGGGGTTTATATGACTGGTTGAGTTTATACTATTGTTGTCTCGGTAATGATGAAATATCTAAATGGATAATAAAATGAAAAATTGATCGTTGACATGTATAACTTCATTAAAGTATACCTAACTAATTTTGGGACTCAAAAAAATCAAATGGGGTTTAGGCTATAAATACCTACTAACCCAAAATACTTAATGTAAGGAAAGTCCTCTTCTTTGCCTAGTAAGTTTGTGGTACGATCTTTGAGTCAACCTGGATAGGTTTGAGGCATAGTTGACGAACCGGCTCGGTTTAGTGACCTATAGGGATTTGGTCACCCCTTTTGTTCGAGGTATGTGAAAGGCAAACTGAATGTTTCTAACTAAAAAGAATATGTAAGGATGCCTTAATTAGTTAAGAAAACATTGAGTTTTGAAAACTACATGAGCGTAGTTTATCTACCAATTGACAAGCTCTACCTAAGTGAATTGAAAAGTATTTGTGACTTGTGAGTAAATAGGAGAGACTTGAAATGGTCTCTAATGAAAAGGTTATGAGTTTGGTAAAAATGGAATTATAAGGAAAAGTTCATTAAGTAAGATCATGGTGATGTTAAAATGTAAGAAATTGAACTGGGTTTCCTGCGAGTATAGCTTTAATTTGAAAACTTGCTTGCTTGAGTAATCACTTTCAAAGTATTTGATAATATTGTTGGTTAGTGTTATGTGATTTCATTGTTTGTTTTTTTTGGGTTGCTTGATTATTTACTCACTTTGCTTCTTAAGAAGTTGAGGGGTTAGTGTTTTTACTAACCTTAGGTACAAATACTGAAGAATAAGTTGCTGGAGGCTCGGGTTTTTAGAGAGTGTCAATAGAGGCAAACAGGCCTTTAGTTTCCATTTTGGAACCTTTGTTATTTTGTAATAGGATATCCTGTACATGATGTTGTAGTGCTTGTAAATAAGATCTATAGGTGTTGATCTTCGGATTGTAATGTAGATATATGTATGTATAAGGTTGGATTTGTAATCTCTTTGAGCCACTTAGGGTTACAGGATTAATCATGGCTATGCTTACTTACCGGGAATGCAGATCCCGATGGTTTATATATATATATATATATATATATATATATAAGGTATGATGTGATAGGAGATTTTAAGTAAAGGTGTTTAGATATGATGTAGATTTAAAATGATAGCGCTGATAACATCACTTTATAAGATGTTTATAGAATTACATACAGGTTGGAGTTACAGGTTTAGGAATAACTAAATTTGCTTTATCTTTAATTCAGAGATGGCATAGTAATTTACCTACAGGTACTAGGGATAGTTACATGAATGTTGAACAGGTTCAAAAATCAGACTTAATAGGTCGGTCGCTACAAGGTGTTATTAGGGCTTAAGTTTAGGTATTTTGATCAAACCCATGTGAGCTTGTGTGGGGTGGTTAGGTTGAATGAAGACTTTATGGTGTGATGTGCTTAATTGGCTAAAACACATTCAAATAACAAATGGAAGTAATTCCAATCAACAAATCTATAAATGGCGTGAAATCCACAAACTCCAAATCCTAAATGTCCAATGATAATCACGTAAGCAACAATGATAATGACAATTCACAATTTGCAACTTCCGAAATGGATTATACTAAACACAATCAAAAGGATATAAAATAATTGAGTCCAACCCTAAAAATTGCGTGAAAATTACGGTAAAAGATAAACTAATTCCTCACTAGATATGACTCACTAGTAGGGAATTTAGATGGATTTGATGTGGTTGATACTACACATAATAAAGATCAAATCCCCACTTGCCACACTTCACTCAAGAAATGATAAGAGTATGTGAAAATAGAGGCAACCCTTACGTTTTCTAATATGAAAATATGGTTCAAAAAGCTCCTACAAACGTTACTTTAGTAAGTATTTATATTTGCTCCAATTAAGGTTAAAATGTCCAAAAATTTACGTCTATGCCACTAATGTGGCCGGTCCTAATTCAACAAATTACAACAAATCAAAATGTCCCAAAATGATTACAAAGTAACCAGTTCAAAGAAAAATAACAAGTATAAAAAAGAGTATTCAACGAGCTGGTTCTTTAAGTCAAGCAAATAATTTGTTGGTTCAGTTCATCTTCGGTTTACGTTGGTCCATGAATAACCCACAAGCTAAGTTTTAGTGAGTTTATCCATCACCTTATAAAACCTGACAAGTATGCTTGTTGGAATGTACAATAAATAAGTAATAGAAAAGAAGTTAGTATATAAAGATTTCTAGGGTCGGTTTATTCAAAGAGGACCTTCATCGCCAATTTTTGAAATCCTTTGGCTCTTGGCCTAGTGATTAGGTCTTATAAGATTTTGATTCCTATCATCTCCTTAGGCCTTAAAAAGATTTTTGCTCAAATCTAATAGATCAAATGCAGTAGATACTCTGTATCCTCCTAGCAAGTTATCTGAAGAATTTTCAATACAGTAACCCTGTATCTAAAATACCACAGGGGGTGATTGCTTTCTCTCCTCCATTTTTAGGATATACCTCATCTACAACAAATATAATGGTCCATCATCCACTAAGACCTCCCCTATCTCAAATTGTCCCACTGATATTGTTTTCTCCTTTCCTGTTTCACCTATATGTCTTTGACCCTCTTGGTCCTTTAATGGTTTACTTAGCTGACTGTGAACCTCATAACCTACTAATAGTAGACACATCTGCTTGTGAACAGTTTGGTCCTCTGAAGGTTGGCTCATCTGACTATGAACCTTAGGAACCTCTGAAGGTTAGCACACTTGTGTCTGAATAGTTTAGTCCTCTGATGGATGGCTTGTGTGACTATGAACCTTAGGAACTTCTGAAGGCTGGCATATCTGTTTTTAAACAGTTTGATCTTTTGATGGTTGGCTCATGTGATTCTGATCTTCAAGAGTCTCTAATGGTTGACTTATCTGTCTTTGCATCTTTTGGACCTCTGATGGCGACATAGGGTTCAATACTATATGTTTACAATCTTATTGGAACATATAAGTATTTCTATACCCATTATGTAATACCATCTTATCATATAATCATGGCCTGCCAAGTAATATATGGGATGCACACATAGGTAGAATATCACATTTAATCTCATCACAGTATTTATCCCCTATACTGAAAGGTACCCTAACTTTTTAGGTCACATGAAGACTCTCCTGATCATTCAACCAATGTAATGTGTAGGGTTTAGGATGTGGGGTAGTTATAAGTTTCAATTTCGATACTAATGAGGCAGCTACAACATTAGTACAACTACTACCGTCAATAATAACGACATATAAGTTTCCTTGTATCCTACAAGAAGCATGGAACAAATTTTCTCTTTGTCCATCATCAATAGTTAGATAAGAAGTCAATACTCGATGTGTTAAGTTAGTAGAAGGATACAAATTATTTGACATGGTTGATCACTATCTTTAATAAGCCATAACACACTTCAACACCTATGGTTCAATCAAGCAACCAAGACAATAAATACTTCTTGTCACTTCAAGTATAGTAAAATAATTGAAGCACAAATAAATACTTCTAAATGATTAAGATATTAAATTTAACTAACAAGTGTTTAAGTAATGAGTCTCATTAACCTTCATACTTAAATGCTTGTTTTTGAATTCAAATTGCATTACTTAACTTTCCTATCTTGCTACGGTTTCACACCCACAATTAGTCTTAATGTGCAGCACCTTACACTACACACAATCCTTCAATTCTACACCAATTTACAACACCTCAAGTGCAGCACCTTCCTTACACAACACAAACTTACAACAAGTGGCAATCCTTCACTATACACTCACATCGCCACACACTCTACACATACAACAATTCACTTCACGGTGCACTAACTTCACCACAACACTACTTCACGTGCAGCACCTTCACCTTAACAGACACACTACTACACATTGCACTTTTCCACTTCAAAACTCCCTTACACTGCCACACATACACACACAACACAATTTACATCGCAATCTACAAACAAAGGTAGCAACAAGATTCAAATTCAAATTACTCCACTAAATACAACCTTCTCTACAAATGGTAAAAAAAAAACAATTCAAATTCAAATAACACTTATTCAATGCTACTTAATGAGTTGCTTCAAACTTAAAGAAGGTGTTTGAATTTCAAATATCTTCCTATCCTACGCAATTTCAAATATGAAAATGGTAAATTGTACTCCCCAATTCCGAAATCAACAACATACAATTCACTATCACACTTTTCTAATCTTTAATTGATCACTTTTCTCAAAAGATCACAAAAATCACTTCCCCTAAATCAATCACGGTCAACTCAAGAAATAGGGAAATCACAATTGCTCCACATCTACAACAACAAGCAACAACTACAACTCCTCAACAACACAATTAAACAACTCAATCTCTACTTCACAATTTCGAATCAAAATGCTAACTCAAGAACCCTAAAATTCTAAAATCTCAATTGCACAAATCCCTTCTCACAACCAAAGCTTTGATACCAAAAAAATGATGTGCCTAAATGATCGAATTCATGCACATGAAACCAATTAAAGAACCACTTCAACAAATCCCAAAAATGGTGTGAAGAACAATTTCTAAACAATCCCTAATTGTATGAACAACTTGCTTTGATACCAAATTATGATATGCTTAATTGGCTAAAGCACATTTAAATAACAAATGGTAGTAATTCCAATCAACAAATCTATAAATGGCGTGAAATCCACAAACTCCAAATCCTAAATGTCTAATGATAATCACGCAAGTAACAATGATAATGACAATTCACAATTTGCAACTTCCGAAATGGATTACATTAAACACAATCAAAAGGATATGAAATCGATTAAATCCAACCCTAAAAATTGCGTGAAAATTACAATAAAAGATAAGCTAATTCCTCACCAAATATGATTTACTAGTAGGGAATTAGGATAGATTTGATGTTATTGATACTACACACAATAAGGATCAAATCCCCACTTACCACACTTCACTCCAGAAATGATAAGAGTATGTGAAAATAGAGGCAACCCTCACGTTCTCCAATATGAAAATATGGTTCAAAAAGCTCCCACAAACCTTACTTTAGCAAGTATTTATATTTGCTCCAATTAGGCTTAAAATGTCAAAAAAAATTACGTCTATGCCACTAGTGTGGCCGGTCCTAAATTCAACGAATACAACCAAATAAAATATCCCAAAATGATTACAAAGTAACTGGTTCAAAGAAAAATAACAAGTACAAAAAATAATCTTCAACGAGCCAGTTCTCCAAGTCAAGCAAATAATTTGTTGGTTCATTTCATCTTTGGTTTACATTGGTTCATGAATAACCTACAAGCTGAGTTTTAGTGAGTTTATCCATCGCCTTGTAAAACCTGACAAGTATGCTTGTTGGAATGCACAACAAATAAGTAATAGAAAAGAAGTTAGTATATAAAGATCTTCGGGGTCGGTTTGTTCAAAGAGGACCCTCATCGCCAATTTTTGAAATCCTTTGGCTCTTACCCTAATGATAGGTCTTATAGGATTTTGATTCCTATCATGGTGTGTTAATTGATTTAACTTACCTAATTGTGAAGTATTTGTGTATTATGGAATACAGATGCTTGTTTAAGAAGTTTAGGTGTTTGATTTTTGATTCAATTATGTAGATTTGATTGTTGTAAATGGAATGTGGAAGAGGTCGAGGCAAAGGTAGAGGAAGGAGGACCAGGAATGTGGTCCCTCATAACCAGCAAGAGGAGTTACCTCCACCACCTTCACCACTAACTCCATAGAATCCAATGTACTAGATGTTTGCTGCAATGCAAGCTTGGGCTGAAGTTATGACTGCGGGATCAGGAGGGGATAATTTGGCTAGGGTATAGAGGATTGTAAAGCCCTTTGATGGTAAGAGTTTGGACCCCACTACATCTGTGAATTAAATAAACTTTTTGGAAAGAGCTTTCTAAGTACATGATGTTCCTGAGGATAAGAAGGTGGACTATGCTTCAGTATTATTAGAGGATATTACACATGATTGGTGGGTATCATAGAAGCAGTTGATGGAAGCTCCAATTACTTAGCCAGCATTTAAGGATGTTTTCCTAAGTCAGCATTTTCCCTCATGTGTATAAGATAAAATGAGGGAAAATTTTTATGAATTGAAGCATAAGGGCAGGAGCATAATGGAGTATGAGCAAGAGTTTAGTAGATTGTTGAAATTCGCTCCATTGGCCTATCAGAATGATGAAGAGGTAAAAGTTGATAAATTTCGTGCGGGGTTGGATATTTACTTTTAGGCGGAGTTGAAAAGAAGTAAACTTGTGACTTATGCGGAGGTGTGAATGAAGCCCGTGTATTGGAACAGGTGAGGGATATGAAGTGTATGGAGGGTCCTTCACAAAAAAGGAAAGATGGAGATAGTTTTGGACAGTTTGGTCATACTTCCCATAATTGTCGAGGTAGGAGTGAGGGAGGTCAATAGACTCAGGCTTAAACTCAGGCCCTAGCACCTAAGCATGATCTTAATCTTAAGAGGGGCAGACCGTGACCTCAGGCTCAGGTGCAAGTCTTTGCTATACAACAGATAGAGCTAGCTAATGTGGATGATGTAGTGGTAGGTAAGACTACTAAACTTATCTGATAGTTTGATGGTTGAATAGTTGTAACGTAAATGAACCTATATATCTACATGAATGTGTAAGTGTATAAGTGTAAATATGTATATGTGTGTGAACTTTGATGTGTATAGGATGCTGATGCTTGTTTATGAATTGAGTAATTAATTTAATGAATGAATCTATATGTGTAAATATGCATGAATGTGTGTGTAGACATGAATTTATATGTATACATATTTGAAATAGTTGTATCTGTTTAGGGGTTAAACAAATTGTATTAGTAAATGCATGCCTATAAGTATGTGTAAGTATGTATATGTAAACGTGAATATATTGATGTGTATATAGGTGTAGACATGAAGTAATTAGGGCATGGATGTGACTACGCTTGACTTGTCATTGAGTAGGATGTTAACAATAATTGCTAGAAGTGGAATGTGATGTGTTTGATGATTTTAGGTGTGATTCAATTATATGGTAATCCTGCTAATGCCTTGTTTGACACTAGAGTAACCTATTCTTATGTTGCTGAAGACTGGGTGAGACAGAATGTAGCTCCACTAAAGAGTCTGAAATGTAAATATGCAGTAAGTACTCCTTTTGGAGGGAAGAAGATAGTAGGTTATCAATTGGAGAAGGGTAATGTGGTGATTGAAGGGTAGGAATTGCTAGCTGATTTGGTTGTTTTTAATATAAAAGGGTATGATGTTGTCTATGGCATGGATTGGCTGACCAGGCATAAGGTGCATCTGAATTGCTAGGATAAAGTAGTATAGTTTCATCTATTAGATGAGGAAGCATTCAGTTTCAGAGGGAGTGTAAGGTGATCAGTACCCGAGATCATAGTAGCCAACAAAGCCTAGAAATTATTGAAGAAAGGATATATGGATATTTAGCTTTAGTGGTGGATACATAAGTGAAAGGGAAGAGAGTGGAAGATATCCCTATTGTATTTGAATTCCTAAAAGTATTTACCGAGGAATTACCAAGCTTACGCCCAGATAGAGAAGTTAAATTCAGCATTGAGGTAATGTCAGGTACGAAACTTGTATCTAGAGCTCCTTATTGTATAACTCTTATATAATTGATGGAATTGAAAAAGCAGTTGCAAGAATTATTGGATAAGGGTTTCATAAGGCTTAATATGTCACCTTAGGTGTAGGATTTGATTGTACTATTCCTGATTATATGTGATGTAATGAACATAAATTGTTAAATGCTTTATGATTGTGATGTATGCTCGATTATTTTAGCTTATTGGATGGGGCTTATATGACTGGTTGAGTTCATACTATTGTTGTCTCAATAATGATGAAATATCTAAATGGATAATAAAATGAAAAATTAATCGTTGACATGTATAACTTCATTAAAGTATACCTAACTAATTTTGGGACTCAAACAAATCAAATGGGGTTTAGGCTGTAAGTACCTACTAACCCAAAACACTAAATGTAGGAAAAGTCATGTTCCTTACCTAGTAAGTTTATGGCATGATCTTTGAGTTGATCCAGATAGGTTTGAGGCACGTTTGATGAATCGGCTCGGTTTAGTGACCTATAGGGATGTGGTTACCCCTCTTGTTTGAGGTAGGTGAAAGGTGAACTGAACGTTTCTATCTAAAAAGAGTATGTAAGGATTCTTTCATTGGTTGAGAAAACATTGAGTTTTGAAAAGTACATGAGGGTAGTTTATCTACTAGTTGACAAGCTCTGCCTGGGTGAACTGAAAAGTATTTGTGACATGTGAGTAAATAGAAGAGACTTGAAATGGTCTCTAATGAAAAGGTTACGAGTTTGGTAAAAATGGAATTATAAGGAAAATTTCATTAAGTAAGATCATGGTGATGTTAAAATGTAAGAAATTGAACTGGGTTTCTTGCGAGTATAGCTTTAAGTTGAAAACTTGCTTGCTTGAGTAATCACTTTCGAAGTATTTGATAATATTGTTGGTTACTGTTATGTGATTTCATTGTTTGTTTTTGTTGGGTTACTTAATTATGTACTCACTTTGCTTCTTAAGAAGCTGAGGGGTTAGTGTTTTTGCTAACCTTAGGTGCAAGTATTGAAGAATAAGTTGCTGGAGACTCAGGTTTTTGGAGAGCATCAATAGAGGCAAACAGGCCTTTAGTTTCCATTTTGGAACCTTTGTTATTTTGTAATAGGATGTCCTGTACATGATGTTGTAGTGCTTATAAATAAGATCTATAGGTGTTGATCTTCGGATTGTAATGTAAATATATGTATGTATAAGGTTGGATATGTAATCCATTTGAGCTACTTAGGGCTATAGGATTAATCATGGGTTGTTCTTACTTACCGAGAATATAGATCCCGATGGTATATATATATAAATGATGTATGATGTGATAGGAGATTTTAAGTACACGTGTTTAGATATGATATGGATTTGAAATGATAGCACTGATAGTGCCATTTTATAGGACATTTATAGAATTACATACATGTTGAAGTTACAAATTCAGGATTAGCTAAATTTGCTTTATCTCTAATTTAGAGACGACATAGCAATCCACCTACAGGTACCGGGAATAGTTATAGGAATGTTGAATAGGTTCAAGAATCAGACTTAGTTGGTGGGTTGCTACATATCATATACCAAATTGCAAATGAATGATTTCTAGGTTAAATAAACAAATTTAATTTCTTAAATAACTATAAATTTTATAACCCCCTTCTCTATACTTAGAATCATACATTATACTCAATGTATGAATAAAAAGAAAAACTAACAAAATAAAAATCAAAGAAAAAAAAGTTTAAGGAAGGTAGTGGGGAAAAGAACTAGCAATCCCTTGAATATAACATTTGTTCCATTGCAAAACATGCTTAGCATTTAAAGTGGTTGATCTTGAATGTTCTAAACATGTAAAAGCTAGAAAAAGGAAAAAAGGAATAGAAACTAAATAGCTATTAAAAGAAAAAATTAATATAGTTTATTTTAGCAAGTTAAATTAGTCTCATTAGTTATAGCAAAGAAAGTAAAGATAAAAGAAATTAGTCACTGTAATCATGATCACAATTCTCCTCATCTCCTTGTGTTCATGCCTAGAAAATTAAAATAACTAATTTAGGGTCAACATGGTTTAAACACGATTGTGTCTAAAGACCATGTATCTCCCATAAATAATTTAAATAGGGCACACCTAACAGGTGCTTAGACACGATTGTATCTAAAATTCATGTAAATCTCATAAATAGTTAACATTCTTTGGATGTTGTGACATGACCTTAACATGATCATGTCTATGGGTCGTGTCTCTCTTGGAAAAAAAATTAATTTCAAAACCCTATTAGACACAACTTATAGATGACTATGTTAAAAAGTTGTGTAACTTTCGAATTTATTTCTATAAACAATCATGACACAACTTCAACATGTTTGTGTTTGATGGGCATGCCTCATCTAGAGATTGTCTTGTATTCAACATGTCTTTGACACGATCGCATTTGGTGATTGTGTCAAACTCACCAAAAAAAATGGCTTGCTTTTTTTTTTTTTTCAGTAAATAGTTGTAAAAACAAAAATAAATCTAATTAAACTAAACTAAAATAAGGAAAACTAATAGAAAAACTAAACTTGGGTTGCCTCCTAAAAAGCGCTTTTGTTTAATGTTGTTGGTTCGACGTATTCCTCTTTTGCTAGTAAGGGGGACGACCATGAAAATTGTAGCATTCAAATTACTTGAATTTTTCTAGACCCTGACGCGGACTCTGATATGATTTCCTTCACACATAACTAAATCGTCAACAACAATCAAATAACTCCAATTTTTAGGGTTTTCTGGATTTTAGTACTAATGTTGGCGGCCTTGAGGTGAACTCGGCCGGCTTTTATTCAAGGCCGGCTTAAGGCTGGCCGGACTTCGCCTTGGGTCCTCCCGACGCCTATGTCCTCCTTTTTTTGGTGCTCGTATTTTCGCTCTTGGAATTGTATCATTCCCTCCATGTTGAAAATGATTCGACCTCGAATCTGTATCGTCCATCCTGCTAGGCCACATAAACAGACTCTTGTTTCCCTTGGGCTTCTTAAGGCAAATCAGTCTTGTGTGTTGTACTTCAATTGGACTCATAGGAAGAAGCTTGTATGTCTTGTCCTATTGTTGAATGGTATACTCATTGGTGTATCCATCATGCTTGGCTCTGAGGTCATACTGCCAAGGTCTTCCAAGGATCAAATGTGTAGCTTCCATGGGAGCTACATCACAAACAATTTCGTCAGTATAATCACCAATAAGCAATGGAACACGAACCTGTTTGTGTACATGAACAGCTCCCTGTAGACTCAACCAATGAAGTGCATAAGGTCTTGGATGCTGCTCCACCTGCAAACCCAATTTAGTAACCCAGTTTGCTGAAGCAACATTAGTGCAACTGCCTGTATCAACCACAATCAAACAAGTCTTTCCCTGCACCATGCTCTGGATATGAAATAAATTAGCCCTCTAATTAGGAACAGTTTCATCCTGCTGAACCATTAGCATATCTCCCTGTATTGGACTCGCTATTATGTCTTCATCTTCTTCTTCTGCCTCAGTACTCTTCTGTTCTTCTTCCTCACTCTCAACTTTGTCCCCTTTGATGACCATAACCCTTTTATTAGGACATTGAGAAGCAATATGACCAAGTCCTAAACACTTAAAACATTTGATATCTCTGCTCCTCTTTTGTTGTGTTTGGTCAACAATCTCACTAATAGCTGCTTTTCCCTTTTCCTTCCTATCCTTCTCCCTCTCACCATCATCTGATTTATGGTGTTGATATGATTTCTGATCCCGCCATCTCTAATCCCGCCTGCACTGATGCCGTTTTACTCGACTGGCTAATTTAATCACATCCTCAAGAGTCTGGTAATGCTAGAGTTCCACTACACTGGCAATATCCATCTTCAACCCATTGATGAATTGAGCTATGGATTCATCTGATGTTTCCCTGATATCACATCTTACCACTAATGTCTCAAACTCCTTCACATACTCTTCTATGCTCTTCTTACCCTGCCTCAAGGATTGCAACTCCATCAGCATCTCCTGTTTATAGTAGTCTGGCACAAATCTGCGTCTCATCAACCTTTTCATCAAGGCCCATGAACGCACTTTCTCCTCATCAGCCCTACGTCTCTCAGCTTGTAATTTGTCCCACCACAAACTAGCATATTCAGAGAATGCTAAAGACGCCTTCTTCAACTTCATGCGTTCATTCCACTCATAACAGTCAAAGACCTTTTCTACCCGTAGCACCCAGTTTAGGAATTCCTCTGGTTTACTACTACCAGTGAAAGGTGGAATTTTCAACTTGATGTTTTCAATCCCCTTACGCTTGTCAACATTGTTTCCTCTCCTATTCCTTCCACTACTAGCATCAGATTCACTACCAGAGTGTCTCCTCCTATTTCCTGCACCACTATGGCTTCTTCTATCCCTAACCTCCAATCTCTCCATAATCAATCTACGATTTTCTTGGATTTGATTGAACTCAGCCCTAGTCACAACCTCACCCCCATTATCAGCATCATTTCTATTGTTGTTGTTTTGAACACTTCCTTGCAACGACATCTCTACCCTTCAATAGTCAGCAATAGAAATTCACCAACAACCCAATTCCCAACAATAACCCCAAACACCAATTTCGCAGCAATCAACACCCAACAACTGAATTCAGCAAAAACCCCCAATTCTCAACTATAGCCCAATCACCAATTCACAGCAATATAATTCACAAAACAAATTTCCAAATTTCCCAACCAATAGCAGTATTGAATTAAAACTACAATTGAATTGAAAATCAACAACCTTACCACTTTAACCCTTGATCTGATCAAATCCTTCATTCTGAACCCTTACGAATCCAACCTTTGCTCTAATACTAAATGACGCGGACTCGGATATGCTATGAAACCAAATGATTAGAAAACGGATTCGAATTCCTTCAAACACACCAAATTGTCAACAACAATCAAATAACGCAAATTTTTAGGTTTTTCTGGATTTTGGTACTAATGAATAAAATCAAAGATATGAATAAAATTATCAATCTATAGATGCCAAGATTGATAAAATTAAACTATTTTGCAATCAAATCATAGAACAATAGAAACCACGTTCTATAAATCAATCACTACGGTTAAAGAATTCTAAGAATTCAATAACGATGCTCGCCACAAATTCTATATAAACCAAGAATTTGATAAGAACAATAAGAATATATTGAAAATCGATTCTCAATATTCTCAAATCTCCAAAAGAAGACTCACACACTCAAGTGTCTCTGTGTTTACAAAAAAAAATGATGCTCTCTCCACGAAAAAACCCTAAGGTCCCTATTTATAACATCCTAAAAATTTGGTAAGGAAACATTCAAGGCCGGCAACAAAAGTCAGCGGCCTTCTCTTAGGCCAGCAATTAATTACGACTATCAACATTGTTTCCTCTCCTATTCCTTCCACTACTAGCATCAGATTCACTACTAGAGTGTCTCCTCCTATTTCTTGCACCACTATGGCTTCTTTTATCCCTAACCTCCAATCTCTCCATAATCAATCTAAGATTTTCTTGGATTTGATTGAACTCAGCCCTAGTCACAACCTCACCCCCATTATCAACATCATTCCTATTGTTGTTGTTTTGAACACTTCCTTGCGACGACATCTCTACCCTTCAATAGTCAGCAATAGAAATTCACCAACAACCCAATTCCCAACAACAGCCCCAAACACGAATTTCACAACAATCAACACCCAACAACTGAATTAAGCAAAAACCCCCAATTCTCAACTACAGCCCAATCACCAATTCACAGTAATACAATTCACAAATTTTTTTTCCAAATTTCCCAACCAACAGTAGTATTGAATTAAAACTACAATTGAATTGAGAATCAACAGCCTTACCACTTTAACCCTCGATTTGATCGAATCCTTCACTCTGAACCCTTACAACTCCAACCTTCACTCTGATACCAAATGACGCAGACTCTGATACGATTTCCTTCACACACAACCAAATCGTCAACAACAATTAAATAACTCCAATTTTTAGGGTTTCCTGGATTTTAGTACTAATGCATAAAATCAAAGATATGGATAAAATTATCAATCTATAGATGCCAAGAATGATAAAATTAAACTGTTTCGCAATTAAATCATAGAACGATAGAAACCACGTTCTATAAATCAATCACTGCGGTTAAAGAATTCCAAGAATTCAATAACGATGCTCGCCACAAATTCTATATAAACAAGAATTTGATAAGAACAATACGAATATATCGAAATTCAATTCTCAATATTCTCAAATCTCCAAAAGAAGACGCACACACTCAAGTGTCTTTGTGTTTACAAAACAAAATGATTCTCCATCTACGAAAAAAAACCTTAAGGTCCCTATTTATAACATCCTAAAAATTTGGTGCGGAAACATTCAAGGTCGGTAACAAAAGCCGGCGGCTTACATTTTAGGCTGGCTCCAAGGCCGGCGGCCTTGAGGTGAACTCGGCCGGCCTTTATTCAAGGCCGACTTAAGGCTGGCTGGACTTCACCTTGGGTCCTCCTGATGCCTATGTCCTCCTTTTTTTGGTGCTCGTATTTTCGCTCTTGGAATCGTATCAGACCCTTTTGCTTGCCATGAATGAGACATTGCTGAATTGGGTTTATATAAATGCCATCTTGCAGACATGTGGAACCAATTGGGTTAGATATATTTAGGAAATAATAGGTATTGGTACTCTTAGGGGGTTGTTGATTTATGTTAAGTGTCTTGAAGGTTCTTTCTTCATCCTCAACTTTTAGAGTTAATGTCTAATTTCTTACATCTATAACTACCCTAGTAGTAGTTAGGAAAGGGCAAACTAAAATCATGGTGCTTTAATGTCCTCATTTGTATCTAAGATTTTAAAATCCATTAGAAAAATGAATGTATCTATCTTAACCAATACATCTTCAATAATGCTAATGGGGTACTTAATAGACTTATTGGCTAATTGAATGCTCATATGTGTTGGTTTAGGGTTCCTTAATCCTAACTTTTTAAACATATGATGTGGCATTAAATTTGTACTTGTAACTAAGTCAGCTAGAGCTTTATTTATTGATAAATTGCTAATAAGATAAGGCAGAATAAAACTTCTTAGATCCTTTAATTTTTGTGGTAGCTTATTTTACATCAGTGTAGAGCATTCCTCATTTAATGTTGCAGTTGATATCTCTTCCATCTTCCTCTTGCTTGAGAGTAGTTCTTTCAAGTATGTGGTGTACTTTAGCATCTATGATAAAAGCATCAATAAAGGGTAAGTCAATGAGTAGTTGTTTAAAAATTTCAAGGAACTTACTAAATTATTTGTTAGAGAGCTCCTTCTTTAGGCATTGAGAATAAGGTATGGGTAGTATGTATTATTTCACCTTTGGTGGCTCTTATACTTTCTTTTTCTTTAGCTTCCTCATCTTTCTTTTTAATTCCCCACTAATTTTCTATTCAACTTGCAGTTCCTTTCCACTTCTAAGGGTTACTACTTTCACATGCTGTATAGGATTCATCTAGTCGTTTCCTAGCAGTGTTCCTTACCACCTTTCACCCATCATTTTTGCAAGTTGGCCCACTTGATTTTCTAAGTTACGAATAGAGGCTTCTTGACTTCTTAGAGAATTTTTAGTATTTTGCAATTGAGCCTCATTAGTTTGAATGTATTTAGTTAAAAATTCTTCCAAACCTAATTTTTTTCTCTTGTGATGGGAGTCATTAGAATCCTGGTGGAGGCAAATTCATCATTTGTTGATTTTGGTTTTGATTGCTCTAAGAGAAATTTAGATGATTTCTCCATCCTGAATTGTACGAGTTGCTATATGAGTTGTTTTGTGGTCTAGAGGGGTTTTCTAAATAGTTTGCTTATTCCCAGTGATGATGAGTTCTAGTTCCTTCTATATTAACCTCTCTCAAGTTACATTGGGGATTGACGAAAAATGCATCTAACTTCCTGCTAATGGCATCAACCTTATTGGCTAAAGTTGTCATCGTATCTAATTTATAGATACTCGTTGCTTTATTCCTCACCTTAGCACCTTCCCATCGAGAGCTATTCATAGCTATATCCTTAATTAAGGATTGGAAATCTTTGGGTGTTTTAGTGTTTAATGTTCCTTTAGTAGTGACATCTATCATTTCCTTAGTTGATAAATTCAAACCATTTTAGAAAGTTTGAATTTGCATCCATAAGGGTAAGCCATGATGTGGGCATTTACTCAATAGCTCCTTATATCTCTTCCAAAGGTTATATAAGGTCTTGGCCTCCAATTGAGCGTAGAGTGATATGTCCTTTCAGAGTTTGGCGGTTTTAGCAAGTGGAAAGTATTTTCTAAGAAAATTTTGAGTCATATCATCCCAAGTAGTGATGGATCCCATTGTAAGAAAATTTAGCCACTATTTTGCTCACCCCCTTAGTGAAAAGGGGGGAAGAGTCGCAATTTGATTGCTTTATTAAAACCCCCATTAATCTTTAAGGTGTCGCAGATCTCTAAGAAATTAGATATGTAAGCATTGAGGTCCTCATCTTATAATTTGTCAAATTGAACAAACTGTTGCACCATTTGTATGATATGGGGTTGAATATGAAAATTATTGGCAACAACAGGTAGCCTGACGATACTTGAGTTAGCTCCAACTAAAGAGGGTCTAGAGTAATTAGACATAGTCCACCGTTGATTTTGGTTTTTGTCACCCATGATTTCTAACTCATCCTTTTCCTCTTTTTCCTTAATTCTTAGAGGAGAACCTTGATTTAATTTCTCTATTATTTGTCGAACTATTTTATATAGGCGCCTAACTATTCTTTCAATCTCTAAATCAAAGATTAGCACATTTGATGGAGTATTTCTAGTCATGCACTACTAAAAAAGAAAAGAAACTAAAAACCAAAAATAGAAAAAAAATGGTTAAATTAATAAAGTGATTAGTATTCTTATTATCAAAATCCTTTGCAATGGTGCCAAAAACTTGATGTGAGGCAATTGTACCTATGAAATTTTATAATATAGTGTATTAAATATGAATATCGTGTCACATGGATTACGAGTACTAATATTAACTTATACTCTATTATCTAATCGATAAATTATAAAGATTAATTAATCTAGAACTTATAACTGAATATTATTTAATGAATTAGAGATTAAATTGAAAGAAAGAAGAGCAAAACAGATTATAATTAACTTCAAGATAGTAAAACTAGTATCGAGACTTTGTTTTCCCTTGGAATTATTATGTACTATTCACAAAATTCATTCAAATCCTTCTGAATTTCATTAATAAGAAGAATTCCTAAATTAGTTTCATAACTTTCTCAAGTTTATTAGCCATAATCTTAAAAATACCTATTTGAATCTCTTCATAATAAGATATTTCAAAGACCATATTAAAAACAATAAATTCCCTTAAAAAATTAATTAATTTCGAAGGATTATGTAACTTATCTCTAAGATTACATTAATTCTCTTTAAACATGCTAGATCTAATTGCATATCAGATTTCTCAATCTTAATGTATAATATCAAATAGATAGAATAATATTATAGAAATATTAATAAAAAAAAATCAAGAATACATACATGGATTAAGAAATTTAAGAATTCATTGAATAATAATAAATCCAATCACATAATAATCATAGAATCCACAAGTTTAGATATTAAGAAAATTTAGGCTTTAATGATATTGAAAATAGAAACCCTCAATGATGTAGAAACATGCATCATCAAAGGAATTTAAGAAAAACCATAAATTCTTGAAGTATAGAGAAATAGCTTTCTAGTCCATCAAAAAAACCTAGAATAAATAAATAAATAAATAATCTTCTTCTCTCTTTTTGGTTGAGTTCCTCTTGTCCTTTATATAGTGAGCATAAAAAATTATGTTTTTTTAGGCCAATACATTATCTAACATAGTTGTGCTTCGGGTCATGTCAAATTCGTTGGTAAAAAGCTTAGAAAACTGGATGTTACAGTAGATATGACCTAGACATGGTTGTGTCTAAGTCATGTTTTGAAATTAATTATCCTGGAGAGATACATAACCAAAAAATATGGTCGTATCTAGCCCTTGTATAACCTTCTATTTCATGTTTCAAATTCAACACATTTTAAACTTCATAACTTCTTCTATTTAACTCCAAATTGAGTAAAATCGAATTCCTTTTCTTCCTCTTTAATTCAACTATCCATCAAAACCATAAACTCAAAATATTACTCAATTAAAGTTCAAATTCTTCAAAAATACTCCAAAACAAGGAAAAAATACTTTAAATCTTACGTAATATATATAAGCATATATCACATAACTATTGTAGTTGATGCATTATTAATCCCTCAATTGCATAATACTATCATTGCCATTATTATCCTCACATAAACACCACCTCATCATCACCATTGCAACTACCAATATACCATTAAATCACTATTACAACCATAATGGTTACTATGTTGGTGGAGAAGAGTCAATAATAATGGTGTATTACAATGGTAAAAGGAAGTAGTGATGGAAGTGGTGGTATAATGGGCCATGCTATACTCCATATCCTATACTATGAACCAAACACTAACATAGTGTGGCATAGCTTATGCATTTTAAATTACATAAAAAATGTAAGGATTAAGACCGATTATGTTTCCATAGAGAATGGAGCCTCTATTCAATCATGTTTACTCTATTAATAACCATGATGGGTGTCGAATCCAACAAAAATAAAACCTACTCCTAAACAATTATATGATTTGCATATAGTGGTGAGTAGGGTCGAATCCACAGAGATTGGTTAAACTTATTTCTATCTAAGGAGAATAAAAAGGAAAAGGAAAATGGGGGTTTTGGTTTGTGAATCGAATAAAGCTAAAACAAGATAAGAAAGTTGTATATTGATAAAAAGCCTAGCCAAAGGAATCAAGATGGTTTAATTCTAGGAATTGATCATCGATGCAAATGTTGTCTATTCTTGTTCTAGATAAATTGGTTATGGTTATTAACAAGCTCTAACAACCTATCTCTCCTTACTTCCTCGATAACCTCAGACAAGCGCTTTGAATTATTTCTCTTATTGATTAAACAACCCTTAGACAAGCGCTTAGGATTTAATCTATCGATAACATTAAGATCTAGAGAGACCACCAATTCATGCCAGTAGATTATAAGATAACCTATTTAAACATGATCACACACCTCCATAACATGAATTCGATCATCTCTTTTATAACCAAACATGTTATTGCGTCACTAAGACTAGAACAATCAAACAATTACGGATTTGACGTGCTGGTTGACAATATATTAACTTGCTAATTGAGTAGAAGAGCTCTATTCATACCAATCAACAAAGATAACAATGACAAAACGATCAGAAGATATATGAATACCCGAAAGCAAAGAATAGAATAAATACAAGTCAATTAGACCTCACAATTCGTGGAGAATTAAACATCTATGACCCTTTGGCTAGAAAAGTAGCTTAGCTACTCATGTTCATCAATAAAATGAAAATAAAAAGTAAAAACATAATGAACCCGGTTGCTTGCTCTGCCTCCAAGATGATCCAAGGTTCTTCAAGATCCAAAGATTCAAAAGTTCTCTCGACCCTCTAGGGTTGGCTCTATTTATTTTATTAGATGGATAGCATGTGATCTTTTGCTAGCAAGATACGAAAATATCTTTCCTTTTCCAAGTAGATTTCGAGAAGTGAAGATTCGTCTGCCTGGCACGCCCCACCACACGGCCGTGGGTCAAGCCGTGTCATCCTCTGTGCATATTCTTCAAGTCTTCAACCGCGCCCAGTGTGAACCACGGTTACACACACGGCCAGATTTCAAGCCGTGCCTTCATCTGTGCATAATCTTCAAGTCTTCATCCGTGTCCAGTGTGAACCACGGTTACACACACGGCCAGATTTCAAGCCGTGCCTTCATCTGGTTGATGTTCCACACTTTCTTCTCATTGGCACACCTAGCTTCCACCACGGCTTCAAGCACGGTTTATCCCACGACTTCCACCACGGCCGTGCCTTAAGCCGTGTTTCTCTCTGTTGTAAGTCCTCATTTTCGCCTTCTTGTCCAGTGTGTAACACGGTTTGAACCTTGGTCGTGCCTCAAACTGTGCTTCCTCCGGTGGTGTAATTCCTTGTCTTGATCCAAGTTGTAGATGACTTCTCCAAAATACTTGAATTAGCATCCTTGACTCCATTTAACCTCATTTATCACGATGATAGAATTAAAGTACCATTTCCTTATGATTTCTATAAAATCAATAATAATTTAACACAATTTATACTATAAAGATTGAGTATAAAATGGCTCTATCAAATTCCCCCACACTTAAACTCTTGCTTGTCCTCAAGCAATTGCATCAAATCAATTGAGAAATCTGTCATAAATTATACAAGCTTTCTTTTCATCATTCCAAGCATCTATTCATTTGTAATTCATGACTTGTAATTTAATGTCTACTACTTCAACCAAACTGGTTTCCTGTGATTAAATTACTATGGACAAAATTCAATAGCTAATCTAAACAAAACAAACTTTAATCCTCATGTTTAGCAAAAGAATTTTTATTCCAAAAGTAAATACTTAATCCACTAAGGAAAAACACCCAATTAAACTTCATTGGACATTAGCAAACATATAATCCTTGCAACATAAAGTAAAAGCATATAGTATCAACTCTTTCCATAGATTTTCTCCCTTTTCTAGTCTTGTTTTATTCAATGAATGTTTACATTCATGTTCTTTTGATTTATTCAAGCATTTGTTTTGACGGGTTTTTGCCCGCTTCTTTTCATGAACTTTCGCCTTTTTTCGCCCTTATCGTTATAGTGAGTTCATTGAGTCGGCACATCCCGAACTCATCACTCAAGTGACTGGGTTTTGAGATACCCCTACGGACTCTTCCTCACGCTAACATTCAAGTTTGAATACTCTTAACTCAATTACTTGAATCATTGGAGTAATGGCTATGCTTGATTTTGATTTTTTTTTTTTTCAAAGAGTATATAGTAGCTAATATAACCTAGAAGTAAACTTGTTTATTTTTCACTTAAGGACTCGACCTACTCTTAGACTTCCAATTCTAAAGCTAAATACAAGGTAAATTTGTTTCTTAAAGATTTCACTACTTAATTTTAACCATGTATTCTAATCACAGCAGTGGGTGAGTAAAACATTTGAACAAGTCAATTTCACATTTTGTAGATGCTTATTACAACATTTAGTACAATATCTAGATTTCATGATAATTTTGAAAAAATTTGGCTTAAAATTGCTTAAGGACAAACATTCAGAGTATAAGTTAGTTCTCTATTCTCTATATTTTATTATCCTCTCCCCCACACTTAGCTTGAACAGTGTCCTCACTGTTCCTAATTCAGCACAATTGAAGAGGAATTAACAACACAAAGGTCATTAGAGAATAAGAGAAAGGAAATATTGGTACTTCCCTGGTATTAGAGTGCTCCCTTTAAGCTCTGGAAAGTGTCATCTAATGATATGTATCCTTGCTGCAGCCGATCCAAAGAGTTCAAAACTACACTAAAATCAAAACAAACTAAACTAAAACAAAACAATTTTTTTTTTTTTTACGTGGGTTGCCTCCCATGAAGTGCCTTTCTTTAACGTCTTTGGCTAGACGTTCCTGGCTAAATATTCGGATAAGGATTTTGATTCCAGCCTTGGTGCCTGTGGTGATGGGTTAATAGCATCCGTAACAAAAACAGGAGAGATATCGTTAGGATGTTTCATGGCATCATAAATGTTAAATTTAATCACTTCACCATCAAATTCCATAGTGAGGGTGCCATCATTTACATTGATTTTCGTTTTAGAAGTCTTAAAGAATGGTTGCCCTAATAATATCAGTGATGAAGTATGGGAATCACTATCGTCCATGTCAAGCACATAAAAATCAGCAGGAAAAACCAACCCATTGACTTGAACTAAAACATCCTCTAGAACTCCCTCAGGATAAACATTGGACCTATCAGCAAGTTGAACAATAATACCCGTTTCCTTTAAAGGACCAACATTTAAACGTTGATAAACAGACAAAGGCATGACATTGATAGAAGCTCCTAGATCACACATGGCTTTAACGATTCCAAGATTACCTATTTTGCAAGGAATAGTAAACATACCTGGATCCTTGCATTTAGGAAGAAGCTTCTTCTGAATAATAGCTGAAACATTTTCACTCACACTAATCTTTTCATTGCCTTTCAGCTTCCTTTTGTTAGTGCACAAGTCCTTGAGGAATCTAGCATAGCGGGGTATTTGCTTAATTGCATCAAGTAAAGGAATATTTACCTCGACTTTACGAAACGTTTCTAGAATCTCTTTTTCTTCCGCTTCCTTCTTGGATTTCGCTAATCTAGAGGGGAAAGGAGGTGGTATCAATGTGACCTTCGATGGCTCAACTAGAGAGTTGCTAATCTGGTCGCCCTGCTGGCTCGGAGTCGAAATCTCTTTCTTGGTCTCTTCCTCAAGATTAGATGGATGTCCTTTCTTATTTGATCCCTGCAATTCTGTTCCACTTCTCAAGGTAATTGCATTAACGCTTTGCTTCGGGTTTGTAATAGTTTGAGAAGGTAACTTACCTTGAGTTTCTAACCTATTGACAGCAGAAGCAAGTTGGCTTACCTGATTCTCCAAGTTGTGAATGCTTTGCTTTGTTTCCTCCTGAAATTGTTTGGTATTCACGGCAAGTGATTTAACAATTTCCTCAAGGGACATACCTAAAGTGGAAGGAGCTTGGGGTACGTGGTATGATGGCTTAGGCTGGAATTGTTGGACATGTTGAGGGTTATTGCCATATCGGAAGTTAGGATGATCCCTCCATCCAGGATTGTAAGTATTTGAGTAGGGGTCATACTTCTTTTGCGGTTGTCCTGGAAATCCGCCTACAGCATTGGCGTGTTCATGATTGTCATCTTGCAATGTGGGGCACATGTCGGTCAGATGATTAGGAGCAGCGCAAATTCCACAAGCTTTCACCTGTTGGGTATTTCCAAGAGCTAGCTGCTGCATAAGGGAGGTAAGATTAGAAATTTGATGTTCAAGGTTAGACACATTTACCTCATTTACCTTCCTTGAAGATGCATCATGCCTATACCCAAATTGTTGCGAATTGGCAGCTATAATGGAGATCAATTCCCTAGCTTGACCAGGGGTTTTGTTTACTATGGCGCCTCCACTTGCAGCATCCATCATCTTTCTTTCCATCGGAAGTAGGCCTTCGTAGAGATATTGGATGAGGAGTTGTTCGGATATCCCATGTTGTGGGCAGCTTGCACACAGTTGCTTGAACCTTTCCCAATACTCATGAAGAGTCTCGGTGTCCCTTTGTTTTATACCACAAATTTCTCTTCTTATACCAGCGGCTCTGGATGCGGGGAAGAATTTGTTCAAGAAGAGTCTCACCATATCAGTCCATGTGTTTATAGAACCTGGAGGCAAATAAAACAACCAATCTTTAGCTTTAGTACTTAAAGAAAATGGAAAAGCGCGTAGCTTGATTTGATCGTCGGTTATTCCTTGCGGCCTCATACTAGAACACACTATATGGAACTCTTTCAAATGCTTATGAGGATCTTCATTCTCAAGACCATGAAAGGTGGGTAGCAGATGTATTAACCCAGATTTCAACTTGAATTCCACGGCTAGTTCGGGATAGTGAATACAAAGTGGTTGTTGATTCACATCCGGTGTAGCCAACTCCCTTAAGGTTCTCTCGAGATTTTCCATGTCGTCCTCTTTTTCAGAATCAAGGGATGAATCAGACAAGTCCGATACTAAGTTCGGTCTAGTGGATGATCTAGCTTCTTGTCGTAGTCTCTTTAGAGTCTTCTCAATCTCCGGATTATAAATTAGTTCACCTGTCTGAGAAGAATGAGTCATACAAGAATAGAAATAAATTTGACACCAATCCCCGGCAGCGGCGCCAAAATTTGATGGGTGTCGAATCAAACAAAAATAAAACCTACTCCTAAACAATTATATGATTTGCATATAGTGGTGAGTAGGGTCGAATCCACAAAGATTGGTTAAACTTATTTCTATCTAAGGAGAATAAAAAGGAAAAGGAAAATGGGGGTTTTGGTTTGTGAATCGAATAAAGCTAAAACAAGATAAGAAAGTTGTATATTGATAAAAAGCCTAGCCAAAGGAATCAAGATGGTTTAATTCTAGGAATTAATCATCGATGCAAATGTTGTCTATTCTTGTTCTAGATAAATTGGTTATGGTTATTAACAAGCTCTAACAACCTATCTCTCCTTACTTCCTCGATAACCTCAGACAAGCGCTTTGAATTATTTCTCTTATTGATTAAACAACCCTTAGACAAGCGCTTAGGATTTAATCTATCGATAGCATTAAGATCTAGAGAGACCACCAATTCATGCCAGTAGATTATAAGATAACCTATTTAAACATGATCACACACCTCCATAACATGAATTCAATCATCTCTTTTATAACCAAACATGTTATCGCGTCACTAAGACTAGAACAATAAAACAATTACGGATTTGACGTGCTAGTTGACAATATATTAACTTGCTAATTGAGTAGAAGAGCTCTATTCATACCAATCAACAAAGATAATAATGACAAAACGATCAGAAGATATATGAATACCCGAAAGCAAAGAATAGAATAAATACAAGTCAATTAGACCTCACAATTCGTGGAGAATTAAACATCTATGACCCTTTGGCTAGAAAAGTAGCTTAGCTACTCATGTTCATCAATAAAACGAAAATAAAAAGTAAAAACATAATGAACCCGGTTGCTTGCTCTGCCTCCAAGATGATCCAAGGTTCTTCAAGATCCAAAGATTCAAAAGTTCTCTCGACCCTCTAGGGTTGGCTCTATTTATATTATTAGATGGATAGCATGTGATCTTTTGCTAGCAAGATACGAAAATATCTTTCCTTTTCCAAGTAGATTTCGAGAAGTGAAGATTCGTCTGCCTGGCACGCCCCACCACACGGCCGTGGGTCAAGCCGTGTCATCCTCTGTGCATATTCTTCAAGTCTTCAACCGCGCCCAGTGTGAACCACGGTTACACATACGGCCAGATTTCAAGCCGTGCCTTCATCTGTGCATAATCTTCAAGTCTTCATCCGTGTCCAGTGTGAACCACAGTTACACACACGGCCAGATTTCAAGCCGTGCCTTCATCTGGTTGATGTTCCACACTTTCTTCTCATTGGCACACCTAGCTTCCACCACGGCTTCAAGCACAGTTTATCCCACGGCTTCCACCACGGCCGTGCCTTAAGCCTTGTCTCTCTCTGTTGTAAGTCCTCATTTTCGCCTTCTTGTCCAGTATGTAACACGGTTTGAACCTTGGTCGTGCCTCAAATCGTGCTTCCTCCGGTGGTGTAATTCCTTGTCTTGATCTAAGTTGTAGATGACTTCTCCAAAATACTTGAATTAGCATCCTTGACTCCATTTAACCTGATTTATCACAATGATAGAATTAAAGTACCATTTCCTTATGATTTCTATAAAATCAATAATAATTTAACACAATTTATACTATAAGGATTGAGTATAAAATGGCTCTATCAAACCACAACGAAATCATTTTTCTCTCAATTATGCAAGTGGCATAGGAAATGGGACATGCAGAATTTTTCGAGCTAATAATGTAGTAATGTCCATTGTCTACATAAAAATTGAATTAGAACTATAATACACGATATTATACACACACACAAATAAATAAATAATATAAGGCCTAGGGCAATTTCAAAATTTCGAAGGAGAGGCAAGGGTAGTTTTGCCTTTTCCAACGAGACTATATATATATGAAAAATGGCCTAGGGTTCCTTTCTTTTCTACACATGTTCACAATAGCCGCCTAGAGACACAAAAAGAGAGAAAGGGAGAGAGAACCTCTTCAGGAAAATGTAAAGCAACCTGAGGAGGTAGCACAACTAAGAAAAAAGGTATGGTTTTTATCATTCAATACATATTTTATTAAGAGCACACTTACCCACGAAATTTAATTGATTGTTCATAGAAATCAAACTTAAGGACAGATTAACTAAGCATGGGAGTGATTAGATTGGGAGTTTCAAATGAAATTCGAATAAGGTAAGAGATATTAATGCGTATGTTTGGATCTACGTAAGCTTAAAAGTAAGAACTTAGGAGATTGGATGAATCAAGGATAGAAAGATTTGGGTTCATGGGATTGGTCGAAAGGTACATGACCTTCCAACAAGGTTGTGTTATAACTATTTTGAATGTAATAGTATATCGAGAGATATACGATCCTTAACATGGTCGTGTTATGACCGTGTTGAATTTAAAAGTGTTCGTAGAGATACATAATGATGTGCCTAATTCCAAGCTTAAGCATAATCAAAAGAATCAAGGAAAACTCCTCAATTCACACACACAAAACCGGTTCACTTGACTAGGTAAATGCGGAAATCTTAAGGCAATGGAATGAAATCCAAAGAGCTCCAATTGCTATTATCAATCCAAACAAGTAATCTTCATCAAATAATAACAATTATAATTGAAACCCACGTGAATCAAATCAAGAAAACAAATGGGTCAAACCGCAAATTCCAATCCCTTCCTTCAACTATCCAATTCACGTCACAATGAAGAGAATGATATCATATATCAACACAATCAATCTTATAACAAGCTATTGATCACGAATTTCAAATTAAAAAAACTCCAAGAACATCCAAATCAACCTAGATATGACGCACTAGTGATGAAATGGAAAACAACAATAAGGAACCGATATTACTTACGATTTCTCCTTGTTGCACTCGCCATAATTTCAACTTCTTGGGATTGAAATTGATAAGAGAATTTGGAATTAGGAAAACCCTAAGCCCTCTCACGAAATGTGAAGTGTTTGTTCTACAAAATAAGCCTCCCAAACCCTCTCTTAAGCAAGTATTTATACTTGCTACTCCTAGGGTTAAAAAGTGCTCAAAATTACAAGTTTGCCACTTTTAAGGTGGCTAGCCCTAAATGAAAATTACAAGGAAATAAAAGTTTCCCAAAACCAAATACAACAAAAAATAGTTCATAAAAGAAGAAATATATAAAAGAAATGGTCTTCAAGATGCCTGTCTTCTATAGGATCCATTGGCCTAACTCATCGCCGGTTTAGGTCGGTCCATGGATAACCCACAAACTGAGTCTGAGAGAGTTTGTCCATTGCCCTATAAAATATGATAAGTGTGCCTATTGGAAAACATAATACAAGAATAATAGAAAAGAGGTTAATTTATAAATAATTCCGGGGTCGATCTGCTCAAATTGGGTCCTCATCGCCAAAATTCAAATTCCTTTAGTTCTTGCCCTAATGATAGGTCCTGTCGGATTTTTATTCCTATCATCTCCTCGAGCCTCAAAAAGATTTGTCCTCAAATCTGGTAGGTCAAATGTAATAGAGACTTTGTTTTCTCCTAGCAATCCATCTGAAGAAGTATCTCTGCAGAATCCCAATATCTGAAATACTACAGGTGGTGATTGTGTTCTCTCCTCCATTTCTAGGATGTATCTCATCTGCAACACAAATAATTCCCCATTATCCAATAAAGTCGCCCATGTATTAGCCTGTTCCACTGAAACTGTTTCCTCATTTTCTAACTCATCTGTATGTTGCTGATCCTCATGGTCTTCTAATAGTTGGCCTAACTGCTCATTACCCTCTAAAACCTCTGAAGGTGAACATAACTATTTCTGAACAATCTGGCTCTCAGGTGGTCTGCTCATCTGACTATGATCATCAGGATCCTCTGAAGGTTGGCACATCGGTGTCTGACAAATTTTATGCTCTAAGGGTTGGCTCGTGTCACTAGAGCCCTCAAGAACCTTTGAAGGTTGGCATACCTGCATCTGCACAGTTTGGTCCTCTGAAGGTTTGATCATGTGGCTATGATCTTCAAGATTTTGTGATGGTTGTTTTATCTGTCTTTGCATCTCCTGGACCTCTGATGGCGACATAGGGTTCAATACTATATGTTTTCCATCTTTTTTGAACATATAAGTATTTCTATACCCATCATGTAATACCATCCTGTTATACAACCATGGTCTACCAAGCAATATATGGGATGCACACATGGGCAAGATATCACACTCAATTTCATCATAGTACTTGTCCCTTATACTGAAAGGTACCCTAGCCCTTTAGGTCACACAAAGACCATCCTGATCATTCAACCAATGTAATGTATAGGGTTTGTGATGTAGGATAGTTTCAAGTTTCAACTTTGATACTAATGATGCAGCTACAACATTAATACAACTATCACCATCAATAATAATTGCACACAAGTTTCCTTGTACCCTACAAGAAGTATGGAACAAGTTTTCTCTTTGTCCCTCATTAATGGTTTGAAAAGAAGTCATGTCCCGATGCAATATGTTAGCATAATGAAACATTTCACTAGACATGATTGTACTCAAATCCAACAATACAATAATTATCTTCACACTTCCATGGTTCAAGCACACAACCAAACCACAAATAAAGTACACTCAACTACTTTCAAGTAGATAGAATTAAATTCAACAACAAGTTTTTAAGTAACTAGTTCAATTACTTTTACACTTTAATGATTTGTTTGAATTTTAAATTCCACTACTCAACCTTCCTTTCTTGCTAAATTTTAACACCCACAATGAGTCTTAATGTGCAGCACCTTATACTACACACAACTCCACAAATTTACACCACCACACACACCTAATCACGATTCACTCACTTCACCACAACACCAATTCACCATGTTGCAACACCTTCAATCAACATACACACATAACGCCACACATACATACCCTTCACTAATTAAAAAAAAACACAACTCCACACACATATACCTCTTATACACGTTGCAGCACACACATACACACTCTTCCACACTTGTATTTCACCACTTCTATACAAGTTTCAAACCGTAACTCACAACAAAAGGCAGCTTAAATTCAAATTCAAAATGAGATCATTAATTGCAATATTCCACAAATGGTAAGGAGCCACTTTCAAATTCAAATGAACACACAATTAAACAATGACTTAATGTGTGTTTTGAAATTCAAATTGCTTCCTTAACTCACACCTCAAATCTGGAAATTTCAAATCTGAAATCTCAATTGCCACTCCTCAAATCCGAAAATAAATGTACACAACACAAATCCTCTTCACCAATTGAACACTACACTCAATCCTTCACGGTTTGCTTCAAATTTTACTACACATTCATAGCCAAATACCAAGGAATCCAAGAGTGTTTAAATCTCCAAATGTTCAACCACTCATCAACAAGATACAATTCAACAACTCAACAAAAAAAAAATTCAAGTTTCACGCCAACAATTTTCGGATCAAGGTGCTACTCAACAAACCCCTAATTTTTTAATTCAAGTTGCAACAATCCCTTCTCACAAACCTCAAGCTCTGATACCAAAAAGATGATGTGCCTAATTCCAAGCTTAAGCACAATCAAAAGAATCATGGAAAACTCCTCGATTCACACACACAAAAACCGGTTCACTTGACTAGGTAAATGTGGAAATCCTAAGGCAATGGAATGAAATCCAAAGAGCTCCAATTGCTATTATCAATCCAAACAAGTAATCTTCATCAAATAATAACAATTATAATTGAAACCCACGTGAATCAAATCAAGAAAACAAATGGGTCAAATCGTAAATTCCAATCCCTTCCTTCAACTATCCAATTCACGTCATAATGAAGAGAATGATATCATATATCAACACAATCAATCCTATAACAAGCTATTGATCACGAATTTCAAATTAAAACAACTCCAAGAACATCCAAATCAACCTAGATATGACGCACTAGTGATGAAATGGAAAACAACAATAAGGAACCGATATTACTCACGATTTCTCCTTGTTGCACTCGCCACAATTTCAACTTCTTGGGATTGAAATTGATAAGAGAATTTGGAATTAGGAAAACCCTAAGCCCTCTCACAAAATGTGAAGTGTTTGTTCTACAAAATAAGCCTCCCAAACCCTCTCTTAAGCAAGTATTTATACTTGCTACTCCTAGGGTTAAAAAGTGCTCAAAATTACAAGTTTGCCACTTTTAAGGTGGCTAGCCCTAAATGAAAATTACAAGGAAATAAAAGTGTCCCAAAACCAAATACAACCAAAAATAGTTCATAAAAGAAGAAATATATAAAAGAAATGGTCTTCAAGATGCCGGTCTTCTATAGGATCCATCGGCCCAGCTCATCGCCGGTTCAGGTCGGTCCATGGATAACCCACAAACTGAGTCTGAGAGAGTTTGTCCATTGCCCTATAAAATATGATAAGTGTGCCTATTGGAAAACACAATACAAGAATAATAGAAAAGAGGTTAATTTATAAATAATTCCAGGGTCGATTTGCTCAAAATGGGTCTTCATTGCCAAAATTCAAATTCCTTTAGTTCTTACCCTAATGATAGGTCTTGTCGGATTTTTATTCCTATCACATAACCATGCAACACGGTTGTGTTGCCTTAGTGTTAAAATAAGAAGAGCACGACCTCCCAATAAGGTCGTGTTTTGATTGTGTTAAGTCCAAAAGTCATGCCAAGAGATACACGACCTCCCAATACGGTCATGTTTCGACCATATTGAATTAAGAGAAACACGACCTCTCAACATGGCCGTGTTCCAACCGTATTGAAGCCAAATCTCACCTAAAGATACTCGACCCCTAGCACAGTCATGTGTTAGCCCATGTTGAGCAGCACGACCTCCAACATGGTTGTGTTAAGTGATGAACATTTTCAATATATATCAAATTTATCTTCTTAATTAACCAAGTTTCACATAACCAAAACAAATTAGTGAAACCTTAGATGACTTAATAGAATCAGAGGAATTAGGAGAGTTATATTATGTTGGATTAGTACTAATATTAATGTGTTGATTATACAGATATTGACTTAGCTTAAGTTTGGGACAAGAAGTGCATAAGGCTAGGATTTCAGGTACGTGTTTACTTTGTTTGTTGTAGGTGATTGTTAGGAAGTTATATAATGAGTTATATGTGAAATAATGGAATGTTGAGACATAATGTGAATCATGTGGCTTCGTGAAGTAATGTAGTGTTATGTGAATGGAATGAGATATGTTGCTTGTGCTTGGCTTAGCCTAAGGGCCCGTAGTGGCAAATTCCTAGGGGGCACCTCGATGATCGGTATGTCGCGTTATCCCTAGTGGAGTCGTGTATCAAAATGATTTGAGGTAGATTAGATATAGACGGGACCCGCAGTGGCAGTTCCCATTAGGGTTAGGTAGGGCTTGTAGAGGCAGTTCTCACTAGGACGAATGTTATGTGTACCGAGGTCATGAATACCCCTATATGTGATAATTCATTTAGCATTGATGTGTAGATGAAATTGTGAATGACTTAGGGAAAAATGTTGCATATATGCATGTGATATTAATGTGATGTGTTGTGCACATGTAGGTGTGGTATTCACGTACTGAGCCTAGGCTCACCTCCCTTCCTATATTTTTTTTAGCTACATGCGGAAATGATGAACAACTAGAATATGATGAGAATAGAAACTTGGTGGGACATTACATGGATGCGATGGTAAGAGAACACTATTACTATATGGAGGAAGAGTGACAAGAATTATGAAATTTTTGTAAATTGATGTTTTATTGTTCAATTGAAATTATGGAGATAGATGGTAGCTTGAGATTTTATGGTTATTAAATAATGAAATTTGGAATGACTCATCTGTGAGTCATTCATTCGATTATAGTTATAGTAGTATGATGGATAATGTATTTGAGCAGGTTTTGAAGTATATTGAAGTTTAGAGCCTTAGTGTGTTGCTCGGTAGTAGTGACACGTGGTGGGCTGTAGTGCTCTAGGTTCTGGGGCGTTATAGTTTAAGTGTTATTAGTGCGCTGGGTTTTATGATCTTTAGAGAGTTAGGTTTGAATCTATAGAGGATAGGTTCATGATCCTTTTGAATTAAGTTTTGATCTATAGTGCCTCATGTTTATGATCCATAGGAGTATAGGTTGATGATTCCTAGAAGCTTAGGTTTTGATCAAAAGAAAAGAAATAAGTAGTTTTAAAACACTAGGTTTTGATGCTCTTTAGAATTTAAGATGTGATCTAGTAGAAATTTAGTTGATGCCTTTTCGAATTAATTAATGAAGAGAGTGGGTAAACTAGGGGATAACTATTATATTGTGTTAATCCTAATATTCTATATAGATGTATTTTGTTGAATATTCCTGTTTAATATAGGAATATACCTATGTTTGAGCTTGATTATACATAGATGTATACTGTCACTAACTCTCCTTATAAATTCTAACACTAGAATCATTCTACTATCCCAATTTACATAAAATGCCTCCAACAAGAAATATTAGGCTAGGTTCATCTAGTGTTGGATAGGGTGGAGATGCCCTAGAGGATAGGAACCTTCAAAGACCACCTCAACAGGAAACCCCGGAGTAAGCTAATGTCACCGTTACTTAATTGCTAGAGACTGTAAATGCTCTAGTAGGAATGTTGGCACAATAACAATAGTAGGTTGTGCGACTTGTCATGCCTATAAAGGAACTTTATAGGCTTGACAAATTTGTAAGACTAGCTAAGGAGTTCCACCCAAAGGTTGATGGTCCAATAGAGGTTGAATATTGGATCACTAAGACTGAGAGGACCTTTGAAGCCTTCATGGTCCCAAAAGATAGAGAAGTGAGGTATGTTACCTATATGTTGAAGGGAGTAGCTATAGATTGGTGGACTAGTATGTCTAGATTAACAGGAGCTCTTGACTAATGGCAAAGGTTTAAGGAACTCTTTTATGAGAAGTACTTCCTTAGCAGCATTAGGGACAAAATGGAGGCGGACTATTATAACTGCTAGCAAGGTAGTAAATCTGTTGAGGCATATGAAGTGGAGCTAAACCACTTGAGCAAATTTTTGCCAAAGGTGATGACAGGAGATGATGCCTCTAGAGCGAGAAGATTCCTGAGGGGATTAGAGCCTACTCTACAACATGAAGTGGGGGCTTTTCAATTAATTACTTATGCAGGAGTAGTTGACAAAGCCAAATACTTGGAGCAGAGCAAAAAAGAAAACAGAGGAATAAGTATCCCATAGAACAAGATCAATTCTAGGAAAAAGGCTTATTTCCAACATACCTTATGCAAATAAAGGGTAGAGGCTAGTGATATATCCAACCAAACCTATGGCTTATGCACCTAGATCTCTTTAAATGAGGCCTGTACCTCTAGCATTGCCTCCCCTACCACAAGCAGGCCAAGGTGTCATATGTCCTAGATGTTTAGGACCGCATGATCTACAAAAGTGTAATTAGCCAGATGATGTGCTCAAAACTAAGTTTAAGCACACAAAAATCAAGATTGAAAGACAATTAGACAATGCCAATCAACTAGTTTAACAAATGCGCTAATCCTCAATGTTTATGAACCAATTCTTCAAATGTGACGTAATCAAGATTGAATGAACCAAATGTGATTAGCTTTGATACCAAAAGATGATGTGCCTAAAAGGGGCTTTAAGCATATTGAAATGAACCAATTAAACAACTCTTAAGTGATAAGATCAAACCGATTCAAATTGGAGCAAAATGGCATGAACCCTAAACTTTTAAGGTAATCCGATTAATAAAAACAATGTTAATTAAAAACCACAAGGATGATATTGATCAAATGAATCATGAATTTAACTCAATTTCCAATAAAATTCCAATCAAAACATCAACACATAAACCATAAAAATCCTCCTTAACTCTAAGGAATTCCACGCAAACAATATGAAGTAAATTGAAAGGCAATATCAAGAGATAAAACCAATCAATTGGAAAACAATACAAGAAAGGATTTTGGATCACAAGTGACACCAAAATCAAATCAAGAGCCAACCTAATTGACCTTAGATATGACTCACTAGCGATGAAAAGGAAAAACACAATAAAGGGAAATTGATATTACTCATAATTCTCTTTGTTGCAACTTGCTACAATTCTAATTTTTGGATTGAAATTGTTAAGAGCTAATGGATTTAGGATGAACCCTAAGCCTCACTAGAAAATGTGTTTTGCTGCAAATTTCAAAAGCTCCCTCAAAACCCTACTTAAGCAAGCATTTATACTTGCTCCCTTTAGGGTTAAAAAGTCCACAAAAGTACAACTATGCCACTTTAGGGTGGCTGGTCGTAAAAGCACCTATTATAACCAAATAAAAGTGTTCCAAAAACTTACAACATAAATGATTCACATAAATAAATTACAAGTGAAAATGGTCTTCAACATGCTAGTTCTTTAATAGGATTCATTGACCTAGCTCATCGCCGGTTCAGGTCAGTTTATGGATAACCCACAAGCTGAGTCTTAGTGAGTTTGTCCATCACCCTGTAAAGCCTAATAAGTGTGCTTGTTGGAATATACAATACATGAGTAATAGAAAAGAGGTTAGTAAACAAATAATTCCAGGGTCGATTTGCTAAAAAAGGACCCTCATTGCCAAGATTTGAAATCCTTTGGCTCCTGCCCTAATGATAAGTGTTGTAGGATTTTGATTCCTATCACTAAAAGGGGCATGCTTCTCTTGTAGCAAAACTGGACACACCAGCAGGAACTGTACTGAAAGGATCCTCCCTCAGACTTTTTGCTACACTTGTAATTAGAGAGGTCATAGATCATTTAAGTGTGGTACTTAGCACACTCAGGTAATTGTACCCCCATAAGCCCCACAACCTGTAAGGACTACGCCTAGAGGACCAGTAGGTAGAAATCAGAATGTAGGACTAAGACAAAGGGCACATGGTAGAGTGTTCACATTACAACAGCAGTAACAACAATAAGATGCCCATGTTCGAGATACCAAGCAAGTATACTGCTCATAAACTTAAACACTGCTTATATACTATTTGACATAGGTGCAACACATTCTTGTATATCATTTGTATTTATGAATGTATGTGGATTAAAACCTGTTGTATTGGAGAATGCTATGATTTTAAATACTGCATTTGGAGTAGGGGGAAATTAGATCAAATGTGTAAAGAGGTAGAGATTGTAATATATGGCAAGGAAATGCCAATTGAATTTTTTGTATTAGAGATGATAGAGTTTGATCTAATTTTAGGGGTAAATTGGTTGTATAAGTATCATGTCACTATAGATTGTCACAATCTAGTGGTTAAGTTTGATTTTCTTGATGAGGAGTAAATTGTATACAAGTTAGAACCATAGAGGCCTGCGACCTTTCTAACATACGAGTTGTGAAATAAAGGAAGATTATCAGCCTTATTAATAGAGATAGGGCAAGTTAAGGAATTGAGAACCGTGTAAGTAATGAATGAGTATACAGATGTTTTTCCTGAGAATTTTTCGAGTTTACTACCATCCAAAGAGATAGAGTTTTGTATCGATCTTGTATCGGGAATGGCACCTATATCTAAAGCACCGTATAGAATGGCACCTACTGAACTATCTGAACTAAAGACTTAACTATAAGAGCTTTAAGATAGTGGGTTTATAAGACTAAGTGTACCATGGGGTGCTCTGGTGCTATTTATCAAAAAGAAAAATGGGAGTATGAGGCTGTGTATAGATTATAGGGAGCTAAATCAAGTCATAATCAAGAACAAACACCTTCTCCCTAGGATTGATGATCTATTTGATCAATTACAAAGAGCTCAAATCTTCTCTAAAATTGACTTAAGATTGGGGTACCATCAGTTAAGAATTAAGGAGGAAGACATACAAAAAACTACTTTCAAGACTCAGTATAGGCATTACGAGTTTCAAGTGATGCCTTTTAGTTTGACAAATGCTCCAGCAGCCTTTATGGACCTCATGAATAGAGTGCTTAGAGACTGGTTGGATCAGTTTTTAGTGGTTTTTATAGATGGTATCCTCATCTATTCTAAAAGTAGAGAAGAACATGAAGCACATCTTAGAACCGTACTAGAGAGACTCAGGGAAGAAAAACTTTATGCAAAATTCAGTAAGTGCATTGGTTAGAACGAGTATCCTTCTTAGGACATATGGTGAATAAAAATGGTATATCAATAGACCCTGAGAAGGTGAAGGCAATGAGTGATTGGCCAAGACTAAGAACTATAACAGAAGTAAGGAGTTTTCTAGGATTAGCTGGGTACTACAGACACTTCGTAGAAGGATTCTCTCAGTTAACAACTCCATTGACTCAATTGACAAAGAAAAAGGCTATGTTTGTATGGAGTGAGGAATGTGAGAGCAGCTTCACAACATTGAAAAATAAATTAGTGATAACTCCAGTGTTGGCTCTACTGAAGATGGGAGAAGAATTTAAAGTATTCAATAATGCATCAAATCAAGGTTTGGGGTTTGTGCTTATGCAAAATGAGAAAGTCAGTGCATATGCTTCCTGCCAGCTAACGATATGAGAATAATTACCCCACCCATGGCTTGGAATTAGCTGCTATGATTTTGGCACTAAAATTGTGGAGACACTATCTTTATGGGGAGAAGTGTAAAATCTTTATAGACCATAGAAGTTTGAAGTATTTGTTTACTCAGAAGGAGTTGAATATAAGGCAAAGAAGGTGGCTAGAACTGATAAATGATTATGATATAGAAATTCATTATCACCCTGGAAAAGCAAATGTGGTTGTAGATGCTTTAAGCTGGAAGAAACACATAATTATTGCAGGATTAATCACGTCTCAGAAGAAGATATTAAAAGATATGGATAAGTTGAAATTGGAAGTAGTGACACGAGAAGTGAGAAATAGATTGGCTACAATTAGTATCCAACCCAATCTTCTAGATCAGATTAAGACTGCACAAATGGAAGATCTTAAAATTCAGAAGATAAGGAACAAAGTAGAATAAGGGGGAAGCTAAGGAATTTGTGTTGAACATTGAAGGAGTAGTCAAGTATAGTAATAGGTGGTGTATTCCAAATAACACAGAATTAAAGAGGAAGATTATGAAGGAAGCCCATTACTCAGGGTATACAGTACACCTAAGAAGCACCAAGTTGTACAAGGATCTGAAGAATACTTATTGGTGAAAAAATATGAAACGGGAGATAGTCGAATATGTGTCTAGGTATCTCACCTATCAACAAATAAGGATTGAACACCAAAGATCAGCTGGTGAGTTACAACCTCTTCCTATGCCTGAATGGAAGTGGGAACACATAACTATGGATTTTATCACAGCACTCCTGAGAACAAGAGAGAAATATGATGCAATTTGGGTGATAGTAGACAGATTAATTAAGTTCACACATTTCTTGCTAATAAAAGTGGACTACAGATTAGAATGGTTTGCTCAAATGTTTATTAAAGAGATTGTTAGGTTATAAGGGATCCCAACTATGATTACATCTAACAGGGATACTTGTTTTGTGAGCAAGTTCTGGAAAAGTCTACATCAAGCTTTGGGAACTAAACTCTTGTTTAGTACAACATTTCATCCTTAGACAGATGGTCAAACTGAAAGAACTATTCAAATTCTGGAAGATTTACTAGAGCTTGTACATTAGATCAAGGGGGTAACTGGAGTGATCATTTACCTTTAGTAGAAATTTCTCATAACAACAGTTACCAAGCTACTATGCAGATGGCTCCTTATGAAGCGTTATATGGAAGGAAGTGCAGATCTCCTTTACATTGGGATGAAGTGGGAGAAAGACGAGTATTGGGGCCAGAGATAGTACAGGAAACAGTAGACAAGGTTAAAGTCATAAGGTAACGGATCCTATTAGCCTAGAGTTGCCGGAAAAGTTATGCAAACAAGCGACGACAACCTCTAGAGTTTCAAGTGGGAGATAAAGTCTTAATGAAGATATCTACAACTAAAGGGGAAATCAGGTTTGGACTGTGGGGTAAGCTAAATCCAAGATATGTGGGTCCATTCAAAATTCTAGAAAATCAGAACAGTAGCGTATAGGTTGGCTCTACTGCCAAGTCTGGCCAGAGTACATGATGTGTTTCATGTGTCGATGTTAAGAAAGTTTGTACCAAACCCAAATCAAGTGATGGCTTTGGAACCTTTGAATGTGTAGCTAGATTTGTCATCAATAGAAAGACCTGAGAGGATAGTGGATACCAAGGAAAAAGTTCTAAGAAGAAGGAGTATTCCTTATGTTAAAGTGTAATGGACAAATCAAACAAAGCAAGAGGCGACATGGGAATTAGAAGAAATGAAGAGAAAGCATCCATAACTTTTCCCAATTCCAGGTAACTTTTGAGGACGAAATTTTTAATAAGGGGGGGAGAATGTAATACACGATTATATATATATAAGGGCTAGGGTAATTTCACAATTTCAAATAAGAGGAGGGGGAAGTTTTGTCTTTTCTAACGGGACTATATATATGTGAAAATGACCTGAGGTTCCTTTCTTTTCTACACATGTTCATAATAGCCGCCTAGAGACACAAAAAGAGAGAAAGGGAGAGAGAACCTCTTCAAGAAAATGTAGAGCAGTCCAAGGAGGTAGCGCAGCTAAGCAAAAAGGTACAATTTTTATCATTTAATGCGTATTTTATTAAGAGGAGACTTACCCATGAAATCTAATTGGTTGTTTATAGAAATCAAACTTGAGGACGGATTGACTAAGCACGGGAGTGATTGGATTGGGAGTTTCAAACTAAATTCGGATTAGGTAAGAGATATTAATGCGTATGTTTGGATCTACTTAAGCTTAAAAGTAGGAAATTATGAGATTGGACAAATCAAGGATAGAAATATTAGGGTTCGTGGGATTGGCTGAGAGATACATGACCTCTCAACACGGTCGTGTTACGACCGTGTTGAATGTAATAGTATACCGAGAGATATATAGTCCCTAACACAGTCGTGTTATGATTATGTTGAATTTAAAAGTGTCCCAAGAGATACATGACCATGCAATACAGTTGTGTTGCCCTTGTATTAAAATAAGAACACGGTCTCCCAACACGATCATGTTTCGACTGTGTTGAATTGAGAGAAGCACGGCCTCTCAACACAACCGTGTTCCAACCGTGTTGAAGCTAAATCTCACTAAGAGATATACGACCCCTAACACAGTCATATGCTAGCCCGTGTTGAGCAACACAACCTCCAATATGGCCGTGTTAAGTGATGAACATTTTCAATATATATCAAATTTATTTTCTTAATTAACCAAGTTCCACACAACCAAAACAAATTAGTGAAACCTTAGATGACTTAATAGAATAAGAGGAATTAGGAGAGTTATATTATGTTGGATTAGTACTAAGATTAATGTGTTGATTATACAGATATCGACTTAGCTTAAGTTTGGGACAAGAAGTGCATAAGGCTAGGATTTCAGGTACGTGTTTACTTTGTTTGTTGTAGGTGATTGTTAGGAAGTTATATAATGAGTTGTATGTGAAATAATGGAATGCTGAGACATAATGTGAATCATGTGGCTTCGTGAAGTAATGTAGTGTTATGTGAATGGAATGAGATATGTTGCTTGTGCTTGGCTTGGCCTAAGGGCCCGCGGTGGAAAATTCCTAGGGGGCACCTCGATGATCGGTATGTCGCGTTGTCTCTAGTGGAGTCGTGTATCGAAATGATTTGAGGTAGATTAGATATAGACGGGACCCGTAGTGGCAGTTCCCATTAGGGTTAGGTAGGGCTCGTAGAGGCAGTTCTCACTAGGACGAATGTTATGTGTACCGAGGTCATGAATACCCCTATATGTGATAATTCATTTAGCATTGATGTGTAGATGGAATTGTGAATGACTTAGGGAAAAATGTTGCATATATGCATGTGATATTAATGTGATGTGTTGTGCACATGTAGGTGTGGTATTCACGTACTGAGCCTAAGCTCACCTCCCTTCCTATATTTTTTTTAGCTACATGCGGAAACGATGAACAACTAGAATATGATGAGAATAGAAACTTGGTGGGACATTACATGGATGCGATGGTAAGAGAACACTATTACTATATGGAGGAAGGGTGACAAGAATTATGAAATTTTTGTAAATTGATGTTTTATTATTTAATTGAAATTATGGAGATAGATGGTAGCTTGAGATTTTATGGTTATTAAATAATGAAATTTGGAATGACTCATTTGTGAGTCATTCATTTGATTTAGTTATAGTAGTATGATGGATAATGTATTTGAGCAAGTTTTGAAGTATGTTGAAGTTTAGAGTCTTAGCGTGTCGCTCGGTAGTAGTGACACGTGGCGGGTTGTGGTGCTCTAGGTTTTAAGGCGTTACATGAATATTGCCATTTTTTTGCGGAAAAGATTACCATTGTAAATTCCAAAAAAATGATTATACATAATTAATTGTAAATTGTATTATCGTTGTATTCATTGCATAGTAAATGAATTCAAAATGAAGCATCTTGATCTTCATCATACAAGATTTTATTTTAGATTAATATCAGTCATTGAAATTAATAGACAGTTTTTTGTTAAGATGACAAAATGAGATATAAGAAGCATCATCTTTCATTGGCATAACATTTATTTGACAATAATGATGTCATTTTGGAGTAAATAATTTTTTTCTTTAAATTTATGCTGTTGCCTTATTTTAGTTATGGCGGCATGGAACTATACGATGATGCGGATGACGGATCAGACCACATATACAAACAACGTTTAATTAGCAGCACAGTAAAATGTTCTTCATACTGTTTTTAATATTACACAAGATAAAAGCACTTTGTTTTGTTATTTGTATTTTACAAATTCAACGCTTGAACACTCACCCATATTCAATAAGGTTTCCATCTATTACATTGCTCTTATGAATCGCTTCTCAATTGTTGTTTTACTCTTTTTTAAACACATCATCTAGTTTCTTTTATCTGCAGTTATTTGAAATTCAAAAACTCATCTATAGCCTGATGATGTATAGTTAGCTCCAAGACTTTCTGAACAGGTTATGTTTATTGAGACATTGAACTCTCTCGATGTGACGTAGTTGTTTGGTCATTACTTTGGTAGGCTGGAAATGCGGGTTTAATGGGTTGGTCTGTCTCGACCCGTATTGGTTTCTAGGTTAACAAGGGTTGACTTGTATTAAAAGCGAGTCGAAAATATTGGCCTAACCTATTTCACACGGGTTTTGGGCTAAGCAGATTAATTCACAAATCCACAATTCACTTTTAATAATATTTTTCAGAAAATTATATATTTTTAAAATAATAATGCATTTTTGGTTTTTGACAATATATATGTCATACAATAATTAGATAAAATCAATAACTATTTGATATACATTGAAACAATTTTTTAACTTAATAATAACTCATAACAATTACTCATCCTTAACAATTATTCAATAAAAAAGAATCGGAACGGGCTGTTCTGGTTCAACAAAGAATAATAAAAGATTATTATAAAAGAATTATAATGAAGTAACGAGAAGATGATAGAGATGAGAAATGAAAGGGAGAGGTAAGAGAGGAAAGGACAGCGTGTGTTGACTCTTGATTGTTGTCACTTGTTTGTTGTGTAGACTGCACAGAGCACGTAGAGGCCGAGCCCTTTTTTTTTTTTAACCCGTACTAACCGTGCAGGCTAATTCAATTGCCATTATTTATTTATTTATAGTATACGGGTCTAAGCAAGCCAACTTGTAGGGCGAGTTAGCTTGAGGGTCAAGCAAGCCAATCTAAAAATTATGTAGACAAAATTTCTAACTCAATTTATACTTTTTTGTAGGTTAAATGAGCTGACATATTTGGACAACCTTGTATGCATGAATGTAAACATATGGTAAGTTCTATGAAGTAAATAAACTATGATTAGCATTACAATTCTACAATGTTTAAAGAAAGGCAAATATTTATGCAATTTGATGTTATTGGTATTTCTCAGCAACATTTATATTAAACTTTTCTCCCATTGTTCTAATCCTACTCTTGCATATATTTAATTTATAATTGTTTCACAATTAATCTTTAACACATTTGACTAGGGATGTAAGCGGAATGTATTTAGGCCGAGTTTAGTAAACTTAATACCCATTTTGTTATCCTAATTGGTGACCCAAACCTATCTCAAATCCCATAAGGTTTTTGATAAAGTACTCAAAACCCGTTCTAAAACCTAATAAGGATTCAATAAGTAATTTGAAATCTATCTCAAATCCATTAGTATTTTTTTTTTAAATTCTATTATTAGTTTTAAGTCTTTAGTTATTTATTATGATTATTTTTATAAAATATAGCTTATATTCTTACAAATATCTAATAATATTTATCTACTTAATTATAAAAAAATTTTACCAAATCCAGGTTTCTAACAGGTTTAATATTTATTCCATTATTCATTTAAAATCCTATAGGTTTTTTTTTTTTAAAAAAAAAAAATTATAATCCATCCGAAATGTTATAGAACTCTATTTATAGGGTTTTAAATGGGTTAGGTGAATCGGAAACTGATGGTGCCTGTTCGCTTACATCCTTACATTTGACATTCTTAGCCGTGCACACACATTAAGGATGCAACCTCTGCTAGTATTATATATATATATACTAGCGCAATGCGTGTGCAGTAAATAATACATAAAATCCGTCCATGTTCATTATTGAAATATACATTAGGTATATACATAACTTAAGTAAATATAATATTGGATGTCAATAGAAATAAGAAAGAAATCATGTGAAAATTTACAAAAAGGATCCAACTCATATTTTGTATGGGGTCATCATGTGTCCTTTTTTTTTTAATTTTTCAATTACATTGTAGTGAAATATATATTTTTAAATAATTAATAACGAAATATATATTCCAAACATTAATGTTTAATTTTAACTTTATAAAAGATTAAAATATTAATTTGTCGTTTCGATAGAAAAGAAATCCATGAAATGATGACGCATAAAAATGGTAATACATTATACAGTTAAATATGAAAACAATTAGTTAAGTTGAAAGACACTAAATTGGACAAAAACTATTGTGTCTAAAGGAAAAAAAGATACTAAATAATAAAATATTGATTGAAGGAAAGTGCACAATTATCCACACATCACTAATCTCTCTTGCTAAACCAAGTTGAACAATATATTGATGAATGAATAAATATAAAATTCAGTTTAGGCAGTAATATATATATATATATATATATATTTCGAAAATATCCAACCACTTGATTTTATTTAAAATTTTCTCTAAACCAAGTTGAACAATATATTGATGAATGAATAAATATAAAATTCAGTTTAGGCAGTAATATATATATATATATATATATATTTCGAAAATATCAAACCACTTGATTTTATTTAAAATTTTCTCTTAGTTAAAGAAAAAAGTCACATCTCATTTTCATGATCTTAATAAATAACATATAGTTTTAGATTCTATTTAGAACTCAATTTAAATATCATGAAATAATAGCAGCGGCAACAACAACAATAATAATAAACTAAACAGAACTTAAACCTCCTGTATAAAGCCAACACCCAAGATAACTCAATGGTATTCGCATTGGCAGCATAAGAAAATAGAATTTAAAAAAAGAAAAAAGAAAAGAAAAACCCAATTTTACTCGATAAATTTTTTTAAAAAAAGAAAAGAAAACTATATTACTTCCATAGGAGAGATCAAACATGAAATCAAAAGTAGCTCCAAAAGTACTGCTTCAATCCCATTTATGTTCACTTAATGAATTGTATTATCTGTTTTATGAAGAACGTGCGTGATAGAGTAAGAGACCTGGGGGTTCGATTTGCTTTGGTGGTTATATTAAAACCAATTATAAGAAAAGGGATGGAAAAGTGAATTGTGAATAAAATACATTAAAATTATAAATCGAATTTGTGGAGTCCAAAAGTGGAGGAATCAGCTTAACAATAATAGATATATCTTAATAAATATAATCATAATCGATGATATGATTACCACTCCCATATAAAGAAAATGAAAATTTATTTATGATATTTAATAAGGCAAATAAGCGATGACTAATTATTCTTAATATAAACAATTAACCAAGGAAATTAATCACCATTAAAATCTATCAGAAAATGGGGACCTACTTTAAATACACACTAAACACTATGAATAGTTACTTAATTTTCTCTCGTAATACCCTTCAACAAGCGGCACTGCTATTGGAGAGAGGAGTATTCGATTTTATAGTGATTCTAAGTAAGTTTCAAATTAAATTTCTTTACAATTTCAATTTTAATTTCATTAAAACAACAATGTTGTAAGAATTTGACTGATGCAAATATTGATTCAATCTTAGGAAACAAAATAAAACCATAACCTTAATCACTTATACTGAAACCTAAAGGGCAAAAAAAAATAAAAAATCTATGTCTTAATTTCAATATCTAAGATAGATCGTCAAGTAGACTAACTCTTGGAAAATCCATAATTATGAATTTAACATACAAAATCAAACTAAAAATAAACTTTGACTTTTAGTTCAATCCACAATGAAAATCTAACTTAGAGAAATTGGAAACGTAAGTAGTATGTAGAACACAATCTTGCAAACCCTAAAAGCATAAATTTTGTAACATAATTGAGGAATGAGTTAATTAGTTTCTATGGGGGGTGTTGGCTCAAGTGTGGGGTCATATGGGTATTATGTACAAACACACTACTTGTAGCCTAACGAGAAAGTGATATGTGTGAGGATGATTAGGGGGTGATCGAAATGAGAGGAGGAGTAGTTAGTTTTAAATAAGGCCTAACTCTATGGTGACTGGTGTATAATTTATGAGATAAATGTGGATAAGTGATAATTCGAATCTTTTGGAGAAAATTCGGCAGAGTAACTACACTTTCTCCTAAAGAAGTCTCCATTTTTAGTCAGGAGGTATGAGGTATTTATAGTGTTTAGTTATACATCTCATATGTCGGATGGTAATGACAATCAATGGTTCCTAGCAAATGAGGCCTCATATGGGCCTTGTATGGATTTAGGCCCACCAAAGGCTTTTAGGGTGTGTGTGTGTATAAGTCTTATTTAAGAAAGGTTGGATCGGGTAGGCTGATCCAACGGGCCCTACTCCAAGCCTACCATGCCAAATCTCCCCTGATTATCCCATAACATGGAATTTACTCTTTAGGCCCTGTCACCTTGGCCCAAAAGAGTTAAATCCATTAATGTGTTCCATAGGGTTCTGACTATATCTCCAGATGCTAGGGACAAACAGAGGGAGAACATATTCCACACTTCTTGCAGGATTAGAAGTAACCTTTGTGTACTAATCATTGATAGTGGTAGTTGCACTAATGTCATATCTGCTGCATTAGTAGATATATTACAACTAACCACTAGTCCACATCCTAACCCTTACAATTTGCATTAGTTGGACAATCAAGATAGTATGCATGTTACACAAAGGACAAAGGTACCAGTTAGTGTAGGAAAGAAATATCATAATGAGATCCTTGGATGTTTGATAGGAAGGTGTTACATGACGGATTCAGCAACACTTATATTTTTTGAAAGGGAGGGTTTGGAATAGTACTGACGCCTATGTCTCCATCAAAGGTGTGCACTTTCTAAGAGCAAATTAGGATTATTTCTGCTTCTTCTAGTAGTGGGGCAAATAGGTCTACAAAGACACCATGGTTCAATCCAAGAAATGACCTTCTAGATTTAAGGGCAAATCTTTCAAAGGCCTAAGGAGATGATGGGAATCTACCCTATGATCCCAATAGTCAGGGAACTTGATTTAGATGTATGATCCAAATTGCTCACATTTCTCCATGGCCTTATCTAATAATGTTTGAATTACATTATAGCAGCTACAATGATCAGTCTTTACAGGATGCCAAATAACCTACACTATTGATCAAATTGGGAACATCATCGGACTCACATCCAATGACCCGTGATGAACTCAATTGGCTCGGAGAATCGACTCTTTGAAGACCATTTTTGTACTTGTTATTTTATTATTGAACTAGTCATTTTGTAATCATTTTTGAGACATTTTTTATTTGTTTGTATTTTGTTGAATTAGGACTAACCATTTAGTGATATAGGCGTAATTTTTTGGACATTTTAACCCTAATTTGAGCAAGTATAAATACTTGCTAAGTAGGGTTTGTAAGGGACTTTTTTGAACATCTCATTTTTGAAAATTTTGGCCATGGAAAGCTTGCTTCTTTCACATCTCAAACTTTTATCAATTTCATCATTGGAATTGTGGCGAGTTGACTTGAGAAGTATTGTGAGTAACATCATTTTCTTCTTAAGTTGCTTCCAATTACTTTTAGTACATCATAACTATTTGTAATTGGTTGTATTCTTTTGTTCTTGTTCACGTGTTTAGGGATCTAAATTTTCATATTTGAATTCAATTCCAATTTGATTGGAATTCAGTTCATCTTTGTGTGATCCTTAACATATATTACAATTGCAAGTGATCTTCATTATAATTTGTCCTTGTAGTAATTTTAATTCACACAATTAAGGTTAATTTGATTGTGGATTTCACACCATCTTGTTGTGGAATTGGAAGTAGATTTGGTGTTCTTGCAATTTGATTGAAAGGCACATCATAATTTGGTATCAGAGCATTGGTTGTGAGAAGGGATTTTGTGTAATTGTGAATTCGGAAAATTAGGGTTCTTAAGTTTAGCACTTGATTCAAATTGTAGAAGTTGGAAATTGAATTATTTGATTGTGTTGTTGAGGTGTTATATTTGTTGCCTGTTGTAATAGACGTGGAGTACTTGTAATATTCCTTGTCTCCTTGAGTTGGCCGTGAGTGATTAAGGAGAAGTAATCATTGTGATCATTTGAGGAAGGTGAAATTTGAAGCTTAGAAGAGTGTGATTTTGAATTGTTGTAGAGGATTTCGGAATTTATTAAGTGTGTTTGCAATTTTTAGATTGAATTGTGTGGGAAAAAGGAAATCATTTGAATTTAAACATCCATTAACTTGAAGTAGTCATTGAGTAACATTAAAGAGTGTTGTTTGAATTTGAATTGTCTTACCTTTTATGGAGAAGGTTGCATTTAGTGGAGTTATTTGAATTGATGCTTGTTGTCCTTGTTTATGAATTGTAGTGTGAGTTGCAACGTGAAGTTTTGTGGTAAGGAAGTGTTACATTTTGAAGTGTTGTTGTTGTTGTTTAAAAGGTTGCACCGTGTGTGTGTGTAATGTAAGTGGCGATGTAAATTGTTATGTGTGTAGTGGTGATTTTAGTGGTTGCACCGAATGTGTGTGGTGGTGTAGATTTGAAGGATTGTGTGTAATGTAAGGTGCTGCACGTTAAGACTAAGTGTGAGTGTGAAACCATGACTAAAAAAAAGGAAAATTGAGTAGTGAAGTTTGAAATTCAAAAACAAGCATTTAAGTGTGAAAGTAATTGAGACTGATTACTTAAACACTTGCTTAGTTGAACTTAATATCTTAACTACTTGAAAGTGTTTATTTGTGCTTCATTTAATTGTACTATACTTTTAGTGTCAAGAAGTATTTATTGTTTTAGGTGACTTGTTGCATCGTGGGTGTACAAGTGTGTGTGTGTGTGTTGTTATCTAAATGTGTTATTGTGATGTGGTGTTGTGAAGAGAGTGTGTTGCAAATTGTGAGATTATACTTCAACAAATCACATCTACAAGCATGTCGAATGACAGTGTAAATGGGAGGATTGGCAATGAGGCCAATAGCCAGGTTGGTGGAGGATAGGGTCATCATACTGTAGGTAGAAGAACCTTGGAAGAATAACTTCAGGACCTTACTACCGTTATTGCTACACTAGTAACAAGGATTGATAAGATGACAATGCCACAACCACTAGTGGCAAATCCTCAGGCACCACCAAGAGTAGCTCTACAAAACATCTAGAGAGAGGGAGCAGTAGGAGGAGGAAACTTGGGAAGAATAATGGAAGGAGATCATCATCCTTATAGGGAGGAGAGGGATGATAACTTTAGGGTTAATCCTTACCCAAACAGAGATTTCAGACCACTTAGGTGCTTGGAGTATGTGAAGCTGCAGATGCCTTCATTTGATGGCAGGGGTTCAACAGATGACTATCTGGACTAGGAGGATAAGGTTGAGGGCCATTTCGAATGTTATGAGATAGATGATAACACTTGAGTTCAACTTGCTACTGTTGAGTTCATAGGGTATGCTGCCTTGTGGTGGAAAAATTTATTGATTAGCAGATGGAGGGATGGAGAGGCTGAAATTTATACTTGAAGAGACATGAAAAGGGTTTTGAGGAAGAGGTTCATTCCTAAACATTATAGGCATGAACTGTTTATGCGTCTTCAGACTTTAAGACAGGGAGGCAAAACAGTAGATGATTATGTACAGGAATTTGAAACCTTGATGATCAGATGTGGGTCAGTAGAGCCTCCAGAGCAAACCCTAGCACGTTTTGTATCTAGGTTAAAATATGAAATTGCATATATAGTTGAGCTCTAGAGATACAGTACACTTGACGAAGCTATACAGTTAGCCTTGGAAGTGGAAAGGTAGAGACGATCTAATCTATTCCGGGTTACTAGTAGTAGGCCCATGGGAGTTGATGGTTAGTCAGGTGAGCCAAAGGGACTAGGTGAACCTATCAAGGTAGTGGATAGAGCTACCCCTAGCACAGATAGAGAGAAAATGACTTATGGGAAGGGTAAAGAGGTAATTGGACATGATGTTAGATAAACTATACTAGGAACAACTAGTGGGAAAATGCGCCAAGTTAAATGCTTTAAATGCAAGGGATTTAGACATATGGATGCACAGTGTCCTAATAAGAGAGTTATGATAGTTATAAAGGATACTGGAGAAGAAGAAGAGGATGAAAAAGAATCTATCGAGCCTACAGACCTATCTATAGCACTGCAAGAGTACTATGGCGATCAGAACGCTGAGACACATGAGGAAGGAGCAAGTGAATAGTATTTACTTATTAATGTGTTACATAGGGTTCTGACTATATCTCCAGATGCTAAGGATAAATAGAAGGAGAACATAATCCACACTTCTTGCGGGATCAAAGGTAACCTTTGTGTACTAATCATTGATAGTGGTAGTTGTACTAATGTCATATCTACTGCATTAGTAGATAGATAACAACTAAACATTAGTCTACATCTTAGCCCTTATAATTTGCATTGGTTAGACAATCGAGATAGTATGCGTGTTACATAAAGGGCAAAGGTGCCAGTTAGTGTAGGAAAGAAATATCATGATGAGATCCTTTATGATGTGATTCTTATGTGTGCCTTTCATTTGCTATTGGGTAGACCTTAGATATTTGATAGGAAGGTGTTACATGACGGATTCAACAACACTTATATGTTTTGAAAGGGAGGGTATCAAATAGTACCGATGCCTATGTCTCCATCAGAGCTGCATACTTTTCAAGAGCAAATCAAGACTATTTCTGCTTCTTCTAGTAGTGGGGCAAACAAGTCTGCAAAGACACTAGGGTTCAGTCCAAGAAATGACCCTTTAGATTTAAGGGAAAATCTTTTAGAGGCCCGAGGAGATGATGGGAATCTACCATGCGATTTGGATGTATGATCTAAATTGCTCACATTTATCCATTTCCTTATCTAATAATGTTTGAATTGCATTATAGCAGGTACAATGATCAGTATTTACAAGATGCTAAATAACCTATATTATTGATAAAATTAGGAACATCATCGGACTCACATCCAACGGCTCGCGATGAACTCAATTGGCTCGAAGAATTGACTCTCTGAAGACCATTTTTGTACTTGTTATTTTATTATTGAACCGGTCACTTTGTAATCATTTTTGCGACATTTTTGATTTGTTTGTATTTTGCTGAATTAGGATCGGCCATTTAGTGGTATAGGTGTAATTTTTTTGACATTTTAACCTTAATTGGAGCAAGTATAAATACCTGCTAAGTAGGGTGTTGAGTCTAGTTTTTTCATTCCCATTCCTAATCCGATCTAGACTAGACCCTATGCTCATCTAATGTAGACCCTCGACTTGAGTTAGGAATTTCGTTTGATTTTTGGAGTCGCCACCCAATTGTTGTTGGGAAATATTGAATTAAGACTAAAGGAGCGGATTAGTCTTAATTTGGACCACTAGTCGTCGTTATTTCCTCTTCTCGTTTTTGAAAAGAGAAAAAAGGAAAACTAGAGTTTCTAAGTCCGGAGGCTAACCTATTAAAACCTTACGGTTACCACCTAATCTCCTAAAATTGTTCCTATTTAGAAATGTGTTTTATTGTGTTTCTGTTACTTTTTATTATGTTTTTGAATTATTTCAAGAAAATGATTTTTTATTTCATTTTATGGGTTGACCCGAATGGGTGCCTACGTACCTGCTATCCAGGACCAAACAAGTCGTAGTTCGCTTTTCTGAAAACTTTAAGTATGTTTGTGAATTTTAATTTTGAAATCTCTTTCGATTTATATTTTTATCATTTTTGGGATTTTTTTTTTTAAATCTAAGCTTAAGCTTTAATTTGACTTTTGGAAAATGATAACCTTTGAGGGAAAGCATCAATTTTGGATTTATTTGAAGAAAATGATTTTTTTTTCTAAGTGCTAAAACTTATTTTTTTTTTCTATTTTTACATAATTTTTGAATTTTTATGATTTTTCTTTTTTTCTTTTTTCTTTTTGTAATTTTATGATTTTTTTTATGATTTTTATTATTCTTCTAAATTTTTTTATAATTTTTCTAAGTTTTCATGATTTTTATAGTTTTTTTAATGATTTTTATTGATTTTTATAATTTTTGTGAATTTTTGTTAAAACTTTTATCCTAAACTATTATCTATCCTATTTTGAAATCTAAAGCTCTTTTATTATTTTTCTAATATTTATATTGTTTTTCTACATTTTTATTATTTTTTTAATTTTTATTATTTTTCTACATTATTAAATCCTAAGGAAATCTAATTTCTAATATTTTCCTATTTATGGAAATATAAATAAATAAATAACAAAATAATAAATCAAATCGAAATAAAAAAAATAAAAAAAAATAAAAAAATAAAAAATCGGGAAAATCCGACTCACCTGGATCCGGGTCGAGTCAGATCGGGTCGAATCGGGTAGGGTTGGACACGGCGGCGGAGGATGCTCGTTCACAGCATTCCGCGCGGTCTTTTGTCACGGGTGAGGTGTCGAATCCTAGCTTCTTGAGGGTGCTGAATCCAATGGTGGCGGTGGTTTGCTCCCAGAACGTCTCCTGGTGGCGGCTTGGCTCCGATCGGCAGTTCGCGGTTTCGGGTTTCCTCCGATGCTCTCCGATTTGCTCTCTTTTCTCACTTTCTCTCAATTGTGATTCGTGTTTTGACTTCCTCCCTTTGATTTCTATTTATAGGCGCTTGAAACCGAGCTGGATAAGCTCGGATTTCCTCCGATCGAAGCTAATCGGATTTTTGGTTAAAAAAAACAACTCCGATTTGTGTAAATCTATCGATTTGTTGCGATTTGATTCCAATTGGATGATGTTTATCTCAATTCTGTTGAAGATCTGTTGGATTTGTGCAAAAAATCGAATCGAAACGGCCGAAATTGGAATTTTTCCTTCGCCGGCGATCTCGGACCCGAGGTAGGAGATGATCATGCGCCCGGTGCGTACGTTTCCTCTAGCCAATCTGATGCTGCCACGTGTCCTGGATAAGTAAAAAAACTCAAAACGCGGAAAATGCTTCCCCCACGATTCGAACCTGCGACCGAGCCCTCTTGCGCGCGCCTTAGCCCGTGGTCCGGACCAGTTGGGCTAGCCCATTTTCCTGATTTTTCTAATTTCGCAAATTGCATATATGCAATGCGATTTTTTTATTTTTTTGTATTTTTTGAAATTTCAAAAATTTGTAAAAATTATTTACTATTTATTATTGCCATTTCTGAAATCATTTTTCAAAATTGATGTGTTTTCCTATTTATTTTTATTTTTTTGAATATTTTTATTATTTATGCTAAATTAAAGAAAAATTGAAAAAAATTGGAAAAAATTAAGAATTGATTATTTGTGATTATTATTTATTCCTAGGGCAAAAATTGGGTGTTTACAGCTGCCCCTCTTTGTAGTAAAGTTTGAAAAACTTAACTACAAAGACAAGAAAGACGCCATTTTTTGCCTCTTAAATAGATAACGCCTTGGTTTGGCTGGTTACCTGGCATTTGTTTTGGTAGGAAAATTCTCCAAGAGCTAATAATCCCACGATTTAAGATGGTCCTAACAATTTAGAGTAATGTTCCCTCCCCAAACAGTGCTTTATGGGCTGACTAATTAGCGATAGGAAACACCTCAAGCATTGTGTGGAAGAAATGATGATAGGAAGCGTCTTATCAGACTAGAAACCTTGGAAAGAAAATTTACTTAGGAAGTGCCCTTATGAGCTGGCTACTTGTCAACAGAAGCGTCTTGTTAGACTAGCAACTGTTTGGAAGAATATTTCCGAAAAGTGCCCTAAGAGCTGACTAATCGGGAGAATCTAGGAAAGTCCCCCTCATGGGCTGACTAACCTTAAGATAGATTTTTAGGAAAGTGCCCATCTTGGGCTGACTAACCTATGGTAGAGTATCTCAAAAAGTGCCCTTATGAGCTGACCTTGAGAACGGATTTTTAGGAAAGTGCCCATCTTGGGCTGACTAACCTATGGTAGAGTGTCTCAAAAAGTGCCCTTATGAGTTGACCTTGAGAACGGATTTTTAGGAAAGTGCCCATCTTGGGCTGACTAACCTATGGTAGAGTGTCTCAAAAAGTGCCCTTATGAGCTGATCTTGAGAACGGATTTTTAGGAAAGTACCCATCTTGGGCTGACTAACATATAATAAAATTGATTGAACTGTCTCAAAAAGTGCCCTTATGAGCTGACCTTGAGAACACATTTTTAGGAAAGTGCCTATCTTGGGCTGACTAACCTATGATAAAATTGATTGAACTATCTCAAAAAGTGCCCTTATGAGCTGACCTTGAGAACAGATTTTTAGGAAAGTGCCCATCTTGGGCTGACTAACCTATGATAAAATTGATGGAATGTCTCAAAAAGTGCCCTTATGAGCTGACCTTGAGAACAGATTTTTAGGAAAGTTCCCATCTTGGGCTGACTAACCTATGATAAAATTAATTTAGTTGTCTCAAAAAGTGCCCTTATGAGCTGACCTTGAGAACAGATTTTTAGGAAAGTGCCCATCTTAGGTTGACTAACCTATGATAAAATTGATTGAACTATCTCAAAAAGTGCCCTTATGAGCTGACCTTGAGAACAGATTTTTAGGAAAGTGCCCATATTGGGCTGACTAACCTATGATAAAGTTGATTGAACTGTCTCAAAAGTGTCCTTATGAGCTGACCTTGAGAATAGATTTTTAGGAAAGTGCCCATCTTGGGCTGACTAACCTATGATAAAATTGATATCTCAAAAAGGTGCCCCCTTATGGGCTAACCTTAAGAGATCTAGGGAAGTGTCCCTTTTTGGGCTGACTACCCTATGATAAAATTGTCTCAAAAAGTGCCCTTATGAGCTGATCTTGAGAATAGATTTTTAGGAAAGTGCCCATCTTGGGCTGACTAACCTATGATAAAGTGTCTCAAAAAGTGCCCTTATGAGTTGAGCTTGAGAACGGCTTTTTAGGAAAGTGCCCATCTTGGGCTGACTAACCTATGATAAAATTGATTGAACTGTCTCAAAAAGTGCCCTTATGAGCTGACCTTAAGAACAGATTTTTAGGAAAGTGCCCATCTTGGGCTGACTAACCTATGATAAAATTGATATCTCAAAAAGGTGCTCCCTTATGGGCTAACCTTAAGAGATCTAGGGAAGTGCCCCTTTTTGAGCTGACTACCTTATTAAAGGGAATGTTTAGACAAGTGCCCAACTATGGGCTGACTCATCTTATGCTTCTGGATATGTTTTCTATGGACTGAGCTAAATGATGTGATGCTTTTCATGACAGTTATTTTTATTATTTTTTTTAATATGCTTGCCATTTTATCATAGATAGCCACCAAACAAACGAACCTTCGGGTTGGTTTGCTTCTACTTCATTTCTTCTCATCTTGACACGGGGTTGAAAATTTTGATGTGCTCCCTTTCATTGTGCACCTGGCTCTTTTGTCGGTAATGTTATCCTACTAATGCATTCAGTTCTAATGCTCAAAAGTAGATAGAATTATATTACGAACTATATTAAGATTCATTATCATTTTAGTGTTTATCTTTCATTGGTGAAGTGGTGGGTAATGTGTTTAGGAATATTTGTTGTGATGAGAACTGATTGGGATTGTTGATCATTCAGGGATATTAACTTTGCTTGCAAAAAGTGAAAACTCGATTCAACGGAATTTATATCGAACACTGGCTTTCATAAACAATGGCAAAATTTCGATTCCCTTGCCTAAGGATAGTACATCTTTATAGCATCTGTGTTAATGGGGTCTCTTAATTCCGGACCATCCATTTGAGTTAATATCAAAGCACCTCATGATAGAACCTTTTTTACTACATAAAGGCCTTCGTAGTTTGGGATAAATTTCCCTCTAGAGTCTTGGGCATTCGGGAGAACCTTCCTTAGTACTAGATCCCCCTCTTTGAAGTATCGAGGTCTCATCTTCTTGTTAAATGCTCGGGCCATTCTTTGTTAGTAACACTAGCCATGGCATAGTGCGGTAAGCCTTCTTTCATCAATCAGATTCAGCTGATCAAGCCTCTTCCTTACCCAATCCGATTCAGTTAGCTAAGTTTCCGACAGGATTATGAATGATGGTATTTCAACTTCAACTGGTAGCATTACTTCTGTACCATATACCAATGAGTAAGGGGTAGCTCCCGTAGATGTTCTTATTGAAGTCCTATAAGCCATGAGAGCAAACGGTAACATTTCATGCCAATCTTTGTAAGTTGTTGTCATTTTCTCGATGATCTTCTTGATATTTTTATTAGCTGCTTCTACTGCCCCGTTCATTTGAGGTCAGTAGGGAGTTGAATTTCTGTGGTTTATGTGGAATTGTTGACATAAACCTGTCATCGATTTGTTGTTGAGATTGGTACCATTGTCGGTGATGATGGACTCAGGAACTCCATATCGGGCTATTATGTCCCTTTTCAAGAAGCGGACTATTACCCCTTTTGTGACAATGGTATATGACGAAGCTTCTACCCATTTGGTGAAATAATCAATCGCTACTAGTATGAATCTGTGGCCGTTAGATGTTATCGGAGTGATCGGGCCTATTATGTCGATTCCCCACATGGAGAAAGGCTATGGTGCTGATAACAAGTGTAGCTCGTTGGGCAGAGCATTTATCCGGTTTGCGTAGACTTGACGCAGGTGACAGTGCTTGACATATTTTATGCAATCTGATTTCATGGTCAACCAATAATATCCTAACCTTATGATTTTTCGGGCTAACATGCAGCCATTCATATGAGGTCCACATACTCCCTCATGTACTTCCTTCATCAGTTCGCATGCTTCATTTTTTGTCCACACATCTCAACAAGGTGGTATCAGATGATCTCTTGTAAAGTATAGACCCACTTAATAGGAAATGGCTTGCTAACCTTCTGATTGTTCTTTGGTCATTCTTGCAAGCCATTTTAGGGTATTTACTTTCTTGGAGGAAAGTCTTGATGTCGTGATACCAGGGCTTGTCATCTTATACTTTTTCAATGGTTAAACAGTAGGCGGGTCGACTTTCGATGTCTATTTTCATCAGTTGAACTTCGACTCCCCCTATTATCTGGATCATAGACGCTAGTGTGGCTAGTGCATCTGCAAATTGATTCTGAGTTCTCGGGATGTATGTGAAAGTGATTGCCTTGAATTCTTCAATTAGCTCTATCAAGTGTTGATGATACAGTACCAGTTTGGGGTCTTTAGTCTTGTATTCCCCTCTTGTCTGTAGTATGATAAGCGACGAATCTCCATATACTTCTAATTCGCGGATTTCCATTTGATAGGCCATTTTGAGGCCAAGAATACATGCTTCATATTCTGCGATATTATTGGTATAGGGAAATGTAAGTCTCGTCGCTGCAGGGAATTGAGTGCCATCTGGGGATATCAATACTGCCCCAACCCCACAACCGAATATGTTGTCGGCTCCATAAAAAAAACAGCTTCCATTTCGGGTTCTGCTCTATCCCAAAGTCTTCTACTGGTATATCTTCTACTGTTAATATATTTTCATCCGAGAATTGGGCTTCTAGTTCTTGGGAATCTGTCTCGACCGGGTGTTATGCTAATTGGTCGGCTAAGGCTTGCCCTTTCATCGAGTTCTGATTTATGTATGTAATGTCAAACTCGGATAGGAGCATTTGCCATTTAGAGATTCTCCCTATCAGAGCTGGCTTCTCTGCCAAGTATTTCAAGAGATCATGTCTTGTCAGCAGCTCAATATGGTAGTAAAGGGTGTATTGCCTTAGTCGATGCATGACCCAAATTAGAGCACAACAAGTCTTCTCCACCTCTGAGTACCTCTGTTCCCCATCTGTGAACTTCTTGCTCAGGTAATATATGGAACGCTCTCTTCCGTCGTCATCTTTCTACCCCAATACGCATCCCATGGATTCAGGGAGTATAGTGAGGTATAAGAATAAAGGCTTTCCTTGTTTTGGGACTATCAAGACCGGGGGTTTTATAAGATAGTCTTTGATTATCGTAAATGCCTCTTCGCATTCGTCATCCCATTCTTCAACAGACGGAATAATGGCCGGCATTTGTCGATGAGGCTTCTCACTTCTTTAACGGAGTGTGGGGAAGGTAACTCTAATATAGACTTTACCTTATCAGGGTCGATTTTAATCCCTTCCTGGCTTATGACAAACCCTAATAATTTCCCTGTTGTGACCTCGAAAGTGCATTTCTCTAGATTTAACTTGAGCTGAAATTTTCTCGGTCGTTTAAACAATTTCCTTAGGATATCAATATGGCTTTCTCCTTCTTTGGATTTGGCTATCATGTCGTTGACATATACTTTAACCTCTCGATGCATCATGTCGTGAAGTATTGCGACCATGGCTCTCTGATACGTTGCCCTGATGTTTTTCAAACCGAAGGGCGTGACTTTGTAACAGAAAGTTCCCCACGTTATGATGAAGGTTGTTTTGGTTTTATCTTCTTCAACCATTTTTATTTGATTATATCCTGAGAAACCATCCATGAATGAGAAGAGATGGTTTCCCGCAGTGTTGTCTACTAGAACATCAATGTGAGGTAGGGGGAAGTTATCCTTTAGTGTAGCTTGGTTTAAGTCCCGGAAGTCTACGCATATGCGTACTTTTCCATTCTTTTTCATAACGGGGACTATATTTGCTACCCATTCTGGGTAGTCGGATACTTCAATGAACCCTACTTCTAGCAGTTTCTTGACTTCTTCCTTAATCTTTAGCAAGATGTCAAGCCTAAATCTTCTCAGTTTTTGTATTTTAGGTTTGACATCTTCCCTTGTGGGAAGCCTATGAACCACTATCGATTGGTCTAGCCCTAGCATGTCACCATATGACCAGGCAAACACATTCGCATATTCCGTTAATAGCTCGGTTATCTCACATTTTTGCTCGGCACTCAAACTGGTCCCGATTTTGAGGTTCTTAGGGTTTTCCATGCTTCCTAGATTTACTGTCTCCACAGGCTCGTCGATCGAAATTCCACTTTGTTCATGTTTTTGCCAATTTTCTTATATTATTTCGTGGTCTAGGATATCGCCTTCAATAACTGACCCAACAGCGTTGGAAACGATATTAGCGTTTTTACTTTCTACCTGCGCGAAATATCCCTGATGTTCGATAGTAGGAGATCTGAATAACATAAAAGTGAAAGCATATATATAAGAAGAAAACAAACTGTAATTGAATTTGATAAAGAGTCTCAATAAAATTTGCTTAATAATTTTTCTTTACTTTCGAGCTAACTTAGCGCTACTGATAGGATAACAAAACTAATTGTTCAGAGCTGGATGCTGGTTGGACGTGCGGGGGATTGACTTCCCTTTGTTGTGGTCCTCTTCGTTTATCCGAAGCTCTTGAATGATGTTTGCCTTTCGGAAAGATTGTTGGAGAGGTGGGATGCACATCTGGGTGTCAATCGGCTTCCCCTTCATTCTGCCTTTGACACCTCTTACTTGTGCTTCTTCTACGATCGTAGGAATGTACCCCAGTCCAAATGTCCCGTACTACCTCTCTTTAAACTGATGGCCCTCCTTGCTGGTCACCATGTTCACTTCATTGAAAATCTGCAACCCCGGGTCTTCTGAACCTTCTTCCCCAATATAAGGTATGGCAGTCTCTTTGTAGATGGCGTAATCCTGTTCGCCCAATACTGTGACTATCTGCCCGTTTGCAATGAACTTGACCCTTTAGTGGAGACTAGAGGGGATGGCTCTAGCAGCATGTATCCAAGGTCGTCCCAAAAGCAAGTTGAAAGACCTTGGGATGTCGAAGACCTGGAAAGCGATTTGGAATACTTGTGGACCAATTTCTACTAGTAGGTTCACTTCCCCCACTATGTCTCTTTTTGATCCGTCGAAAGCTCTGACCACCGTGGAGCTAGGTTTTATGTTGCTTGGATCGACCCCCAACAAGTCGAGCGTTGCCAATGGGCAAACGTTGAGGGATGATCCGTTGTCGATGAGTACCCGGGAGACAATGGTGTCATTGCACCTGACCACTATGAATAATGGTTTGGTATGTTGTTCTCCCTCCTCTCCTAGCTCTTTCGGAGAGAAAGATATCTGGTCTATTGTAAAGATGGAGTCCACCACGTGACCTATTTTGTCTGTAGCGATGCCCTCTAGGACCTGAATCTGTTTTAGCACTTTAAAGAGTGCTTCCCTGTGGGGCTCGGATGTTGTGAGAAGGCCCATGAGTGATATATGTGCTGGAACTTTATTTAATTGTTCCATGATCTTGTATTCACTCGCCTTGACCATCTTTGAAAATGCAGCGAGTCCCCCTTCCTCTTCTTCTCCTTTCTCCACGTTGGGTTCTTCAGTCGGGCCTTTATACTTTGGATCGTATAATCTCCCAGAGCGGGTGATGCCTCCCACCATAGGAGGCCGCTCTTGTTCGAGGGCCCGATAGTCGAACGGTGTAGCCTTGTAATTCTCTACCGCTATCGGGACATTGAATACATATCTTTTTCTTGGGATTTGTACCTCAGCTGATTGTCCCTCGTAGCACTGTATAACCCTGGGCTTCTGATGAGAGTTGATCATGTTGATAGTCTTCCCCTCTTCCCTTGACGGGTTGTTTTCTTTCTCAAATTCTGGTCCCCATCCACTAGGCGGCCCCTGCTCAGTCGGGGTATAAGAATAATTTACCAAATACTGAAATCTCCTGTGTGATTCTCCCAGAGTGTCGACCGTTGGGTCTCTGGCTAACCACCTATTTTTAATGTGTGCCTTTGATGCTTCTTCTGGAGCTTGATGGGATTGCTTCTTCTGCTGCTCCATCGTATTCTGCTTAGGGGCTTCTTTGGGAATCGACTCCTCAGATGTGATCATATTAATGGTGGGCTTGTGATTAGGTAGTGGATTGGTGTTGACATTAGGTGCTGGGGCGTTCACAAAATCCAGCTATATGATTCCTGCATCAATTAAGTCTTGGATTTTGTGCCGGAGCCTCTAGCACCTATCTGTAGAATGCCCCTCTTGTCCCATATGGTAGTCACACTTGAGGCTTGAGTCGAAATTCTTGGGCCTGTACCGGTCATTGGGGTGCTCGAAACTAATCAAGTTGTCTGCCCTCAACCGAGCGAAGACCTGACTGAGCGGTATGGGGATTAGAGTGAACTGCCTTGGGGCCCTAGCGGCCTAGGCGTAACCTGTCATAGGTTGTTGGGCTGGGGTACTCGTGGTCTGGAATGTCACATGAGTCCTAGATTTTTCTACCTTACCGGAGTGGACCGTGCTGACAGTGGACTCTTTAGCTCTGTTTCCTCCTAAAGGCCTTTGTGTTGGTGCGACCCTAGGAAGATCCATTGTTTGGAGTCTGCCGGTGGTGATGGCATTCTCAATCCTGCATCCCACAGCCACTACCTCTACAAAACTGGATGAGGTCTGGCCTACCAGGTGTGAAAAGTAGGTCTTGTCCAGGGTATTGACAAATATGGATGTCAATTCCTTCCCAGATATCGGGATTGCTACCTTGGCGGCCTGGGCTCTCCAGCGCTGAGCATACTCCTTGAATGGCTCAGCATGCCTTTTTCGGAGACTCACCAGGTCAATTACAGATGGGGTGACTTCGATATTGAACTTATATTGGTCATAAAATGCCTAGGCTAGCTTCTCCCAAGTGTTGACAATGTTGAAGTCTAGGTAGGCATACCAGACTAGTGCAGGGCCTGTGAGGCTGTCTTGGAATGTCTGGAGAATGAGCTGGTTGTATTGAGCATACTTGCTCATTTTCCGGGCATATAGCCTGGTATGCATTTTGGGGTAGCCAGTCCTATCATACTTTTCGAACTTTGGGGTCTTGAACTTCTCAGGGTATACCTCTTCCCTGTATGCTGGCAGATTGGTGATTCCAGCTTGTTCAAAACCATCAGGGCCCTTAATCATTTTCATCTTGTCATGGAGCTGTTGGAACAGTCGCTTCTCCATCTCCTTCTGCCTCTCTTCCATTTCCCTTTTTAGGTCATTGGAGGCCGGCCCTTGGTTGACCTTCGGCTCATATTCGAAGGCCGGGTTAAGGTGGGAATTGATCTCTTCGTATTCCGAAGGCTATCCCTCCACTGCCTTCCCCTTTCTGGCCCCTAAATACACTTCCTGGGTTGGCTGAGTGTTGCACAAGAGGCCGATGCTTTCAGTTAAGAGGTGAACCTGGGCAGCCAATTGTTGGACCGTTTGTTATAGGGACATGATCCTGGAGTCCGAGGTAGCTTCAGCATTGGTGTTGTTGCGGTTGTCGCTGCTGTTGGCCATTTTTGTTCTTGAACGTGTGAGAATTGGACTTCTGGGAGGGTTCGGTTGCTTGGGAGCTATCTTGATACTTGGGCGCGCATTTTTTTTTTATTTTAGCGTGATGTATGCAAAATGATATGCATGTGCCACGCGGATGCTAAAAATAAAAGGGTTGACAATTGATTGACAATGTAATATTGAAACTTTACTTTTATTAATATTGAAAATTTTAGAGTTCGATAATAAAAGATTACAAATAATTATCTATTTCCTAGCTCTTTTAGTCTTCTGCTGTGGAGGCTCAGACTTTCCATTGATGACAGCTTCTAATTCTTTGACTTTGGCTTGGGTCTTCTCCAATTGTGCTTCCAAGGCCTTATTCCTTTGGTCGAATTCTTTGAAACGTCCCTTCCAGATGTCTTTCTTATGATCTGCAGCTTCAAAGTACACCTCCATTCGGGCCTTGACCTGTTCTAGGTATACTTCTGTCTCTGGATTGATCTTGTCTGGTCTTGGTTGGGTGACGTCTGGAACCCGGTTTACTCTTTCCCCTATCTGGTATAGCTGACGGATTACAGACTCTCTGGTGGCTCGGTGTTTTCCCACTTCGCCATCTAACTCCCCGAGGTCCACATTCGGGCTTTCAATTTTGGCTTCCCAAAGTGCTTTGACCTCTGCCAGCTTAGCAAACTTCTCGGCAACCAACAGGTTCAGATCTTGGTACTCAAAGGTGACTGCTTCTAGCGAGGGCCGATAAACTATATCCTAGATGGTACCAAACTAGCGGACCACTGAGTTGGGGTGATATCCAATACATCCGCTGATTCCGATTAAAGGTACTGCTTGGAAGTTACTACAGGTCAAGATGATTTTGTCACAGTAGCTCCACCTGGCTGTCCACAGAATATCCTTAGCACTGAAACTTCTAAGTACCTCTACCTAACTGTGGCTGGTAAGGTCGTTGGGTAGCTTCACCTTTTCTATACATGAGTCTACGAGATCCACCTGCTGGGCTAAGGTTTTTCGGACCATGTTCAGCCTGAAGCACTTAAGGTGGCTTACAAACTATATCAGCAGAAGGTTGAGGCTTGAGTGAAGGATCCCATGGCCTTTCTTCTTGAGGAAATTCAAGTTCCGAATCTGTTCAGCCAGTAGAGTCGGAATGTAAGATCTTCCCTCTAGAAATTGGGTCACCAACTCTGCAACCCGATAGTGAATATAGAAGGTCCCGGTAGGGAACTGTATGGTGGCGAAGGCTATCAAGATGAAAGCATTCAGCCTTCTCTGTCTGTAAGTTTTGGGGTCCCCATACAGTATGTCCTTCCTATCCCCATTATCCTCTCGAGCGATGAACCAGGCTTCCAAATCATCCATACGTATGCAATATCCATTACAGTCTGCCAGGGCTTTGTTGACTGCTGTCTTATGGATGCCTAATAATCTGCTGAAGGTACCGGCTGGCCCGGCCTCAAGGTCTGGTGCGTAGATTTGATCAGTCAGTGCTGGAGCCTGTAGCAACTGGGTGTACTCCTCCAGGGTAGGGGTGATCTCATGCAGCCCAATAAAGAAAGCAGCGGGCTTGATTTCCCATAATTGGAGCATGGCCTGAACTAAAGGCAAATTCATCTCTATCTTTGTCAGTGAGAGGATGGAGCCGATCTTTTGATGGATGAAGGCTTGCTCCTCTAGGTTGTACAAGGTAAACCAATGGTCCAGTACCAACTTTGGGTCCAAAGGTTTATACACCCGAATTTCTTTGCGGAGGAGGCGATCGACTGCGGTGTTAGCTATCTATTACAATAAGAAATTGCCTGATTAAAAACAGAACTATGAAAGCATTACAGGGAAATAGATTGGAACTCCATGAACAATATAACAAACCATTACATCATCATCAATTGTCAACCCGTGATGTTATGTATGCAAGTAGGTTGGTTCTAACTGGTCCCCAAGCTCTATGGCCTCCCGCATTCTCAGAGAAATGGATCTCAGGCCATATCGAAGCATTGGGTGGGGTAGCCTAATCGGTCTCGAACGGTGAATCAACTCACTTCGCCCGAAACCTACACAATGGCTCCCCATCTTAGGTTTCTAGGACGGTCCGGGTTCAACCGCATCTATTCACACAAACTTATGCAAGCAAACCCCACAATGAAGAAAACTAAAATCTAACTACTCCCTGAAAAGTTAGTAACAGAATAATATTTGAAACTTAAAAAGGAACAACTTGAGGAGATTCAGGTGGCTAGCCTACTGGAATGGGTCCCCAGTGGAGTCGCTATCCTGTCGAGTCTATTTTTTTCATTCCCATTCCTAATCTGATCTAGACTAGACCCTATGCTCATCTAATGTAGACCCTCGACTTGAGTTAGGAATTTCGTTTGATTTTTGGAGTCGCCACCCAACTGTTGTTGGGAAATATTGAATTAAGACTAAAGGAGCGGATTAGTCTTAATTTGGACCACTAGCCGTCGTTATTTCCTCTTCTCATTTTTGAAAAGAGGAAAAGGGAAAACCAGAGTTTCTAAGTCCAAAGGCTAACCTATTAAAACCTTACGGTTACCACCTAATCTCCTAAAATTGTTCCTATTTAGAAATGTGTTTTATTGTGTTTCTGTTACTTTTTCTTATGTTTTTGAATTATTTCAAGAAAATGATTTTTTATTTCATTTTATGGGTTGACTCGAATGGGTGCCTATGTAACTGCTATCCAGGATCAAACAAGCCGTAGTTTGCTTTTCTGAAAACTTTAAGTGTGTTTGTGAATTTTAATTTTGAAATCTCTTTCGATTTATGTTTTTATCATTTTTGGGATTTTTTAAAAAAAATCTAAGCTTAAGCTTTAATTTGACTTTTGGAAAATGATAACCTTTGAGGGGAAACATCAATTTTGGATTTATTTGAAGAAAATGATTTTTTTCTAAGTGCTAAAACTTATTTTTTTTTCTATTTTTACATAATTTTTGAATTTTTATTAATTTTTATGATTTTTATGATTTTTCTTTTTTTCTTTTTTTTTTTGTAATTTTATGATATTTTTTCATTTTTATGATTTTTATTATTCTTCTAATATTTTTTTTATAATTTTTCTAAGTTTTCATGATTTTTATAGTTTTTTTTATGATTTTTATAGTTTTTTATAATTTTTGTGAATTTTTGTTAAAAATTTTATCCTAAACTATTATCTATCCTATTTTGAAATCTAAAGCTCTATTATTATTTTTCTAATATTTATATTGTTTTTCTACATTTTTATTATTTTTTTATTTTTTAGTATTTTTCTACATTATTAAATCTTAAAGAAATCTAATTTATGATATTTTCCTATTTATGGAAATATAAATAAATAAATAACAAATAAATAAATAAATAAATAAAAATCGGGAAAATCCGACTCACTTGGATTCGGGTCGGTGATCAGGTTGGGTCGGATCGGGTCGAATCTGGTCGAGTTGGATCGGTCGGATCGGGTCGGGTCGGACATGGTGGCGGAGGATGCTCGTTCACGGCGTTCTGCGCGGTCTTTTGTCATGGGTGAGGTGTCGAATCCTAGCTTCTTGAGGGTGCTGAATCCAATGGTGGCGGTGGTTTGCTCTCAGAACGTCTCCTGGTGGCAGCTTGGCTCCGATCGGCGGTTCGCGGTTTTGGGTTTCCTCCGGTGCTCTCCGATTTGCTCTCTTTTCTCACTTTCTCTCAATTGTGATTCGTGTTTTGGCTTCCTCCCTTCGATTTCTATTTATAGGCGCTTGAAACCGAGCTGGATAAGCTCGGATTTCCTCCGATCGAAGATAATCGGATTTTTGGTTAAAAAAAATAACTCCGATTTGTGTAAATCCATTGATTTGTTGCGATTTGATTCCAATTGGATGATGTTTATCTCAATTCTGTTGAAGATCTGTTGGATTTGTGCAAAAAATCGAATCGAAACGGCCAAAATTCGAATTTTTCCTTCGCCAGTGATCTCGGACCCGAGGTAGGAGATGATCACGCGCCCGGCGCGTGCGTTTCCTCCAGCAAATCGGATGCCGCCACGTGTCCTGGATAAGTAAAAAAACTCAAAACGCGGAAACTGCTTGTCCCGCGATTCGAACCTGCGATCGAGCCCTCCTGCGCGCACCTTAGCCCATGGTCCGGACCAGCTGGGTTAGCCCATTTTCCTGATTTTTCTAATTTCGCAAATTGTATATATGCAATGCGATTTTTTTTTATTTTTTTGTATTTTTTGAAATTTCAAAAATTTGTAAAAATTATTTACTATTTATTATTGCCATTTCTAAAATCATTTTTCAAAATTGATGTGTTTTCCTATTTATTTTTATTTTTTTGAATATTTTTATTATTTATGATAAATTAAAGGAAAATTGAAAAAAATTGGAAAAAATTAAGAATTGATTATTTGTGATTATTATTTATTCCTAGGGCAAAAATGGGGTGTTTACATAGGGTTTGTAAGGGACTTTTTTTAACATCTCATTTCTAAACATTTTAGCTGAGGAAAGTGATATGAAATCACAAATGATACGATTGCTCTTATACCAAATGTTACGAATCCTTCCATGCAAATTAAATCTTCAATAACAATGGATTCTTCAATAATTTTAGGGTTTTCTGTATTTGGTACTAACGAAATAAAAACAAAGGATATGGATAAAATTACCAATCTATAGATGCCAAGATTGATAAAATTAAACTGATTCACAATCAAATCATAGAACGATAGAGACCACGTTTTATAAATCAATCATTAAGGTTAAAGAATTCCAAAAATTCAATAACAATGTTCACCACAAATTCTATAGGGACCAAGAATTTGATAAGAACAATTAGAATAAAGGGAAATCAAATTCTCAATATTCAAGAACTCTCCAAAGAGGATTCATACACTCAGAAGTCTTTTGCTTTCAACCAAAATAACATTCTCCTTGAAATACCCTAAAGATGACTATTTATACCATGCCTAAAAGTAACCTAAGGACATATTAATAAAAATTGTGTGAGGCCATTCAAGGCCGGCGGCTTACATATAAGCCGGCACCAAGGCCGGCAGCCTTGAAGTTAATTTGGCTGGCCTTTATTCAAGGCCGGCTTAAGGCTGGCCGAACTTCGCCTTGGGTCCTCTCGATGCTTATGTCCTCCTTTTTTGGACCCCGTACTGCCACCTATAGCTCGGATTGACTTTGATTTCTTTGGTGCTCATATCTTAGCTCTTGGAATTGTATCATTCCCTCTATGTTGAAAAAGATTCGACCTCGAATCTGTAGCGTCTATCCTGCTAGACCACATAAACAAACTCCGCTTTCCCTTGGGCTTCTTAAGGCAAATCAACCTTGTTTGTTGTACCTCAATTGGACTCATAGGAAGAAGCTTTTATGCCTTGTCCTGTTGCTGAATGGTATACTCATTGGTGTATCCATTATACTTAGCTTTGAGATCATACTGCCAAGGTCTTTCAAGAATCAAGTGTGTAGCTTCCATGGGAACTACATCACAAACAATCTCGTCAGTATAATCACCAATAATTAGTAGAACACGAACCTGTTTGTGTACATGAATAGCTCCCTGTGGACTTAACCAAAGAAGTGCATAAGGTCTTGGATGTTGCTCCACCTGTAAACCCAACTTAGTAACCCAACTTGCTGAAGCAACATTAGTGCAACTGCCTGTGTCAACCACAATCAAACAAGTCTTCCCCTGCACTATGCCTTGAATATGAAATAAATTGGCTCTCTGATTAGGAATAGCTTCATCCTATTTAACCATTAGCAAGTCTCCTTGTACTGGATACGCTATAATGTCTTCATCTTCCTCTTCTGCCTTAGTATCCTTCTGTTCTTCTTCCTCACTCTCAACTTTGTCACCCTTTATGACCATAATCCTTTTATTAGGACATTGAGAAGCAATATGGCCAAGTCCTAAACACTTAAAACATTTTATATCCCTGCTCTTCTTTTGCTGTACTTGGTCAATAGCCTCACCAGCGACTGCCTTTCCTTTTCCCTTCCTTTCCTCCTCCCTCTCACCATCATCTGACTTATGGTGGTGATATGATTTTTGATCCTGCCTGCGCTGATGCCACTCAACCCGACTGGTTAATTTAATCACATCCTCTAGAGTCTAATAATGCTGGAGTTCACTACATTGGCAACGTCTATCTTCAACACATTGATGAAACACGCTATGGATTCATCTGATGATTCCTTAATATCACACCTTGCCATTAGTGTCTCAAACTCCTTTACATACTCTTCTATGCTTTTCTTACCCTGCCTCAAGGATTGCAACTCCATCAGCATCTCTTGTTTATAGTAATCTGGCACAAATCTGCGTCTCATCAATCTTTTCATCAAAGCCCATGAATGCACTTTCTCCTCATCCGCCCTACGTCTCTCAGTTTGTAGTTTATCCTACCACAGACTAGCATATTCAGAGAATGCTAGAGACGCCATCTTCACCTTCATGCGCTCATCCCACTCATAGCAGTCAAACACCTTCTCAACTCGTGGCACCCAGTTTAGGAATTCCTCTGGTTTACTACTACTAGTGAAAGGTGGAATTTTTAGCTTTATGTTTTCAATCCCCTTACACCTGTCATCATTGTTTCCTCTCCTACTCCTTTCACTACCGGCATTAGATTCACCACTAGAATGTCTCCTCCTAATTCCTACACTACTATGGCTTTTTCTATCCCTAACCTCTAATCTCTCCATAATTAATCTAATATTTTCTTGGATTTGATTGAACTCTACCCTAGTCACAACCTCACCCCCATTATCAACATTATTCCCATTGTTGTTGTTATTAACACTTCCATGCGTTGACATCTCTACCACTCAAAATTTTCAGCAATAGATGTTCACCAAAAAACCCCAATTCTCACCAACAGCCCAAAACACCAATTCACAGCAATTCAACACCCAACAATTGAATTCACAGTAATACTTATCAAAATAAATTCCCAAATTTTCCAACCAATGGTAGTATTGAATTAAAACTACAATTGAATTGAGATTCAACAGCCTTACCGATTTAACCCATGTCGATTCATAAATCCACCAAACTTCGCTCTAATACCAAATGATACGAAATCACAAATGATACGATTGCTCTGATACCAAATGTTACGATTCCTTCCACACAAATCAAATCTTCAATAACAATGGATTCTTCAATAATTTTAGGGTTTTCTGTATTTGGTACTAACGAAATAAAAACAAAGGATATGGATAAAATTACCAATCTATAGATGCCAAGATTGATAAAATTAAATTGATTCGCAATCAAATCATAGAATGATAGAGACCACGTTCTATAAATCAATCACTAAGGTTAAAGAATTTCAAGAATTCAATAACAATGTTCGCCATAAATTCTATAGGGACCAAGAATCTGATAAGAACAATTAGAATAAAGGGAAATCAAATTCTCAATATTCAAGAACTCTCCAAAGAGGATTCACACACCTAGAAGTGTTTTGCTTTCAACCAAAATAACATTCTCCTCGAAATACCTTAAAGACGACTATTTATATCATGCCTAAAAGTAACCTAAGGACATATTAATAAAAATTGTGCGAGGCCATTCAAGGCCGGCTAAAGGCTGGCGGCCTACATATAAGCCGGCACCAAGGCCGGCGGCCTTGAAGTTAATTTGGCTGGCCTTTATTCAAGGCTTACTTAAGGCTGGCTGAACTTCGCCTTGGGTCCTCCCGACGCTTATGTCCTCCTTTTTTGGACCCCGTACTGCCACCTATAGCTCAGATTGACTTTGATTTCTTTGGTGCTCATATCTTAGCTCTTGGAATCATATCAGAAAGCTTACCTTTTTTACGTCTCAAACTCTTATCAATTTCATCCTTGGAATTGTAGCGAGTTGACTTGAGAAGTATTGTGAGTCACATCAATTTCTTCTTAAGTTGCTTCCAATTACTTTTAGTGTGTCATATCTATTTGTAATTGGTTGTGTTCTTTTGTTCTTGTTCATGTGTTTAGGGATCTAAATTTTTAGATTTGAATTCAATTCTTATTTAATTGGAATTCAGTTTATCTTTGTGTAATCCTTAGCATATATTACAATTGCAAGTGATCTTCATTATAATTTGTCTTTGTAGTAATTTGAATTCATGCAATTAGGTTTCATTTGATTGTGGATTTCATGCCATCTTATTGTGGAATTGGAAGTAGATTTAGTGTTCTTGTAATCTCATTGAAAGGTGCATTAAGCTACCTGCTGTGATGATCATTATAGTTGTTGTCTTCATGATTACCCTATTTGCAATGTCAATGAAGGAGCTTGTCTAATGAGCAAGAATAATCCTCTTGGGGTTAAGGCATTGAAATTTACCCCTGCCAAGTTCCACTGGGCATTTGGAAGCAGTGGCAAGAAGAGTAGTGCTTAAGGAAATAGTTGGGGTATTTGAGCAGTTGATGAAGATTTGCTGGGGATGACTGAATCATTGTAGTATTCGCACTCAACTCTTTCGAATTCATTAACTTTGTTGTGCTTCCAACTTAAACTCTCAAGTTGTTGCTTGAGTTATGGTTGGTAAAAGATGGCTAGATTCTGCCATAATTTGCTATTACTTAGTCTTAGTACACGAGTGTCGATCTATTGAAAACGTTGATCGAGGTTGTGTCGTCGTTGAAGCTTTTGTCGTCGTTGTGATTGTCTTAGGTTTAGTCATATAAAGATGTCCATGTTACTAAAGAAATCCGGCATTGTGCTAGAAGATCTCATATCGCTTGATTTAGGCAATTAATTTTGCTGGTCATTCTACAATTTTTAGTTAGGTTGGCATCCCTTTCCATCTACATTGGGTTTCTTTCATCTTTGGTTGACTGTCCTACTTCATGGAGGTGGATCTGTTTGTGAATAGGCTATTTGAGCTAAACTAATCTTCTTGTGATAAACTAGTATGGAAGGGTAAACCCTCATAGGCTCTCTCTGTAGAACATGCATATGATCTTACTAGAGAGAACTCCCCTTAAAGTCGACTAGTTTCCTACTGTTTGGAACAAGTTTTCAATGCCTAGGAATACGTTTATCTTATGGCTAATTGCTAAAGAGAAACTTTATAACATGGAAGGTGCTTAAGGGGGATGCATAAAAAAGTGATAGCAGACCACAAGTGGTTTGCTACTACTTGTGAAAGAAAAAAAAGAAATCAACTTAGCTTCAATAGTAATGTCAAATGACTATGATTATTGTATCAGTTTATGTTTCCTGTGTTCATTCTTTATGGTGGGACATTCTACAACAATAGTAGAATGACCATAATAACTGCATTGGACCTTGTGACATAAATCTATTCTTCGTCATAGGACATTTTTGTTGCTAAAGAGCTTTTGTTGGTTAATTTCCATTAAACAATTCTTGATAAGTTAATGATAAGGTTTCTCTCCCCTCACAAAAACCTTCATGGTTTGTGAGCTTTATCTTGGATAATAGCACAAGATGACTATGATGACTGCATTAAGACATGTTGCTTGTGTTGATGCTTCATTGCGGGACATTCTTGTTCATGTAGCAACATAGAATTCATTGTGAGAGTTGCATTGAACTACATAATTTGAGTTCGTGCTTCATCTTGGGACATTTCGAATTCTAAAAAAGGATCCTTGATGGTTGTTTGGGGTTCTCACTTCTTTGTGCAGATTTTTTGAAATAGGTTTGATGATTTAGTAGGGTTTCATAGTATTTTGCTACACTCCCGATTGATAGATTTTTTATTACTCTCACTATTTTTTTTTTATTCTAGTGTCTTCTTTTTATTATCCTTTCTTTTTATTGTAAGAGTAATCTACCCTTGTTTTCCTTTGCAAGTAGTAAGGTCATCGGGAGATTTTTAGTACTTTTCTCTCCCCCCCTCTCCTTTTTTAGTAGTATTGATTAGATTCGGTTGTTACTACCACTTGCAATGGGTAAGGACACTAGAAAAGTTAAATCATGTAGCGGGATTAGCAACAAAGGTAAAGAGATAGTAGCATATTCTGAAGGTCGCATACCTATGGTGTCTTCTTGTCAGAGTAAATGGCTTGACCTGATGATTAAGGAAGATTTCTTTTGGAGGTGCATAGGCAAGAGAGACACACAAGAGCACCAACATGTTGATGGCATGTGGCATTTCATAAGATGGGAGCTTAAGGTTGATAGGAATCATATACATACAGGACCTATCACTAGGGTAAGAGCCAAAGGGTTACAAAATTTGGCGATGAGGGTCCTCTTTGAACAATCTGACCCCGAGAATATTTATTTAGTATCTTTTTTTCTATTACATATTTATTATGCATTCCAACAGGTCCATTTGTTCGTTTTTACAGGATGGTGGATAAATTTGCTAAAGCTTAGTTTGTAGGTTATTTATGGACCTACATAAATTAATGAAGTACCGGTCCAACAATTGTTCCATTGAAGTGAAGAACCGGCAATTTATTGGCTTATTTATAATTGTATTTTGTTGTTTAAGAACCGACCATTAATTGGTTTTGTTGTAATTTGGTTTTGTTGTTTTTACCTTAATTGGAGCAAGTATAAATACTTATTGAGTAGGGTTTAGAAAGGAGCTTTTGAAACTTGAGAAAAATACACCTTGTGCCATGAGGAGAGTACTTGCATGAAAAAATTACTCTTATTAATTTCACTTGTGAAATTATGGTGAGATTAACTTGAGGAGATTGTGAGTAATATCAATTTTCTCTAGTTACTACCAATTGTTTTCTAGTGCATCATAACTAGATACAAATTGGTTGTGTTACTTGTTGTCTTTCACATGAATTAGGGTTCCTATTTTTCAGATTTGATTCAAGTCAATTTGAGTGGAATTTGATTCATTTGTATTGTTATCTTTTCCTTATTTATACAATTGCATTGTTCCTCATCACAATTTAGCATCATCACCATTTGAGTCCACGTGAATTAGGGTTCAAGAGATTGTTGTTGATTATGCCTTTGTGGGATTGGTTTGGTGTTTATGTTATTGTCTTGGTGTTCTTGCAATTGGAATTGTAGGGCACATCAAAGGTCAAAGCCAGAGAGAATATAGAGGGGACTTCTATATTACGTTTTAGGAATGAAAGGGGGGAACTTCCCTTGTCAGATACTCAATTTTTTATTCATAAGCAAGCTATGCCGGGTTGGTGTCCTTGGGTCAATCACATTATGGGTAACTCAAAATATGTAGATGCTATAGAGTCCATAAAAATCTACTACCCTATGATAATTTCCTCCCGTTTTGGGTTTCCTTACCCAAATGAAACAGATTTTTGGTGAAATGTTATGACTCGCTAGAGTACACAAACATACACTTTTATAACTTTTTGGGTGAGATTACTCCTACATTGGAGGACATGTGCACATTCCTTCACTTTCATGATTTTGGGTTAACAAACATTGTAACCACTAACGTCACTAAGGAAGATGAAGGAATGATATCGTCTTTAGAAGCAGTGATGGCAGTGGCTACCGATAGTCACAAGAAATCTACTTTCTCTACATGGATTAAATACTTTTTTTGAGCAAAAGAGTTTAGATGACTCAGATGATCGATACAAGTAAGTTTTTCCTAATCCCACGTGTGATGACTTCTCCTCCCCCCCCCCCCCCCCCCCCCCCCCCCCCCCCCCTTTTTATCATATAAGGTTTAGTTTAATTAACTTGCTTACCATTTTTGTTGTTCTTAGGTTTGAGCTCGAGGCCTTCTTAGCATGTTGGTTATCTTTGTGTGTATTTTTTGGTGGTTCAACTAATGGTGTGAGTCATCATTTTTTTCATTTGGCCATTTATATGGTGCATAGCACGTGTTTTTCTTTGGGATTATTTTACCTTGGGTCTTTACATTGGCATTTGGACTTATATCACGAGGCTTCAGTTTGATCGAAGGGGCATTACATCGTATTATCACATGTCGATGTGGTGATTTTGCAAGTATTCTTCACCAAGCAGTTCAGAAAGCACTTTCATTCTCCTCTGAATAGACCTAGTCCTATTAAACCCCAAGCCTTCGCATGGATTGATAGAAAGCCTTTTGGTTCACTATTCCATGTGATAAATGACATGAACCTTACATGAGTAGATTAGCCAGTTATTTATGGTTTCTAGAGTTTTATCTTGAAGGGTCAAAGGATATGGTGAACCTTCTTAAGTCTTGCGGGAGATTCAATGCTGGTGAAGTAGGGTTTATCTTATAGTGCTCGCCTAGGGGTCTTCCTTCTCTTCATGATTGGAGAGACTCCTTTGGTTATTTTCTAGAGTGTAAAGTCATGTTATACTCGCCTCATAGAGTAGCTCGACAATTTGGTTTTGACCAAGGAGTTCCTCGGACCATTTACATAAAGGAGGATTTTAATTCATGTTGCTAATCACTCAATCTTGTAGACTTTAAAGATGTTTGTCTAGATACAAGGCAATTATATTCCCCCTCTTTATCATGTTCTGGACTTGCCTCTGTTTGGTGGTGGACATACTAGACTAACTATTTAGACGATTTTAAGAAGTATATGGATACGTCTATTGAGGAGGAGCTACCTAAGGAGTCTATTTTTAAATATGACTTTCAATTTCGTCTCCCGAACAAAAAGGCAAAGTCATTTGCTAATGTGAAGAATAAAGCACCGAGTAGTCATTCTACTCCTTCTTTATTGATTATGAGGCAAGTAAAGTGATTGCATGTTTAGGAGGTATTGCTATTATTTATACGTATCTTATTCCTCTAATTTTCAACTATTACTATGCACTCATGCTAACTTTTCCTTTCTTTTGTTGTAGGACAAAAGAGATCATGTTGCTACTGATCCCCTCGTTAGTCCTTTGAAATTGACGACTCCTAGTATTGCACCATTCCTTAGTCATTATGGTGTTGGGAAGGAGCTTTGAATTAGGGATCATCCTGCTATCATCAATGTTATAAATGAAGAAGATGATAATGAAATGTTTGATTTGGAGGATACTCTTGAGCACAGTATTTATAGTGGTAAAAGTACTCCAGTTCATTTTGATGATAGGGAAATTGAGCCCTTACTGAGTAATAATGTTAAGTCAAACACTACCATTCATATGGATGACATCAATAACGACAAGATTAGATATTTCGATGAGCATGACATTCAGGCTTATGCTAATGAATTGAGAGAGGCAGGGCTTTTTGATAATCAGATAGATAGGACATTAAATGAGGCTTCAATTAGAATTGGTATGTCCCATGACACATTTGCTCTTTATAGCGAAATTACTTCACCTGTGACTCTTCCTAATATCATCCTTCCACCAATGATTGAAGTACCAAGAAAAAATAAAGAGGGCTCCTCGAATATATTACAAGTAGCTTCATTTTACGGGTTCGTGGTTCATTCACAGCTCCTGCCTTCACTAAGGTGCTTATACGAATTGGAGGGGGAATTCTAGTCTAAAGCTATTTGTCAAGGTTCTGAATTCTAGTCCATGCTTGGGCAAACTATGTCCCTTCTAAATAGACATTGGAGCTCATTATCTGAAAAGAAACCAAAACTCATCATTGATAGCATTGAAGGAGCGCAGGCTTTAAAATTCAGAGTTGGTAGTATAGAGCCTATCACAATTGAGGCAAGGAAGGTTCTAGGTTGCCAAAACTTAATGGAACAACGTAAGAAAATTTTAGAGGAATGGTCAAAGATTAATCTCAAAATAGAGGCCAACTTAACTGGTTTGGATGTTAATTACTTAGTTAGATCTATTATAGGTTCTTGATTTGGCATTATCCCTTTTCATGTGTTTATTTTTTTTTATGTGATATGTAAACTTGTTTGATGAACGATGATTTTTACTTGATTTAAAGGCTAGTTTCATGTCTCTATGAATTTTCTCCCCTTTTTTTTATTGGTAGATGATATGTTATTCATAGCGCACTTAATAGGAGCTACACTTACATAAATAACATGATGGGGCATGAGTCGATAGCATGTCTCCCGACCTTTTAGATAGAAATTGCTAAGCAGGTATTACCCATTACTTAACAAGTCGCTTGTAAAATTGCTAACAAGTGCATTGAATAATAGAATCATCACGTTTATTAAAGGTGTTATGCTATGTGCTTAGGAAATGATATTTTCACTAGTCAACATGGTATGACCCATAGGACATTATACATTTAGGAGATTAATCTACTACCAAACTGTAGTAATGTAATGCATATAATGTGTGCTAAGGAATTAAATTTCTATCTTTACAGCAACAAATGAAATCTTTAAGACAAAAAGGTTGGAAGTAAGTTCTCATGTCTTAAGATGCATTTTCATTGATCTCATTTCTTATGTTCATTCAACCCATTACAAATGAAACTTTTCGATGTACTGGAAATTGATAGGAGCTGTGATAGCATCCGTATTTAGATTACAAAGTTTACAGTAACCATAGTTACGAACTTCCTCAATGATAAAAGGTCCTTCCCATTTAGGTGTAAACTTTGGCACTGGAATACCTTAGCACACATGATTTGCCGCTCAAAGTACAACATCGCCTTTTTGAAATGACCTTTTCCTCACTAAGTGGTTATAAGCTACACCTAGTTTCTGATGGTAATGAATTAACTTTTCTTTAGCAGTATCTCGTCTCTCCTCCAAGGCTTCTAGATCTAACATACGCAAGGCACTTGGTTTAAGCTCAGCATTGATGGCTAAGCGTGTGGATGGAATCAAGACATCCACCGAGACTATTGCTTTGGTGCCATATACTAGAGAGAAAGGTGTCGCTTGAGTTGGCTTTCACTTCGAAATTCTATATGCCCAAATTGCTAATGGCAACTTATCCTGCCATTCCTTATGGTTATCATGAACCATATGACTCAACACCTTTAACAAACTCTTGTTGGTAACTTCCGCCTGGCCGTTACCTTTTAGGTAATAAGGCGTAGACTTAATATGATTTAATCCATAGGAAACCATCAATTGTTGCACATGAGTATTAATGAAAGGAGTACCATTGTAAGATAAGATGCTCTTTGAAATGCCGAATTTACATATAATGTTCTCCTTCATGAAATTTGCAGTTGCTAGTCCAGTAGCCTTTTTGATAGGAATCAAAATCCGACAAAACCTATCATTAGGGGAAGAACCAAAGGATTTCAAATTTTGGCAATGAAGGCCCATTTTGAGCAAATCGACCCAGGAATTATTTATCTACTAACCTCTTTTCTCTTATTCATGTATTGTATATTCCAAAAGGAACACTTATCATGCTTTACAAGGCAATGGACAAACTCACTCAGACTTAGCTTGTGGGTTATCCATGGACTGACTTAAACCAGCGATGAGTTAGGTCGATGAATCCTATTAAAGAATTAGCATGTTGAAGACTATTTTTACTTGTAATTTATTTTCTTTGGACTATTTATGTTGTAATTTTTTGGGATACTTTTCATTTGCTTGTAATTATGTTTTTAGGATCGGCTACCCTAAAAGTGGCATAGTTGTAATTTTGTGAACTTTTTAACCTTTAAGGGAGCAACTATAAATACTTGCTTAAGTAGGGTTTTTGGGGGAATTTTTTTTTTTCAAAATAGACTTCACATATTACGTGAGAGGGTTAGGGTTTCTTCCTAATTCATTTGCTCTTATCAATTTCAATACCAAAAATTGGAATTTAGGCAAGTGTAACAAGGAGAAATTGTAAGTAATATCAATTCCTTTTTGTTGTGTTTCCTCTTCATCACTAATGAGTTATATCTAGGGTTGAATCGAATGTTTTCTTAGTCAGATTTGATTGCATTTGTAATCAAATTCTTATTGCTTAATTGATTGGTTTTAGCCTTAGTTTTTAACCTTCAATTTGGCTTCATTTGAACCATGGATCATTTTGTTTAGGAAGTGGATCATGGAATTGAAACTTGCTGTTCTTGTGTAGTTTTTCACGTGGATTTACTTGTGATTAGTATTATATTGGAGGAAATTATCTTTTTGGAATTGTAATTACAACTTTGAGCATTTGGATCTCATTGCATCTTTACTAGGGTTCATGCAAATTCTATTAATTTGACCCAAAATTGGTTTAGTGCATTTGAGGATTATAATTTGCAACAATTGCATGTGCTTAACCCCTAATTTAGGCACATCATATTTGGTATCAGAGCTGCACATACTTGCTTCATTTCAATATTGATCACGTGGTGTTGTGGAATTGGTTATAGATCTTGAGAATTGGCACCATTGTTCATGTGATTGGAAGCTAGTTTGATTGACATTGTCTAATTGTCTTTCAAATTGGTTTTGCATGTGGTTAATCTTGGTTTTAGGCACATCACTTTTTCAAGGGGACAACTTCCACCCATTTCATGAAACATTCAGTTCCTACCAAAATCCAAATGCACCCTCTTGATGGTAGATGAATTGGGTCAATCAAATTGAATGCTCATGTATAGAAGGGCCATGGCTTTGTCACACTATGGAGTGTAACCGTAGGAGCATGAATGGTGTTACCATGCTATTGACAAATGTGACATCTTTTAGCAAAATTGAAAGTGTCAGCTTCCATAGTTGGCCAATAATAACCCATATCGAGTAAGTGATAATACAATTTCCTTCCTCCTTAATGCTCTTCACATTCTCTAGCATGCACATCATTCAACATTGCTTCTGTTTCAGGAGGTGCAATGCATGTAAGCGGCTTTCCTACGAATGAAACCCTGTATAGTTCATCCTCATGCATAAGATATTTTCTTGCCTTTATTTTCACAAGCCTTACATCCATACTATTAGTGGGTAGTGTATTGTTCTTCAAGTAGTCAATGTACGGTTGTCGTTAATCACCTACACTAGCCACAAAGTTACATTCCTTCTCGTCAGGTAACTCAAATCATTTGGGACAATTTGCTTATACTTGGAATGCATCCTTCAACATTGATGGCTAATAGTATCTTGCGTGCTGAATGCGATGGTATAAAGGTGCCCCCTCTTCACTACACCAAATCTTGTGGTATTTTTCCAATTTTAAGTTAGCTTCTTTTATCCCAACTCAACGGGACAAAACACCTTTTGGTCCCTTGTAATATAGTGATCCGTTGACTTGAATGAAATTCTTTAGTGCTAAAATAGAAGCTACACTCGGGTACACTAATTGTTTCTTTAGCGACATAGGCCAATCATCATGTGCTTCTTCATTCTCATCAACAAGACCTAATATAGTACATAGGATAGATTTCTTATGTACCCGAATATCTGAAGTAGTAATTGCATCTTGGATCGGGACTTTTGAAGTTAATGTGGCCAGAGTGTCTGCATATCTATTAATAGATTGAGTTGTATGCTCATATCGTATTGACTAAAATTTTGTTACTAGAGCCTGTATTGCAGCCCTGTAAGGTGCTAATGTAGGTTCTTTGAGTCCAAACTGACCATTAGCTTGCTTAATGATCAATTTGGAGTCATCTCAAATGCATAACTGATTTGCTCCCACCTCTTAGGTGGATATCAATCCTAGCGATAAGGCTTCGTATTTAGCTTCATTATTGGTGTAATAAAAATCAAGTTTAAATGCCAATGGTATTTCCTGACTGTCAGGTGAGGTTAACACAATTCCTGCTCCCCATCCCTTACTTCTTACAGAGCCATCAAACTGAAGTGACCACTCCCCTTCCGATTCGATCATAAGAGAGTCTTCATGAAACTCTATTAGAATAGCATTCACAATGAGGCTTTCATGCGTATCTAGAAAGTGTGCTAACAAATCGGCTAGATCTTGTGATTTAATGGCCTTAAGGGAGTAAATTGTGATGTCAAACTCTCCAAGAAGGAGTAACCACTTAGCAACTCAACCTGACAAGGCTGATTGAGATAATAGGTACTTGATGGGATCCAAATGTGTGATAAGATTGACCTTATGCGCCAAGAAATAATGTTGTAACTTTTGCAAGGCAAATACTAGTGTGAGACAATGCTTTTTGCAGGCTGAGTAGTTGACCTCACTCCCTTCAAGGGTCTGACTCAAGTAGTAAATTGGTTTTTCTTACCCATCTATTTCTTGTGCGAGTAAAGCTACAATTGATTTATTAGTAAAGGAAAGATACAAGATCAGTGGTAATCCCTTCATTGGCATTGTCATAGTTTGAGGGGAAGTCAGGATCCTTTTAATCTTTTCAACTACTCTCTCATGCATTTCCATCCACTCAAATGAGACCCCTTTCTTCATAAGTTGATGCAGAGGATATGAAATCTCTACCAATGCTAGCATGAATCTTCTAACGTAGGAAACTTTTCCCATGAAAGTTTTCAATTCTTTTAGGGTAATAGGGGATGGCATAGATAATATAGCTTGGATTTTTGTTGGATCTACATCCATTCCCTTCCTATGAACTACAAATCCCAAAAACTTCCTTAAAGCTACACCAAATACACATTTTAGAGGGTTCATGTGGAGCTTATATAGCCGACCTTGCTTAAAAACCTTTTGCAGGTGAACCAGATGATCAAGTGCTCTCCTTGACTTGATAACTATATCATCGGCATCGTCTTCTATAAAGTCATGCATCATATCTTGAAATATGGCAATCATGGCTCTTTGGTAGGTTGCACCTGCATTTTTTAGTCTAAAAAGCATGACGGTGTAATAAAAATTTCTCACTGGCATTCAGAATGCAATACGCTCAGCATCTCCAATAGCCATCTTAATTTGATTATAACCACTGAAACCATCTATGAATGAAAATAACTCGTTTCCTGCCTTGCGTTAACTAATGTGTCAATATTTGGTAAAGGAAAGTCATACTTTAGACATGCCTTATTTAGATCACGAAAATCAACATAGACATGTATTTGGCCATTCTTTTTCCTTACCGGTATGACATTAGCTAACTACTCAAGATGTTCAATTGGCTTGATAAAATTTGCATAGAGTAACTTTTCGATCTCATGCTTGATTTGGATTTCAACCTTAAGATGGAAAATCCTCTATGTTTACTTCAGTGGCACCACTCTTACGATAACATTTAACTTATGTACCACTAGATTAGGATCAAACCATGGCATTTCTTCGTACGTCCATGCAAACACATCTTGATATTCCCTTAATAACTCTATAAGGGGAGCCTTTATCTCATTTGACAAGCCCTTATTGATAAAGATTGGCCACGACGACTCTCTAGGTTGCGCTAGATCCAATTCTTCTATCTCCTCGATTTGAGCTTTCATTTGATCCTATAAACTGATGCAGGGTAGGCTGGATGTCTTAGAGTGGTATGGGATCTGATGAGGATAAGCACTCTTCATTAAATCCCTATAACCGTCATAAGCAGTACACCATTCGCCCGTCATCCCTAACATAACTTTCAATTTTGGTTAGCTTCTTGTTTTTCTTTCTTCCTCCACGACATCCTTGCATCTTCCTCTTCTTTGCTGGCCCTCTTGAATTTCATCCCGTGTGGGTAGTGGAATACTAGTAGGGCATGTAATGGTTGTCTCTCCTTTTTCAGCAAACTCGTCAAAGAAGGTTGACTCTATGAAATATGATTCATCATTCTTGAAGGGATTCTTAGTAGTAGAGATAAACATATCCTTTCCTTTCCAATGGCCCTTGATACATTGATATAATGTTGAAGGAATCATATTGTGATCATGCACCCATTTTCTTCCCACTAGTAAGTGGTAGGACACAGGCGCATCAATCACATGAAAAGTTACTAAATCATGTATAGGGCCAACCTTGAGATCTTCAATAACTCATCTTAGTGTCTTAGTAGGAGAATGACTAAAGCCATTTATCAAGATGGGTTGCCTCACAAGCTTTCAAATATCAATCTTAATAGCTTTGAAGGTGGACATTGACATGATGTTCAAAGAAGAATCGACATCAATAAATATTGATGTGCTCGATTCAAATCTCAATACCACTTAACAAAATAACACACAATTGATTCCAATTTCCAATTAAAATGGCGTGAACAAGATTGATGATAAAATCCCCACATGGTGTGAAAATAAAAACAAACAACCCTAAATGGCATGAACCAAATTAGAACTACTATAATTGGATTCCAATACCAACCAAATACAATTGGAACAATTTAATTCCGATTCCCACAATTGGCGTGAAAACCTAGCAATACAAGAACCCTAATTTGGCATAAATGGAACAAACAAAATCAACCAATTATAACTAGATATTACTCACTAGCAATAATCAGATGCAACTTAAGAAATCTTGATATAACTTACAAGAATTCCTTAAGCCAACTCGCCATGATTTCACAAGTGAAATTGATAAGAGTAAGGTGATGTGAAGAGGAGCACTCCCACGACAACAATTTTCAGATGTATAATGTTCAAAAAGTCCTTTACAAAACCTTACTTTATAAGCATTTATACTTTCTCTAAATAAGGCAAATTTAACAAAAGAAAATATAAGTAAACATAACAAAATGTTATCGGTTTCTAATCAAGAGAAAATTGCAAATAGAACCCCTATATGTGGCCGGTTTTGTGCACCTCCATGGAGTAATGTAAGACTGGTTCTTCTTTGATTTACGTAGGTCCATGAATAACCTACAAACTGAGCTTAGTAAATTTACTCATCGTCTTATGAAAACCCATAAATGTACCTGTTGAAATACACAATAATTATATAATGAAAAAGAAGATACTAAACAAATATCTTCGAGGTCTAATTGTTCAAAGAGGATTCTCATTGCAAAGTTTTGTAATCCTTTGCTCTTTCCCTAAGACGGTTAAAGAAATTCCTAAAACTTGATGTCTTCATAAGTGCCGCAATAGTAGGAGGGCGCTCATCCTCCTCAACTTGAGCTTGCTTTCCCTTTTTCATGATTGCCTCAGTAGGTTATTCCTCATTTACCTCAACAGTGGTAGGATCATGAGTGATAGCATTCACTGCTCGCCGTTGATTGTTATGAGCTGGAAGAGGGTTGTTACGAATATTGTTATCCTTAATAATGAGCTCCCCGGTTCGTACCCTCTCATTAAATATTTTTTTTCAAAATAAAACAATCTTTGGTAGAATGACCCACGATTATATGAAATCTATAGAATTTTGGGTCATTCCATTCTTCAAGAGTAAGAAGGTTGGAGCGCTTGAATTTAACTGATCATTTTAAGTTTTAAATTTATAACCAATAAAATCTACTATCGAGCTAAGTAGTGTAACTATCGATTATAGTATAGATTTAACAAGTGTCGTCCTTTGGGATCTAGAAAACAAGTATTAATATTACCTTTCTCTACTATCTAGTCTAATTTATGATGTGGAAATTATGAATTAAATTAACAATTAACAAATCCTAACAACCCTATAATTAAATGATATTCTAAAATATATATATATTCAATCATAAAATATACCCCTCATGTTGTTCCACCATAACCCTTAAATTCTCAAAATAAGATATTGATTAACGAATCAATTTACACTTTACACCACAAGAATTCCCAAGTAAAATCAATTACTCCCTCGAGTTAATCAATTCTTAATCATGTACAAGATAATGGAGGCCTCTCCCTCACTACTATCATGCAAGATCTCATTAAGTTCACAAATTCCGATTAATTGCAAAAAAATCAATGTTTTCCTACCTCTAGGCAAAACATATAATCTCTCTATTCATGAAGATTTAATTTACTAGACAAAACCTCTTTCAATCTAATAAAAATCAGACATGCAATCAATTCACGTGTATAAATTAATCACAAGAACAATGGAAACACATGAATAGATGCAAAGATATAAACAATTCATTAATTAATCAATGTTTCAACACATGAGTTAGGGTTTCACAAGATGAAAGATATGAAGAATTATTTCTTCATGGAGTTTTCAATAAAAATAGAGAATCTAGAGAAGTAAAATTGATTCATAATAGAAAGAGTAATCCCTTATGTTGTTTTGTGATCTCCAATGATGTTCAAACAATTCTCCTCTTAAAGTTTGTAATAATGCTCTCCTAGGGTTTTTAGAACGAAGCTAAAAGAAAAAAAGTCTCTTTAAAATAAAACAAGGCGTCTATTTATAGTTCTGTGAAAATAAGATTCAGCACTAGCATCAGCACAGCCAAGCTCGAGGCCGTGTTGACTCCGAAACACATCATTTTCATTGCTCAGTTCAGCACGGCCTCCAGCATGGCTATGCTCGGTGCATGGCTGAAAAAAAAACAAACTTATGTTCTTGTTACTGGCATCAACGCGGGCTATGCTGAACTTGGGGTACACCTTAATATAACTACTGGTCATTTTTTGCATCCAGCATTGGTGCCTGCATGGGTTATGCTGAAGGTTGTGCTGAACTAAAAATCAATTTTCTTCATTTTTTGCCAAATTTCACCTTACCTTTGCTCATCTTTTCCTTAAACCTTTCTTTTGTCTCCATTGACGCCTAAAATTAAAATTTAATCATATAAGTACTCTTTTCTTCACAAATCACATGAAATCCATATAAAATTATAACTAATAAGCACTAGAATTAAGGGTCTTTCGATACTTATCAAATTTCCCTACACTTAACTATTTGCTTATCCTCAAGCAAACAAAATAAGGATAAAATAAATCTTCTCTCATCAATTGTACTCATTGTTAAACATTAAATCACAAGTAACATCCTCTGTTTAATTCAATCTTAGTGATTCATTAGTGCCTACCACTTAAACCTACCATGATCGTACGTATACCTGGCACACAAAAATTAGAGTTTACAAATTAATCCAAGTAAGTTAAACTATTACCCTCACCATTTAAGAAATGCTTCCCAAGTTACAAAGAAAGTCAAACAAAGCAAAAGTGGCTTGGTCACATCTCACCACTTACTAGAGAATATATAAATCGTTCAACTACCTCTTTTAAGACCAGTAACCTCAAGTGAAAGTATATGGCATCCATCTTTCCCCTAGATTTTCTTCTTCTTTTTGTTAAACCTCTAAAAAAATTCCGAGTTTTCCTCTTTTATATATATATATACATATATTAATATTAGTTATTTAAGATCTTGTAACCCATGTAACGAATGTTCAACTGATAATCTTAGGCTCGTCACTTAAGTTAATAGAATTTATCCCCTCAATTGAAGGTGTCCCAATAGACTTAATTATTCAAGTTACAAGACCTACTAAACTTTGCCTTTTTTGTATCCCATCATGTTATTATAATATCATCGGTTGGCCGATGATATTAGGTGATGGGGTTTTAAAGGGACCCCATCGAACCTCTGTTATCCTAACTTTAGGGATTTATAAAGATACTCTTAAATTATAAAATGCAAGTCATTAGATTAGCGACTTATTATTTCTTTAATTGATTGACTAGTTAGCAGTAGAGTTAGATTTCGCTCTTCTAAGGGACCAAAGCCCGCCTATACTTACTAAGCTTTTCACATTATTACTCAATCAACAAATTAATTAATTAATTTTTGAAGAGATTACTTAAGAGGAATCACTAAGTGATAGACTTCATATGCACCTTTCACGAAAAGTTAGAAGAGCTCTCAAAGTTTTTGAAAGGTAAATATATTAACCAATAAGCTTAAAAATACAACCATTTAACTTTAAACTATGGACTTCGATCTATTTCACAACTCTAGAATCAATAATTAAATAGCAAGTAAGATTACCCCACTTAGATTCCATCCTGAAATTCCAACTAAGTATACCAAGTCCAACAATAGGCGAGTAAAGAACACAAAATCACTAACTTTTATGAGCATAATTTCAAGGATCTCGCCTTTTAATGATTTAAGATCAACATTCAAACTCAATTGCAAACTTGTAAATGGGGGAAATTTAATAAGATAGTGCATAGATAACACAAGTAAAGCAAGACCTAGATTTCTCAATTTTCTTTGTTCCGTATACCCCTTCCCCACACTAATTTAAGACATTGTCTCCAATGTCTTCCCAAATCAAGCACATAAAAGAGAAAAAGGAAAAAAAAAACGAAATGGAAAATAACAGAATGAAAAGGACACTAAAAACTTCCCTGGTTTTTATATGCAGACGGTTGCATATAGAGTTCAAGACTGGGTATAAGAGAAAAATAGTAATGGCACATCATCAACGGAGCTAGGAACCCAAAGTTTGTGCCGCATCATCCTAGAAAAAGAAAAAAAAAAGAAATTAAGGGTAAAAAGAGAAGTTAGACTATCCTAGTTTAGATAAACGGTGAAGTTAGAGAGTGAGGGAGGAGAGAGAGAAACTGTGTATATATGTGGGTTATCAACACAGGCTGCTATACGACCATGATTGGGGCCGTGTTGACCTTCAAAAGGTGCACAAAAGGTGGTGTTTTATAGGGCAAGTCTACCTTGGTTGTAGCACGGCTATGCTCGTGGCCTTGTTGACTTAAAAAATTCCACAAAATGTTTGATAGAGTCAACCTTGGCTTTAGCACCTGACTTCAAAAAATCCATATAACTTCTTTAGATTGTACATAATCTTGAGCATTGGTTGTGCTCAAGATAGTGCAGAATTTGAAAAACACGTAGAGGGAAAATAAGACTTGCCCAATCCAATAGACAACAACTGTGATCATCGTGCACCTTTAAAAGTGTAAATGAACATGGAGAAAGACTTACCAGGTGCACTTAGTGATTAAAATTCAAACTTCCTTACTTGTCATTAGCGCTTCTCCATACGTAGAAATTACTCCCACTCTCTTTAAATAAGCTTAGAAACTCTCCTTAAGATCTACAAATTTCTAAAAATAATAGACTTAGGATAGTGACAACAAAAAGAAAATAAAAGGGATGCTACGTACCTAAGTTAGACATGGTTACCTCCCAAGAAGCGCACTTGTTTAACGTCGTTGGCTCGACACTCTTCATGCTCTTCAACTAAGTCTCTAGTAGTTGGAGATCTAATTCCTCCCTAAAGACTTCCATGATTTTCTCCACCAAATCTTCAAATATAGCCAACATACACCGTTGAAACGTAGTCAGTGCATTACATAACCTGAACAACATCCTCTTGTAGGCATATGTATTGTAAGGGCATGTGAAAGTGGTTTTCTCCTGGTCTTCTAGAGCAATAGGTATTTGAAAGTAGTTGGATATCCTATCTAAGTAGCAATAATACATGTGTCCATCTAACCTTTTTGACATTTGATCAACGAATGGGAGAAGAAAGTGATCTTTTTAGTGGCGTCATTCAATTTTCGATATTCGATGCACACCCCGCCACTTAATGACGGTCCACATAGGAATGAACTCACTCTTTTCATTAGGGACAACAGTAATCCCTCCCTTCTTTGACACCACTTGCATTGGACTAACCCAGTTGCTATTAGATATGAGGTAAATAAATCCAGTGTCAAGAAGTTTGATCATTTCCTTCTTAACCACCTCCTTCATATTAGGATTTAGCGGTCTCTATGGTTGCACTACAAGCTTAAATCCTTCTTCTAATAAAATTTTGTAGGTACAAAAGGAGGGGTTGATACCTTTTATATTAGATATTTTCCATGCGATGACTCGCTTGTGTGCTCTTAAGACCGTGAGTAATTGGACAATTTGCTCTTGAGATAAATTTGAGGCTATAATAACCGACAGGTTGGAGTCTTCTACAAGGAAAGCATATTCCAGGTACTTTGGTAATTGTTTCAATTCCAACATTGCTCTTCTATAGAAGTTTTAAGTCTCGCCTCATTTTTTGTTTCTAACTTTTCAAACCCATGCTGAGGTGTAGCACCTTCTAAAGCATCAAGCTGCTCAATGAGTAGCATAACCTCTGGGTTATCTGCATCCTTTTTCTCTTCTAATGTCAAGCTTAGCTCTAACTCATCTTTGCTCAGAGCTTCCTTCATATGCTCATTTACTGAAACATCAACAACATCAATAGAGTAACAAGATTCATCAATGCACATAGTGTGTTTCATAGTAGCAGCCATTTGGATTACCATCTCTTCATCACTGATTCTCAAAGTAAGTTTGCCTCCTTCTACAACAACCATTGCCTTAGCAGTGACTAGGAATGGTCTCCTAAATATCAGAAGGATATCCCCATAATCATCTATTTTTAGAACTACAAAGTCGACAAGGTAGATGAAATTCCCTACCTTTACCAAGACATCCTTGATTATCCCCTTAGGAATCTTCATAGAGTGGTCAGCAAGCTGCAAATGCATCTTAGTTGATGTTGGGTAAAAAAGTCCCAACTTCTTGAAAAAGGAGTACGGCATTAAATTAATGCTGGCCCCAAGATTAGCTAAGGCCTTATCAACTGAAGTGTTACCCATGACACACAAAATTGTGAAACTTCCTGGATCCCTCAGCTTTAGAGAAAGTTTATTCTAAATGATAGATGAGCAATTTACATCAACTTCTAAAATAGACACATCCTCCAACTTTTGCTTGTTAGATAGAAGCTCCCTTAGGAACTTAGCATATTTTGACATTTGCGAAAGTGCCTTTACAAATGGAATGTCAATGTGCAGCTGTTTAAATAAATCAAGGAATTTACCAAACTGCTCCTTGTCTTTGCTCTGGTTGAAACGAGCTAGATAAGCGATTTTTGGAACATATTCTTTAACAGCCGCTGGTGATCTCCTATTAGAATGTGTTTCCTAAGGAGTTCTTTTCTCCTTTTTCAATAGGTTGATTATCTTCTTGCTTCTTTTTATGCCACTGTTCAGATGATAACTCTTTCTTTCTTCTTAAAGTGATGTGCTTCAAAGAAATCTCAATACCAATTAAAGAAATAAGCACAATTGATTCTAATTTCCAACTAAATGGCATAAACCCTAGATTAAAAAATGGACCCTAATTGTGTGAACAAGAAATATAAAACAAGAAGTAATTCCCTACTAGATATAATGCACTAGTTGGAATTAGGTTTGATCTTGATGTTGTTGATATTACACACAACAAAATGCAAATTCCACTTGCCACAGTTATAAGAGAATTGATAAAAGTATTTTTGTGAAGAGGAAACACCCTTTCACGTAAACAAAGGTAGCTGCAAAATATTCTCCAAAAGTCCCTTACAAAACTTAATAAGCAAGTATTTATACCCTACTCTAGATAAGGAAAATTACAATAATGTCAAATAACCAAAACCGGTCTTATGAGTCACTTGGAGAATCGATTCTACATGTGAAAGGGAGTGAAGATAGCCAATTCTTCTCAAAAATGAAAATGAAATGAAGGTTAGTTCCACTTGTCTTTGTAGGTTTAATTTAGTTCATAATGGATTGTGATCCATTTACAAACCAATTGCTATTGTACTTGGTCGTCTTCTTATAAAATCAATAAAATGTTCTTGCTAAAATGTAAAGACAATTATTATGAGATATATAAAGACAACATTAAAATGTTTTGGTCCCATTTGATTAAGTTAGTTTATCAATGCTGGATCCAGAAGGTTAATTCCCAGCATAAAGTAATGGCTTTCACCTGTTCTCTTAGATTGTTTTCCGTGTTGCTGGGAAGAGCCTAGTTGTCTATCAGACATCATCTTAGCTAGTTAGCCAATTTGCGTCTCAAGATTGTAAATTGAGGCCTCTTGATTACAATGCCTTGCATCAGAGCTCTAGATGGATTGACTCAGTATATCTTCTAAGTTACATTTCTTTTCTTGTTGAGGTGGCTACGTTGAAGGAAGTAGTAAAGGCTGATATAGTGGCAGCTGTTGCTTCAAATACCCTGGTGGTGGTAGATTAGCTTTCTGATAGTCTTGGTTTCCATAAGATAGATTTGGATGGTTTCTCATCCCCCGATGGTAGGTGTCACCATACTGATTATACTACCGTTTCTTCGAATTCTCAAGATAATCTATCTGCTCATATTGCTAAAAAAGATCCACACCCTTCATAGGATCTCCCATCTGATGTTGTTGTTGTGGTCCTTGGGAATTCTTAAGAGTTGCAACTTGGTAGCTCAAAGCTTCCATCTTTGCTACCAAAGTAGTTATGATATTTGCTTCAAACATTTCTATCACTTTTTGCTGACTCTTGCTACGGCCTTACTGGTAATTGTTTCTTGCTATATTAGCAAATAGCTTCAATGGGTCCTCCAGAGTCTTAGTATTCAATGTACTACCAGCTATGACATCTACCAAGTGACGTGTAGCTAGATTTAACCCATTCAAAAATGTTTGAACTTGCATCTATGTAGGTAACTAGTGATGTGGACACTTCCTCAATAACTCTGTCTATCTTTGCCAAGTATCATATATCGTTTCATGATCTTGTTGAGTGAAAGAAGAGATATCGTTCTGAAGTATAGCAGTCTTGCATGGTGGAAACTAATTGTCCAGAAACCCCTTTACCATGTCATCCCATGTAGTCAAAGCCTCGGGACCCAATGATTGAAGCCATGTCTTAGCCTTCCCTCTTAATGAAAAAGGGCATAATTTTGTATGCACTGCTTCATCCATCACCCTATTGTTCTTGAAGGTTTCACAAATCTCCAAGAATGTTTGAATGTAGGCATAGGGGTCTTCATCAGGTAATCCATTAAACAGACAGTATTGTTGTAGAAGTTAAATCACCACACCCTTGATCTCGAAATTATTAGCCCCAATGGGAGGCTTAACAATGGATGGACATGTGTCGTCCAATGTGGGCCTTGCATACTCAATGTTTGTCTTTGGTGGATCCTCAACCATTACTTCTTGTACATTTGCCTCACTCTTTGTAGATGATTCTAACTATCAAAAAGTTGCTTAGTGAGCTTTTCTTCTTTAACCATTGTTGCCATTGCTATGTCACGTTCTCCCTCCTCATTGATTAACTATCCAGAAGATTTAGCAGCTGTGTTCCTTCAAAGTTAACGGAGTGTTCTCTCAATCTTAAGAATGTCAGAGGAAAGATTCCTTATCATATATTGCAAAAGGTAACCAAGTGTGAATTAAAACTCTTCAAAAGATGGAGAGAAGAAAAATAGATAAAATAAATAAGAAGAATGACTAAAGTAGTAGATACTACGGTTTTTTCTAATATTGCCTTGCTAGATCCCCGACAGCAATGTGAAAAACTTGGTGTGCTCAATCGTTTTAAGTTTTAAATTTATAACCAATAAAATCAACTATCGAGCTAGGTAGTGTACCTATCGATTATAGTATAGATTTAATAGGTGTCATCCTCTAGGATCTAGAAAACAAGTACTAGTATTACCTTTCTCTACTATCTAGTCTAATTGATGGGAATCTACCCTACGATCCTAACAGTTGGGGAACCTAATTTGGATATATGATCAAAATTGTCCACATGTGTTTATTTTTTTATCTAATAATGTTTGATTTGCACTATAGCAAGTATAGTGGTCAGTCTTTACAGGATACCAAATAATCTACCTGTTGATCAAATTAGGAACATCATCAAACTCACATCCAATGGTCCGCAATGAACGCGATTGACTTGAAGAATCGGCTCTTTGAAGACTATCTTTTATACTTGTATTTTTATTATTGAACCAGTCACTTTTTATTCATTTTTGGGACTTTTTTTATTTACTTGTAATGGTGTTTAGAACCAACCACTTAAGTGGCTTAGTTGTAATTTTCATGTGATTTCACCCTAATAGGAGCAAGTATAAATACTTGCTAATTAGGGTTTGTTAGGGACTTTTGAACATTACATTTTGCTGCCCATTTTCACATGAAAGCTAGGGTTTATCTCTAATTTCATAAGACTCTTATCAACTTCTTCAAAGGTTGTGACGAGTGGAGGCTTAGGGATTTGTGAGTAACATTAAATCCCTTAAGTTGATTCCAATTTCATACTAGTGTGTCATATCTAGTGTGAATTGGATTGTTCTTGTTGAGTTCTTATTTGCATGCAATTTAGGGTTCTAAATCTATTCTTAGATTCATGCCATTTTAGTGGAATTAGATCCTAAGTGTGTTGTTTAATTATGCTATATTCGAATTACTAGTGATTATTATTTGCGTGGATATCACTTGATCTTTAGGGGTTTTAGAGTGTGTTAGAGTCACACATTCTTGTGGCTTATTGTATGATTCTTCAATTGTCATTGTTTAATTGCAATCATCAATTGAAGCATATCATCTTTTGGTATTAGAGCATTGGTTTTTGAGAAGGGAATTTCGTGATCTTCATTTGAAATTAGGGTTCTTGAATTTTTACTTCTTGATCCGAAGTGTTGAGGTGGAATTGAAGTACTTGATTTTGGTTTTGTTGTGTCATATTTGTTGATTATTGAAGTAAAAGTGGAGATCTTGTTGTAGTTCCTTTGTTCTTGAATATTGCCATGAGTAAAAAGGGAGTGTTCCTTAAAGATCATTTGGGAAAAGTGAAGTTTTTGAAAACATAGAAGAGTGAATTGTGTTGGTAATTTCAGAAATTGCAATTGTTGTTTGTAAATTCCAGATTTGCATTGTGTGGAAAAAAAAGAGAGGAAATCATTTGAATTCAAACACATTCCATTAACTTGAAGTAGTTATTGAGTGGTATTGAATATATTTCATTTGGATTTGAAATTTGATTCTTACCATTTATGGGAAAGTTGCATTAAGGAGTGTCATTTGAATTGTTGTTGTGTTATATGTGTGTGAGTTGCAGTGTAAGGGGAATGTATTGAGTTGTGTTATGTATGTTGAGTGAAGGGTAATTTGCACCATGAAGTGTTGTGTGTGTGTAGTGGTGGTTGAAGTGGTTGCATTGTGTATGTGTATGGTGTGTGTAGCGGTGTGAATCTGTGGAGTTGTGTGGTGTAAGGTGCTACACATTGAGACTAAAGTGTGAGTGTGAACTGTGACTAAGAAAGGAAATTGAGTAGTGAAGTTTGAAATTCAAAAACAAACATTTAAGTGTGAAAGTTATTGAGTCTCATTACTTAAACACTTGCTTAGTTGAATTCAATATCTTAACTACTTGGAAGTATTTAAATTGTGCTTCATTTATTTTACTATACTTGAAGTGTTAAGAAGTATTTATTGTTTTGGTGACTTGTTGCACCATGGGTGTACAAGTATGTATGTGTGTGTTGTTGTCTAAATGTGTTATTATGATGTGGTGTTGTGAAGGGAGAGTGCTGCAAATTGTTGAGATTATACTTCAGCAAATCACATCCACAAGCATGTCGAATGATAGTGCAAACGAGGGGATTGGCAATGAGGCCAATAGCCAAGTTAGTGGAGGATAGGGTCATCATACTACAGGTAGAAGAACTTTGGATGAAAAACTTCAGGACCTCATTACCATTTTTGCTACACTAGCAATAAGGATAGACAGGATAACAATGCCATAACCACTAGTGATAAATCCTCAGGCACCACCAAGAGTAGCTCTACAAAACATTCAGAGAGAGGGAGCAGGAGGAGGAGAATGGAAGGAGATCATCATCCCTATGTGGAGGAGAGGGATGATAACTTTGGGGTCAATCCTTACCCAAATAGAGATTTGATGTGCCTTTCAATGAGATTGCAAGAACACCGAATCTACTTCTAATTCCACAACAAGGTGGCGTGAAATCCACAATCAAATGAACCCTAATTGCATGAATTCAAATGACTATAAGGACAAATTATAATGAAGATCACTTGCAATTGTAATATATGTTAAAGATCACACAAAGATGAACCGAATTCCAATCAAATTTGAATTGAATTTAAATATGAAAATTTAGATCCCTAAACACGTGAATAAGAACAAAATAACACAACCAATTAAAAATAGATATGACACACTAAAAGTAATTGGAAGCAACTTAAGAAGAAATTGATGTTACTCACAATACTTCTCAAGTCAACTTGCCACAATTCCAAAGATGAAATTGATAAGAGTTTGAGACGTAAAAGAGGCAAGCTTTCCATTGCCAAAATTTTCAAAAATGAGATGTTCAAAAAGTCCCTTACAAACCTTACTTAGCAATTATTTATACTTGTTCTAATTAGGTTTAAAATGTCCAAAAAATTACATATACACCACTAAGTGGCCAGCTTTAATCAACAAACTACAAAAAAATAAAAAATGTCCCAAAAATTATTGCAAAGTGATCGGTTTAATAATAAAATGACAAGTACAAAGATGGTCTTCAAAGAGCCAGTTCTTCAAGTTAAGCGAGTAATTTATTAGTTCAGTTCATCTTCGGTTTATGTTGGTCCATGAATAACTTATAAGCTGAGTTTTAGTGAGTTTGTCCATTGCCCTGTAAAACCTGATAAATATGCCTGTTGGAATGTACAACAAATAAGTAATAGAAAAAAAGTTAGTATATAAAGATTTCTGAGGTCGGTTTGTTCAAAGAGGACCCTCATCGCCAAATTTTGTAATCCTTTGGCTCTTGCCTTAGTGGTAGGTCTTGTAGGATTTTGATTCCTATCATCTCCTTGGGCCTCAAGAAGATTTGTCCTTAAATCTGATAGGTCAATTGCAGTAGAGACTTTGTATCCTCCTAGTAAGTTATCTAAAGAATTATCACTGCAGTATCCCACTATTTGAAATACCACAGGGGGTGGTTGATTTCGCTCCTCCATCTCTAAGATATATCTCATCTGCAACACATATAACGATCTCTCATCTACTAAGACCTCCCCTATCTTAAACTGTTCCACTGATATTGCTTTCTCCTTTCCTGTTTCACCTATATGTCTTTGAACCTCTTGGCCCTTTGATGGTTTACTCAATTGACTATGAACCTTAGGAAGTTCGGATGGTGGACACATATGCTTTTGAATAGTTTGGTCCACTGAAGGTTGGAACATTTGTTTCTGAACAATTTGGTCCTTTGAAGGTTGGCTCATGTGACTATGAACCTTTGGAACCTCTAAAGGTTAGCACATCTATTTTTGAACATTTTGGTCCTCTGAAGGTTGGCTCATGTGACTATCATTCTCAGGAATCTCTGATGGTTGACTTATCTGTCTTTGCATCTCCTGGACCTCTGATGGCGACGTAGGGTTCAATACTATACGTTTACCGTTTTGTTGGAGCATATAAGTATTTCTTTGCCTATCATGTAAGACCATCCCATCATACAACCACGGCCTGCCAAGTAATTTATAGGATACACACATGGGTAAAATATCACATTCAATCTCATCATAGTATTTATCCCCTATACTGAAAGGTACCCTAGCTTTTTGGGTCACATGAAGACTCCCCTACTCATTTAACCAATGTAATGTGTAGGGTTCTAGATGTGGGGTAATTACAAGTTGCAATTTTGATACTAATGAGGCAGCTACAACATTAGTACAACTACCACCATCAATGATAATGACACACAAGTTACCTTGTACTCTACAAGAAGTATGAAACAAATTTTCTCTTTGTCCATCATCAATGGTTAGAGAAGAAGTCAATACTCGACGTAGTGAATTAGTAGAAGGATACAAATTATTTGACATGTTTGCTTACTAACTTCAATAAGCTAACAACACATTTCACACCACGTTACAACCAACACACCTCAACCTTACACTACACTTACACTCATGGTACAATACACATCTCCATAAAGACTTCACTTTCAAGCTACACAATAACCACTACAAGGAAAACAAAATACTCCACGACTCACTTATACAATAACAATACACCAATACCTCTTATACATCTATAGTGCAATTAAGCATCCAATGTTACAATAAATACTTCTTGACACTTCAAGTATAGTAAAATAAATGAAGCACAAATAAACACTTCCAAGTAGTTAAGATATTGAATTCAAATAAGCAAGTGTTTAAGTAATGAGTCTCATTAACTTTCACACTTAAATTCTTGTTTTTGAATTTTAAACTTCACTACTCAATTTTCCTTTCTTAGTCACGGTTTCACACTCATACTTAGTCTTAATGTGCAGCACCTTACACCATACATAACTCTTCAAATCCACATCGCCACACACACTTCACACATTCATAGTGCAACCACTTCAATCGCCACTATACACATACACAACAATTTGCACCGCCACCCACACTACACACACACACAGTGCAACCCTTCAAACAATAACAACAACAACACTTCAAAATGTAACACTTCCTTGCCACAACACTTCACATTGCAACTCCCTTACACCAAAATTCACAAACAAGGTAGCAAGCAACAATTTAAATACACTACTTAATGCAACCTTCTCCACAGAAGGTAAGACAATTTAAATTCAAACAACACTCCTTAATGCTACTCAATGACTTTCTTTAAATGTAAATAATAGGTTTGAATTTCAAATAACTTCCTTTTTCCCACACAATGCAATCTAAAAATTGCAAACACACTTATCAAATTCCAAAATCCTCTACAACAATTTAAAATCACACTCTTCTAAGCTTCAAATTTCACCTTCCTCAAATGATCACAATGATTACTTCTCCTTAATCACTCATGGCTAACTCAAGGAGACAGGGAATATTACAAGTACTCCACGTTTATTACAACAAATAATAAGTACAACACCTCAACAACATAATCAAATAATTTAATTTCCAACTTCTACAATTTGGATCAAGTGTTAAACTCAAGAACCTTAATTTTTTGAATTCACAATTACACAAAATCCTTTCTCATAACCAATGCTCCGATACCAAATGATGATGTGCATTTCAATGAGATTACAAGAACACTAAATCTACTTCCAATTCCACAATAAGATGGCGTGAAATCCATAATCAAATGAACCCTAATTGCATGAATTCAAATGACTACAAGGACAAATTATAATAAAGATCACTTGCAATTGTGATATATGTTAAGGATCACACAAAGATGAACTGAATTCCAATTAAATTGGAATTGAATTTAAATCTAAAAATTTTGATCCCTAAACACGTGAACCAAAACAAAAGAACACAACTGATTACAAATAGATATGACGCATTAAAAGTAATTGGAAGCAACTTAAGAAGAAATTGATGTTACTCATAATACTTCTCAAGTCAACTCACTATAATTCTAAAGATGAAATTAATAAGAGTTTGAGACGTGAAAGAGGTAAGCTTTCCATGGCCAAAATTTTCAGAAATGAGATGTTCAAAAAGTCCCTTACAAACCTTACTTAGCAAGTATTTATACTTGTTCCAATTAGGGTTAAAATGTCTAAAAAATTACATATATACCACTAAGTGGCCGGTTCTAATCAACAAATACAAAAAAAATATATCCCAAAAATGATTACAAAGTGACCGGTTTAATAATAAAATGACAAGTACAAAGATGGTCTTCAAAGAGCCAGTTCTTCAAGTCAAGCGAGTAATTTATTGGTTCAGTTCATCTTCGGTTTATGTTGGTCCATGAATAACCCACAAGTTGAGTTTTAGTGAGTTTGTCCATCGCCTTGTAAAACCTGACAAGTATGTCTATTAGAATGTACAATAAATAAGTAATAGAAAAGAAGTTAGTATATGAAGATTTTTGGGGTCGGCTTGTTTAAAGAGGACCTTTATCGACAAATTTTATAATTCTTTGGCTCTTGCCTTAGTGATAAGTCTTGTAAGATTTTGATTCCTATCAAGATTTCAGGCCACCTAAGGGCTTAGAGTATGTGAAGCTACAAATGCCTTCATTTGATGATAGGAGTTCAATAATTAACTATGTAGACTGGGAGGATAAGGTTGAGGGCCTTTTTTAATGTTATGAGATAGATGATAACACTTGAGTTCGACTTGCTGTTGTTGAATTCATAGGGTATGCCACTTTGTGGTGGAAAAATTTGGTGATTAGCAGGCGAAGGGATGGAGAGGCTGAAATTCATACCTGGAGCGACATGAAAAGGGTTTTGAGGAAGAGGTTCATTCCTGAGCATTATAGGTAGGAACTATTTATGTGTCTTCAAACTTTGAGATAGGGAGGCAAGACAGTGGATGATTATGTGCAGGAATTTGAAACTTTGATAATTAGATGTGGATTAGTAGAGCCCCTAGAGTAAACCCTAGCATGTTTTGTATCTAGGTTAAAATATAAGATAGCATGTGTAGTTGATCTTTAGAGATACAGTACACTTGATGAGGCTATACAATTAGTCTTGAAAGTGGAAAGGTAGAGGTGATCCAATCCATTTCGGGTTACTAGTAGTACGCATAATGTTACTACTAGGCCCATAGGGGCCGATGGTCAATTGGGTGGACCAAAGGGAGCAGGTGAACCTATCAGTGCAATGGACAGAGTTACCTTTAGCACAGATAAAAAGAAGATGAATTCTAGGAAGGGCAAAGAGGTAATTGGACTTGATGTTAGGCAGATTGTGCCGGGATCAACTAGTGGGAAAATAAGCTAGATTAAATGCATAGGATTTGGACATGTGGTTGCACAGTGTCCTAATAAGAGAGTTATGATGGTCATGGAGGGTACTGAAGAAGAAGATGATGATGAAAAAGAATTTGTCGAGCCTATAGACCTGTCTATAGCATTGCAAGAGTACTATAATGATCAGAATGCTAAGACACGTGAGGATAAAATGGGTGAACAGTATTTACCTATTAATGTGTTGCATAGGGTATTGACTATATCTCCATATGTTAGGGATAAACAAAGGGAGAACATATTCCACACATCTTGCAGGATTCGAGGTAACTTTTGTGTACTAATCATTGATAGTGGTAGTTGCACTAATGTCATATCTGCTGCATTAGTAGATAAATTACAACTAACCACTAGTCCACATCCTAGCCCTTACAATTTGCATTAGTTGGACAATTGAGATAGTATGCATGTTACACAAAGGGTAAAGGTGCCAATTAGTGTAGGAAAGAAATACCATGATGAGATCATTTGTGATGTGATTCCTATGTGTGCCTTTCATTTGTTGTTGGGTAGACCCTGGATGTTTAATAGAAAGGTGTTACATGACGGATTCAGAAACACTTATATGTTTTGAAAAGGAAGGTTACGGATAGTATTGATGCCTATGTCTCCATCAGAGGTGCACTTTTTCTAAGAACAAATCAGGACTACTTATGTTTCTTCCAACAGTCGGGCAAATAGGTCTACAAAGGCATCGGGGTTCAGTCTAAGAAATGAGCCCCTAGATTTGAGGGCAATTCTTTTAGAGGCCCGAGGAGATCATGGGAATCTACCCTGCGGTCCTAGCAATCGGGGAACCTGATTTGGATATATGATCCAAATTGTCTACATGTGTTCATTTCTTTATCTAATAATGTTTAATTTGCACTATAGCAGGTAAAGTGGCAAGTCTTTACAGGATGCCAAATAACCTACACTATTGATCAAATTGGGAACATCATTGAACTCACTTCTAATGGTCCGCGATGAATGCTGACTTGAAGAACCGGCTCTTTGAAGACTATCTTTTGTACTTGTATTTTTATTATTGAACTGGTCACTTTTTATTCATTTTTGGGACTTTTTGATTTACTTGTAATGGTGTTTAGAACCGGCCACCTTAGTGGCTTAATTGTAATTTTCATGTGATTTTACCCTAATAGGAGCAAGTATAAATACTTGCTAACTAGGGTTTGTTGGGGACTTTTAAACATTACATTTTACTGCCCATTTTCATGTGAAAGCTAAGGTTTATCTCTAATTTCATAAGACTCTTATCAACTTCTTCAAGGGTTGTTGCGAGTGGAGGCTTGAGGATTTGTGAGTAACGTCAAATCCCTTAAGTTGATTCTAATTTTATACTAGTGTGTCATATCTAGTGCGAATTGGATTTTCCTTGTTGAGTTCTTATTTGCATGCAATTTAGGGTTCTAAATCTATTCTTGGATTCACACCATTTTAGTGGAATTAGATCCTAAGTGTGTTATTTAATTGTACTATATCCAAATTACTAGTAATTATTATTTGTGTGGATATCACTTGATCTTTAGGGGTTTTAGAGTGTGTTAGAGTCACACATTCTTGTAGCTTATTGTATGATTCTTCAATTATCATTATTTAATTGTAATCATCAATTGAAGCATATCACTAATTTATGATGTGGAAATTATGAATTAAGTTAACAATTAACAAATCCTAACAACCTTAGAATTAAATGATATTGTCAAAAAAATATATATATTCAATCACAAAATATATCCCTCATCTTGTTCCACCATAACCCTTAAATTCTCAAAATAAGATATCAAATAACGAATCAATTTAGACTTTACACCATAGGAATTCTCAAGTAAAGTCAATTACTCCCTCAAGTTAATCAATTCTTAATCATGCACAAGATAATGAAGACCTCTCCTTCACTACCGTCATGCAAGATCTCATTAAGTTCACAAATTTCAATTGATTGCAGAAAATTAATGTTTTCCTACCTTTAGGCAAAACATGTAATCTCTTTATTCATGAAGATCTAATTTACTAGATGAAACCTCTTTCAATCTAATAGATGCAAAGATGTAAACAATTCATTAATCAATCAATGTTTTAGCACATAAGTTAGGGTTTCACATGATGAAAGATAAAAAGAATTACTCCTCCATGGATTTTTCAATAAAAACAGAGAATCTAGAGAAGTAAAATTGATTCATGATAGAAAGAGTAATCCCTTGTGTTGTTTTGTGTTCTTTAATGATGTTCAAACAATTTTCCTCTTGAAGTTCGTAAGAAGCTCCCCTAGGATTTTCAAAATGAAGCCAAAAGAAAAAAGTCTCTTTAAAATAAAACAAGGGGTCTAATTATAGTTATGTGAAAACAAGGTACAGTACTGGCATCAACACAGCCATGCTCGAGGCCATGTTGACTTTGAAACACATCATTTTCACTGCCTAGTTCAGCATAGCCTCCAACACGACTGTGCTTAGGGTAGGGCTGAAAAAAAAATTATATTCTCATTACTAGCATCGGCACAGGTTGTGTTGAACTTGAGGCACACCTTGATATAGCTACTGATCATTTTTTGCATCTAGCACTAGTGTCTGCATGGGTTGTGCTAAACTAAAAATCAATTTTCTTCATTTTTCGCCAAATTTTACCTCACCTTTGCTCATATCATCCTTAAACCTTTCTTTTGTCTCCATTGAGGCTTGAAATTAGAATTTAATCGTATAAGTACCCTTTTCTTCACAAATCACATGAAATCCATATAAAATTATAACTAATAAGCACTAGAATTAAGGTCTTCCAACACTTATTGAAGGCACTCAACCCTTAGGAGCCTAATATTTCCATCTCGGAGCCATATATCAAGCGTCGCATGTACCTTACCCATTGGGCAAGGGTATACTAGACTTTGAAACTTAGACTTCTCTACTCTAGGTTTCTTTCCTACCTTAGGTTCTTCCCCTTAAATGGAATTCATAGATGGGCCTCGTTTATTAAACTTTGTATATTCACCCCTTTGCCTTGCAACTGAGTTATTGGTTCATCATGCATTTTCAACTAATGCTACGAATGAAACCAATGATAAGTTCTCTAAGTGAACAGTATACTCAGTGAACATCCCCTATATGCAAATCTTTACCAGTTCTCTTTCATCACAAATATCTTGGATATCAAGAAAGCGCTCTCTAAACCTCTCAATATAGTCCATAAGGTCTTCTCTCGGCTTTTGGTAGATTCTCCCCATGTTAGTGAGGGTAACCCTTTCTTTAATTGAGAATTTTTTTTTTAGGAATATCTTACACATGTTCCCCCATGAATCTATCGACCCTTGAGGAAGATTGACATATAGTGTATATGCCTTCTCAATGAGAGACTTGGAGAATTCCTTTAGTTTCAAGTCATCATCCAAAGCATAGACTTCTAGCATCTCAATGAACTTCAGCAAATGCACTTTGGCACTTCCCTTCTTGCCATTAAAGATGATGAGAAATTTTTCGGGGCATAGGGTTTCCCTAGTTCCAATTTCTCTTATCAATTTCAATTTCCAAGAGTTGAAATTGTGGCGAGTATAACAAAGGGAAATTGTGAGTAATATCAATTCCTTCTTTGTTGTGTTTCCTTTTCATCACTAGTGAGTCATATCTAGGGTTGATTTAGATGTTCTTAGTCAGATTGTTTATTGCAATTGTGATCAATTATCATGTTATAAGATTAAATGGTTTTAGCATTGGTTATCATCATCAATTTTATTGAATCATTGTTGATGTGAATTTTAATTGTTGGAAGAGGAGAATCACGGAATTGAAACTTGTCATCTTGGTGTAATTCATGTGGATTTCACTTGTATTTATTATTATTTGGAGAAGATTATCATTGTTGGATTGTTGATTGCAATTTTTGAACCTCGGATTTCATTAAATCTCCATTAAGGTTCACGTAATTTCATTATCCAATTGAACCGGTTCATATGCTTGAGTTGAGATTGTTTCTTTAATTCATTTGCATGTGCTTGGGCTTGGTTTTGAGCACATCATCTTTTAGTATCAGAGCTTGAGGTTTGTGAGAAGGGATTTGTTAATTGAAATTTGGAAATTAAGGATTGTTGTATTACCATTTTGAACCGAATTGTAGGAGTGGAAATTGAAGTAATTGATTATGTTGTTAAGGTGTTATGATTGTTGCTTGTTGATGTAGACGTGGAGCATTTGTAATTGCTTTTTTCTCTTGAGTTAATCGTGATTGATTAAAGGGAAATGATCACTGTGATTAGTTGAGGGAAGTAGAATTTCATAAAATTGAATTTTATTACCTTTATCTTGCTGTAAGTCATTTGTTGAGGAAAAAAGGGGGAGCTCTTAACTTGAATTGAATTTTAGAAATTTAAGTTGTTGTCTTCATCCTTGCCATGAGTTATTTGTTTGAGGAAGAAGAGGAGGTTCTTGAATTGAATTCCATCATTTGGGGATTCAAATAGTTGAAGCATTGTTAATGAGTGTATGTTGTTTCCTTAACATTGCGGAATTGGAAGAGTCATTTCTTTGGCATATTTGTTCAATTAGTGTGGAGAATTAGGAAACTATTTTGAATTCAAATCAATCATTAGTTATAGATTTATTGTTTATTAATCACTTTGATTGCACATTAACTAGTTGGAATCAATTGCTTGCCATTTGGAGAAGTATCCATATTTAGTTCCATTTTGTTGTTGTTGCCGTAGAAGTGGAGTACTACATTGTGAGTGTTGTTGTTGTTGTTTGAATTAAGTCTATTGTGTAAGTGGTGGTGTGAGTAATTTTGGCAAGAAATTGTGTTGTGAAGTGAGTTTCTTATGGATTATAGAAGTGTTGCACCATGATGTGTTGATTTTGTTGTGGAGAAGAGTGCTACACGTGGATTGTAATAGTATACATATGCCTTGAGTGAAGTTAAGTGGAGTTGTATGTTTTTCTTTTGTAGTGACTGTTGTGTGGCGTTAGAAGCAGTGTGGTTGTAAGGTGTGCTCCTTTACTCCAAATTGTCCTTAAGGTTCAATATACCGAGTCTATAACTATGTCGAATGATAGCGTGAATGGGGGAATTGGAGATGAAGCCAATAGTCAGGTTAGTGGAGGTCAGGGTCATAATGTTGTAGGTAGGAGGACTTTGGAAGAACAACTCCAGGATCTTACTACCATAGTTGCTACTCTAGCAACTAGGATTGACATAATGACATTACCACAACCACCAGTGGTAAACCATCAGGCACCAACTTAGGTAGCTCCACAAAATCCTCAGAAAGACAGAGTAGTTGGAGATGAAAATCTGAATAGAAGGATGGGTGAGGAACATCTTCTATACGGGGAAGAAAGAGATGACAATTTTGGGGCTAATCCATATCAGAATAGGGATTTCAGGCCACCTTGGGGCTTAGAGTATGTGAAACAGTAGATTCCTTCTTATGATGGCAAGGGATCAACTAATGATTATTTGGATTGGGAGGACAAGGTTGAGGGTCTCTTTGAATATTATGAGATCGATGATAATACTAGAATCCGATTAGCTGCTATCAAGTTTATAGGATACGCTGCATTATGCTGGAAGAATTTGATTTTCAGCAGGCGTAAGGATGGAGAGGTTGAGATTCAAACATGGAGGAATATGAAAAGGGTATTGAGAAAAAGATTCTTTCCTGAGCACTACAAACAGGAACTGTTTATGCGACTGCAGACCTTGAGGCAAGGAGGCAAGATAGTGGATGATTATGTGTAGGAATTTGAAACCCTCATGATTAGATGTGGGTCTGTTGAACCTCCAAAACAAACCGTAGCATGCTTCGTCTTAGGCTTGAAATATAAAATAACGTGTGTTGTTGAGCTGCAACGCTATAGTACACTTGATGAGGCTATTCAGTTAGCTTAGAAAGTGGAGAGGTAAAGGAGGTCCAACTTGTTTAGGGCTCTGAGCAGTAGGCCCAATGCTATTACTAGACCTATAACAGCTGACGGTCGATCAGGGGGAACAAAGGTGGTAGGTAAAGCAGTGAGAGCAATGGACAAAACTACCCTAAATACTACTAGAGAAAATTTACCTACTGGGAAGGGTAAAGAGGTAATAACACCAGATGTGAGGCAGACTGTTCCTGGATCTACTAGTGGAAAGGAATGCCAGATCAAGTGCTTTAAATGCATGGGATTTGGGCATATGGTAGCACAGTGTACAAATAAGATGGTGATTACTGTTATGGAGGGCACTAGGGAAGATGTTGAGGATGACAATGAATAGATTGAACCTACAGATTTACCAACGGCACTGTAGGAATACTATGATGACTAGACTGCAAAGACACATGAGGAGTGTACAGGTGAACAATATCTATCCATTAATGTGTTACGCAGGGCTCTAACTATATCTGTTGATACTAGAGACATTCAAAGGAAGAACATATTTCACACCTCATGCAGAATCAGAGGTAACCTTTGTGTACTCATCATCGATAGTGGTAGTTGCACGAATGTTATATCTGCTGCACTGGTAGACAAATTACATTTGTCTACTATTCCACATCTTAGCCCTTATAACTTGCATTGGCTAGATAATCGAGGTAGTATGTATGTGACACTAAGGGCAAAGGTCCTTCTGAGTGTTGGGCAGAAATATCATGATGAAATCTTATGTGATGTAATCCCTATGCATGCATTCCATTTGCTGTTGGGTCGACCTTGGTTGTTTGATCGGCAGGTGTTACATGATGGGTTTAGAAACACCTACATGTTCAATATGGGCAAGTCTCACATAGTTCTATCGGCAATGACTCCATTTGAGGTACATCAATTTCAGGAACAGATTAGAACTACTTCCATTACATTCCGGCACCGCCTATACCTTCGAACTAGATTTGGCTGATGGTCCAAATCGCTTATATTTTTACTTTATATCTTTTATTCTAATAAATATTTGAGAAATAATCTTACAGGTACAATAATAATTCTTCATGGGATGCCAATATGTCCTACACTAGTTGATGGACACGGGACATCTTCAAATTTACAATCAAAGACCCGTTACGATTGCTTCCATTTCGAAGCATTGGCTCATGAAGACTTATGATATTTTTGTACTTTGTAATTGTTCTATAGAATATTTTATGTTGTATTTTTTTCTTTTGGGACACTTTCATTTTTATTGTAATTTCCATATAGGACCAGCCACCTTAAAAGTGGCATACTTGTAATTTTTGTCCATTTTCTAACCTTAGGGGTAACAAGTACAAATACTTGCTTATAGTAGGGTTTGAGGCCAATTTTTTTTCAGAATTATCTTCACATTTTTGTGAGAGGGCTTAGGGTTTCCTTAGTTCCAATTTCTCTTCTCAATTTCAATTTCCAAGAGTTGAAATTGTGGCGAGTGCAATAGAGCACAATTGAGAGTAATATCAATTCCTTCTTTGTTGTGTTTCCTTTTCATCACTAGTGAGTCATATCTAGGGTTGATTTGGATGTTCTTGGTCAGATTTTTTATTGCAATTGTGATCAATTATCATGTTATAATATTGAATGGTTTTAGCATTGGTTATCATCATCAATTTTATTGAATCATTGTTGACGTGAATTTTCATTGTTAGAGGAGAATCACAGAATTGAAACTTGTCATCTTGGTGTAATTCTCATGGATTTCACTTGTATTTATTGTTATTTGAAGAAGATTATCATTGTTGGATCATTAATTGCAATTTTTGAACCTCGAATTTCATTAAATCTCCATTAGGGTTCACGCAATTTCATAGTCCAATTGAACCGGTTCATATGCTTGAGTTGAGATTGTTTCTTTGATTCATTTGCATGTGCTTGGGCTTGGTTTTGAGCACATCAAAAGAGCATAAACTTAGGGCTTACATAGTCCTTTGGGTAAGGCTCTACAGCAATATGCTGATGATAGGGGAGCTTCAATTCTGGAATCCCTATAATAGACTTCACTTGTATTTTTCTCAAGTATGCATCTAGATCCTCCTTTGTAACAATTGGACCTATTGGAGTAGAGGTTCCAAGATCTACTAGTGTGATAAGGACATGGTTAGGGTGATTTAAGTATTTAACTATAGTAACATGTAGGGTACTATGTGAAGATGAAGGGCCACTAATTGGAATCCTTGCTTCTCTCCTTATAACAGTTGGGTGTTGTGGAGGTGTAGGTTCTTAAACTGGTGCTTGCTCCTCAGTTGCTACTTGATCATTAATGATAAGAAGGTTATCTTGTTGAGGTGCCTGATGAGCACGCTGCAATGTAGAACATATAAGGTTTGGTAAAGCCTTACCTTGATGTGCATTAGTAGTGGTGGCTATAGTAGGCATGAATCAAGTCATCATGGTAATGAAAAGGTCCATCTTCCTATTGTTCTCTTAAATAGCTTAGATAATTTGAGTACTATCGGGTGCACCTTCTGGTGCGGTATTCACTTGGTTTACATTGCTAAAGGTAGGTGTGATTTGCTAGTAGCTTCAATATTAGCATCAGTTTTTAGATTGTTCCTGTTAGTAGGGTTAAGTATTCTTCTCCTTGGAGGTGCCATATTACCAACTTCCTCGTTGTCCCAAATAGAGTCGCCAAATAAATGTGGGGGGTATTGCCTCGAGTGTGGGGTCATGTAGGTATTATGTGCAATTGCACTACACATAGCCTAATGAGGAAGTGACACATGTGAGGATAATCAGGGGTGATTGAGATAGGAGGAGGAGTAATCAGTCTTAAATAAGGCCTAACTCTACAGTGATAGGTGTATAATTTGTGAGGTAAGTGTGGGTAAGTGATAATTTGAATCTTCTTGAGAAAATCCAGTAGAGTAACCACACCTTTTTCCAAAAGAAGTCCCCCTTTTTAGTCAAGAGGCATGAGGTATTTATAGTGTTTAGTTATAAATCTCATCCATTGGATGGTGATGATAATCAACGATTCTTAGCAAATGAGGCCCCATATGGGCCTTGTATAGATTTAAGCTTACAAAAGGCCTTTAGTGTGTATGTGTGTGAGTTTTATTTGAGAAAGTTTGGATCGAGCAGGTCGATCCAATGGGCCTTACTCCAAGCCCACCATGTCAAATCTCCCCTGATCATCCCATAACATGGACTTTACTTTTTAGGCCCTATCACCTTAGCCCAAAGAGTCAAATCCATTAAATAATTAGGCATAAGCCTATGAATTAGATTTAGTAGCCCTACAGTTTCCAATGTCTTGAAATTTGTAGAATAGTCTAATAAGATCTTAAATTAAAAATCTAAACCTACTTTAGGAAAATTCGATATCAAAAAGTGGAAAAATTGGAATGAAACCAAACCTTATCAACCTTGGTGGTAGACTACCCCAACTCTATGATCAAACACATTAGGTTAATAATTAACCACCATGCCTTACTATATATAGTGGTCAACTACTACCCTTTAAAGTCTACAACTACTGCTTAGTAGTTAACCATATAAACCTTGGTTGACCACCTTTTATTTTAGTCAACCTTAGTTTTTTTTTTCTTTCATCTAAATCCCATCATTAAAGTTTTCCTAACTTAGTTTAACCCTAAATGAGTTAAACACACCATAAATGATGAGAAATTTTCCACCCCCGCCTATACCTTTAGAACTAGATTTGGCTGATAGACCAAATCACTTATATTTTTACTCTATATCTTTTATTCTAATAAATATTTGAGAAATAATCTTATAGGTACAATAATAATTCTCCATGGGATGCCAATATGTCCTACACTAGTTCATGGACACGGGACATCTTTAGATTTACAATCAAAGATCTGTTACAATTGTTTCCATTCCGAAGCATTAGCTCATGAAGACTTATGATATTTTTGTACTTTGTAATTGTTCTATAGACTATTTTATGTTATATTTTTCTTTTTGGATACTTTCATTTTTATTGTAATTTCCATTTAGGACCGACCACCTTAAAAGTGGCAAACTTGTAATTTTTGTCCATTTTCTAACCCTAGAGGTAGCAAGTATAAATACTTGCTTATAGTAGGGTTTGAGGAGGCCAAATTTTCATAATACACTTCACATTTTCGTGAGAGGGCTTAGGGTTTCCCTAGATCCAATTTCTCTTATCAATTTCAATTTCCAAGAGTTGAAATTGTGGCGAGTGCAACAAATGGCAATTGTGAGTAATATCAATTCCTTCTTTGTCATGTTTCCTTTTTATCACTAGTGAGTCATATCTAGGGTTTATTTGGATGTTCTTGGTTAGATTTTTTATTGCAATTGTGATCAATTATCATGTTATAAGATTGATTGTTTTAGTATTTGTTATTATCATCAATATTTGAATCATTTGTGATGTGAATGGTTATTGTTAGAAGAGGATAAAATCACGACATTAGATCTAGTCTTCTTTGTGTAATTCACGTGGATTTCACTTGTATTTGTTGTTATTTGGTGAAGATTAACCTTGTTGGATTTTTAATTGCATCTTTGGACCTTTGGGTTTCATAAAAATTCCATTAGGGTTCACGCAATTTCTAGTATAATTAAACCGATTCATATGTGTAAGTTGGGGTTGTTTTTTTTTATTCATTTGCATGTGCTTAGGCTTGGTTTTGAGCACATCATCTTTTGGTATCTGAGCTTGAGGTTTGTGAGAAGGGATTTGTCAATTGAATTTTGGAAATTAAAGGTTGTTGTCTTACCATTTTGAATCGAATTATAGGAGTGGGAAAATTGGAGTAATTGATTATGTTGTTAAGGTGTTATGATTGTTGCTTGTTGATGTAGATGTGGAGTGTTTGTAATTGCTTTATTCCTCTTGAGTGACCATGATTGATTAAAAGGAAATGATCATTGTGATTAGTTGAGGGAAGTGGATTTTCAAAAAAATTGAATTTTGTTACCTTCATCCTTGCCGTGAGTGATTTGTTGAAGAAGATAGGGGAAGCTCTTGATTTGAATTGAATTTCAGAAAATTAAGTTGTAGTCTTGATCCTTGCTGTGAGTTATTTGTTTGAGGAAGAAGAGGAGGTTCTTAAATTGAATTCCATCAATTGGGGATTCAAATAGTTGAAGCTTGTTAATGAGTGTATGTTGTTTACTTGACATTTTAGAATTGGAAGAGTCATTTCCTTAGCAGATTTCTTCAAGTGGCATGGGGAATTAGGAAACTATTTTGAATTCAAACAAGCATTAGTTATAGAGTTATTGTGTATTAATCACATTGAATGCACATTAACTAGTTGGAATCAATTACTTGCCATTTGGAGATGTATCCTTATTTGGTTCCAATTTTGTTGTTGTTGCCATGGAATTGAAGAGCTAAACTATGAGTATTAATGTTGTGTGTAGTAAGGGATTACAACATATTATATTTTTTTTGAATTAAGTGCATTGTATGTGTATTGTATAAGTGGCGGTGTGAGTAATTTTGGCATGGAATTGTATTGTTAAGTGAGTGTCTTGTGGATTATAGAAGTGTTGCACCATGATGTGTTGATTTTTGTGTGGAGAAGAGTGCTACACGTAGATTGTAATAGTATACATGTGCCTTGAGTGAAGTTAAGTAGAGTTGTGTGTTTTCCTTTTGTAGTGGCTGTTGTGTGGCGTTAAAAGCAGTGTGGTTGTGAGTTGTGCTCCTTTGCTTCAAATTGTCCTTGAGGTTCAATATACCGAGTCTACAACTATGTTGAATGATAGCATGAATGGGGGAATTGGTGATGAAGCAAACAGTCAGGTTGGTGGAGGTCAGGGTCATAATATTACAGGTAGGAGGACTTTAGAAAAATAGCTCCAGAATCTTACTACCATAGTTGCTACTCTAGCAACTAGATTGACAGAATGACGTTACCACAACCACCAGTGGTAAACCATCAGGCACCACCTCGAGTAACTCCATAGAATCCTCAGAGAGACAAAGTAGTGGGAGATGGAAATCTGAATAGAAGGAAAGTTGAGGACCATCTTCCATACAGGGAAAAAAGGGATGACAATTTTTGGGCTAATCCATATCAGAATAGGGATTTCAGGCCACCTCGGGGCTTGGAGTATGTGAAACTACAGATGCCTTCTTATGATGGGAAGGGATCAACTGATGATTATTTAGATTGGGAAGACAAGGTTGAGGGTCTCTTTGAATGTTATAGGATCGATGATAATACCAGGGTCCGATTGGCTGCTGTCGAGTTTATAGGATACGCTGCATTATGGTGGAAGAATTTGATTATCAACAGGCGTAGGGATGGAGAGGCTGAGATTCAGACATGGAGAGATATGAAAAGGGTATTGAGAAAAAGATTCATTCCTGAGCACTACATACAGGAACTGTTTATGCGACTACAGACCTTGAGGCAGGGAGGCAAGATAGTGCATGATTATGTGTAGGAATTTGAAACCCTCATGATTAGATGTGGATCCGTTGAACCTCCAGAACAAACTGTAGCATGCTTCGTCTTAGGCTTGAAATATGAAATAGCATGTGTTGTTGAGCTACAGTGTTATAGTACATTTGATGAGGCTATTTAATTGGCCTTGAAAGTGGAGAGACAAAGAAGGTCCAACTTGTTTAGGGCTCCAAGTAGTAGGCTTAATGCTATTACCAGACCCATAACAGCTGACGGTCGATTAAGGGGAACAGAGGCAGTAGGTGAGGCAGTGAGAGTAGTGGACAAAACTACCCCAAATACTACTAGAGAAAATTTACCTACTGGGAAAGGTAAAGAGATAATAACGCTAGATGTGAGGCAAACTGTTCTAAGATCTACTAGTGGAAAGGTACGCTAGATCAAGTGCTTTAAATGCATGGGATTTGGGCATATGGCAGCACAGTGTCCAAATAAGAGGGCGATGACTGTTATGGAGGGCACTGGGAAAGATTGAGGATGACAATGAACAGATTGAACCTACAGATCTACTAACGGCACTGCAGGAGTATTATGATGACTAGACTATGGAGACACATGAGGAGCGTATAGGTGAACAATACCTACCTATTAATGTGTTACGCAGGACTCTAACTATATCTCCTGATACTAGAGACATTCAGAGGGAGAACATATTTCACACCTCTTGCAGAATCAGAGGTAACCTTTGTGTACTCATCATCAATAGTAGTAGTTGCACGAATGTTATATCTGCTACACTGGTAGACAAATTACATTTGTCTACTATTCTACATCCTAGCCCTTATAACTTGCATTGGTTGGATAATCGAGGCAGTATGTATGTTACACTAAGGGCGAAGGTCCCTATGAGTGTTGGGTAGAAATATCATGATGAGATCCTATGTGATGTAATCCCTTATAACTTGCATTGGCTGGATAATTCCATTTGCTGTTGGGTCGACCTTGGTTGTTTGATCGGCAGGCGTTACATGATGGGTTTAGAAACACCTACATGTTCAGTATGGGCGAATCTCGCATAGTTCTGTCACCAATGACTCTATCTGAGGTACATTAGTTTTAGGAATAGGTCAGAACTACTTCCACTACATTTGATAGCCGGAAGAGTAGGTCAACAGAGACATCAGGGTTCAATTCCAAAACCAATCCTCTAGATCTAAGGGCAAATCTTTCAAAAGCCCGAGGAGATGATGAGAAATTTTCCGGCCCCGCCTATACCTTCAAATCTAGATTTGGCTGATAGACTAAATTGCTTATATTTTTACTTTATATCTTTTATTCTAATAAATATTTGAGAAATAATCTTATAGGTACAATAATAATTCTCCATGGGATGCCAATATGTTTTACACTAGTTAATGGATACGAGACATCTTCAGATTTACAATCAAAGATCCGCTGCGATCATTTCCATTCTGAAGCATTGGCTCATGAAGGCTTATGATATTTTTGTACTTTGTAATTGTTCTATGGACTATTTTATGTTATATTTTTCTTTTGTGACACTTTCATTTTTATTGTAATTTCCATTTAGGACAGACCACCTTAAAAGTGGCAAACTGGTAATTTTTGTCCATTTTCTAACCTTAGGGGTAGCAAGTATAGATACTTGCTTATAGTAGGGTTTGAGGAGGCCAAAATTTTCAGAATACACTTCACATTTTCGTGAGAGGGCTTAGGGTTTCCCTAGATCCAATTTCTCTTATCAATTTCAATTTTTAAGAGTTGAAATTGTGGCAAGTGCAACAAAGGGCAATTGTGAGTAATATCAATTCCTTTTTTGTTGTGTTTCCTTTTCATCACTAGTGAGTCATAATAGGGTTGATTTGGATGTTCTTAGTCAGATTTTGTATTGCAGTTGTGATCAATTATCATGTTATAAGATTGATTGTTTTAGTATTTTTTATCATCATCAATATTTGAATCATTTGTGACGTGAATGGTTATTGTTGGAAGAGGATAAAATCACGGCATTGGATCTAGTCTTCTTGGTGTAATTCACGTGGATTTCACTTGTATTTGTTGTTATTTGGTGAAGATTAACCTCGTTGGATTGTTGATTGCATCTTTGGACCTTTGGATTTCATCAAAATCCCATTAGGGTTCACGCAATTTCTAGTCCAATTAAACCGGTTCATATATGTGAGTTAGGGTTGTTTCTTTGATTCATTTGCATGTGCTTGGGCTTGGTTTTGAGCACATTAATAAATCTCAAATTTACTCCAAAATAGCAACAAATAAGAGATAATTGCAAATAGGTGTGTGCATTTTCAAAAATTATTTATAGATAAAGTCATTCTATTTGCAATTATCTCTTAATTTGTGGAGATACTCGAGGTGGTGCTTGATTGATTTCCTTAATTGATTTCATTCTAGATTTGATCAATAATTTAGGAGATATATTTGTAATTCACAACATGAAATCAATTAATTTTTACGAAAAAACTTCATTGAATCTTCTCTAATTTTAGATTTATAGTATGAACTTCAAGCAACTAATATTAAGCAAAATAGGTGTGTTAAGTGGTTACTCCATCATGTTTTGATTGGTTATTTGTAATGTAAGGTGAAGCAATAGACACAAAATATATGAGGAAAAAGTAACTCGTACTATCAATAGTAATCCCTCACACTATTTCATAAGGTTATGTATAAGCTTAAAACCCTAAAATTATTTAAGAAATAAAATAAGTTCAAAATACAAGAAATTAGGAAAGAAAATGAAAATAAATTTTCCTAATTGAACTAAAACTTTGATAACTCGGCACACTAGGAAAGTATTGGCTTGAAGATGTGTGTGATCAATAAAGTGCATTAGATCAAGTTGTAATAGAATCAAATCATTTTATTTTTTTGATATATTATAAGTCCTATAACTCCTTGCACGTGAAAAGATATGACTATTTAGAGTTGGTTCATCTACAAGCTTAAATCATGTTTATTCATCTATTCCAAGGCTCTTCTTATTGCTTCTAAAGGCTTTTGATTTTGATCCATGTTTCTTATGAGTAGCTTTTGATTGAATTTTGAGTGAATTTGGCTAAATTTTGATTACTTCTTCCTTTGTTTCTAATGATCTAAGTGCTCCATAAATTGTAAGCTATGCTTGTCCTCATCAATCTCTTTCACTTGGGAAAAACTTAACCTCGAGTTTACGTACAAAGGGACTAAAGAATATGAAATAAGGACAAATATGTCACATTAAATGTTTTTTGAATGCCCATGCTATTATGAAGGTCAATTACATACGTATTGTCATTGGTCTTTTGAAGCATAGTATATAGTCTATACTTCTTTGGCTGTAGTTTGCTATAAGTAGAAAATCGATGCAAACCTTGAGAACTTGTCACAAGACCTAACAAAAATATATTGGCAACAATTTCCCAAGAATTCTAAATACAAGGTTGAATTTTCAATTTATAATGATTATGAATCAAGAACCTATGATTTACAATTTTAGCTATAACCAGTTGGTTATAATGAATTAAGAACAAATAGCATAAAACTTTAACCTATTGGTTATTAAGAACCAAGAGAAAAGCCTCTATTTATGTTGAACACCATAAGAATGATATTCTTGTTTTAGTTCATTGTTCTCAAAAGAGTATAAAAAAAGATTTTTTATCTTTCAAAGACATTTCACTAAAATAAAAAGTCATCAATTAATTGTTTTGCTACCTATTCATTAGCTCATGACATAAAATATGACAATAGATAATTTGGGAAAGTCAAGATACAATTACAAATATCCATTACATAGACTGAAATGAAAAAGAAAAAAATTAACAAAATATCACTAAAATAATAAAAAGAAAGCATTAGTTAAAATAAGTCTTCTTGCTACATGAAAATAACATTGATCATCTTGACTTCGGGGTCTCTAAGCAATTTTGTAGTCATAGCATGTGTGATTAAACCTTGAGTAAGCTTGAGTTGATCCAAATAATTAATTGGTTGTGATCCACCATCATATCAATCGGAAACCTCTCCTTCTAAAGATGTACCATAACTTGACCACTTATGTTGAAATTGTTGGGAATTTTTCCAGCTCTCTATATGTTCTTAGAACTCGATTCAGATGATGATCCAAATCACTCATATTTCACCTTATTTCTTTAATCTAATAAATTATTGAGTAATAATCTTACAAGTACAATAATATTTCTCCATGGGATGCCAAATGACTTACATTAGTTGATCGCTACAGGTCATCATTAGATTACCATCCAATGGCCCACTGAGATTGACATCACTTCGATGCATTAACTCTTTGAGGATTTATATTATTTTTGTATTTGTAATTGTTCTTTGGACTATTTATGTTGTAATCTTTCTTTTGGGACACTTTCATTTGTTTGTAATTTTCTTTTAGGATCGACCACCCTAAAAGTGGCATAGTTGTAATTTTATGAACTTTTAAACCCTAAAGGGAGCAAGTATAAATACTTGATTAAGTAGGGTTTTGAGGGAAGAATTTTTCATAATACACTCATCATTTTATGTGAGAGAATTAGCGTTCTTTTTTAGTTCAATTCCTCTTTTCAATTTTAATCCCAATAATTGAAATTGTGGCGAGTGCAACAAGGAAAAATTGTGAGTTATATCAATTACTTTTTATTGTGTTTCTTTTTCATCACTAGTGAGTCATATCTAAGGTTGAATTAGATGTCTTCTTGGTCAGATTTGATTGCATTTGTAATCGAATTATTAGTTCTTAATTGAGTGGTTTTTATCCTTGATCTCTAGTCTTTCAATTAGTCACTCTTGAACCGTGAAATCAAGTTGTGTGGAAAGTGGATCACAGTCATTGTTCTTATTGATCTTGGGTATTATTCATGTGGAATTCAAGTATATTTAGTGATCTTCATTGAGAATTACATCATTGTGATATTCATTTCCTTGAAGTTTAGCATTCGGTTCATCATACACAATTAGGGTCATGCAACATTTTACTCCAATTTGAACCAATTTGTTCTTATCCTTTAGGGATTGTTAATTGGATCATTTGCATGTTCTTAAACTCCTTTTTAGGCACATCATAATTTGGTATTAGAGCTTGTGGTTGTGAGAAGTGATTGATTGCAATTTGAATTCGGAAGTTAAGGAATTTTTTAATAGCAAATTGGTTTGAATTTGTTTGACGTGAAGCTTGAATTGTCTAATTGTGTTGTTGAGGAGTTGTAGTTGCTACTTGTTGTTGTAGATGTGGAGCAATTGTGAATCCTTATCATTTTGTTGTTAACGTGAACTTAGAAGGAAAAGTAAGAAGTGTATTTCCTAGTGTTTGAATGTGGAATTGGAAATATAATAATTTGTGGTAAAAAGAGAAGTGTGACCTTTGTTGATTTCGGAATTGGGGAGACAAATTTACCATTTCCAGATTTGAAAGTGTGTGGAAGGATAAGCATATATTTGAAATTCAAACACCTTCTTTAAGTTTGAAACAATTCATTGAGTAGCATTGAATAAGTGTTATTTGAATTTGAATTGTTTTTACCATTTGTGGAGAAAGTTGCATTTAGTGAAGTAAATTGAATTTGAATTTTGTTACTGCCATTGCTTATGGTTTACAGTGTGAATTAGAGTTGTGTAGTGGCAAGGAAGTGTATACTTTGAAGGTGTATGTGTGTAGAGTTATGTTTGTAAAATTTAGTGAAGTTGTGTGCGTTTTTGGTGTATACATTGTGGACAATTGTTGGTGGCATAATTGGAGTAGCACCATGAGCAAAGAGAAGTAATGTGGTGGTGGATTTGTGTATTTTTGTATTTGTTGAGGTGCTGCACATTGTGGTTATTTGTAGTGTGAAATCAAGGCAAGAAAAGGAAGGTTGAGTAGTGGAATTTAAAATTCAAACAAATCATTAAAGTGTGAAAGTAATTGAACTAGTTACTTAAACACTTGTTGTTGAATTTAATTCTATCTACTTGAAAGTAATTGTGTGTGTACTTCATTTATTGAATTTATTTAGAGTACTAAATTATTGCCTTGTACCTTTGAAGCTCTTTGAAACGTGAGCTATTATATCATTGTAGTTGCTAAAACGTGTGGATTGTTGTTGTTGATTGAGTGTGTTGTAAATTGTGGGACTACTTCTTCAAATTCACATCATGTCCAACGAAAGTGTGAATGGGGGGATTGGCAATGAGGCCAATAGCCAAGTTGGTGGAGGTCAAGGTCATAATACTGTAGGTAGGATGACTTTGGAAGAACAGCTCTAGGATCTTATTACCATAGTTGCTACTTTGGCAACTAGGATTGATAGGATGATATTACCATAACCATCAGTGGTGAACCTTCAAGCACCACCTCGAGTATCTCCACAGAACCTTTAGAGAGAAAGGGTAGTGGGAGAAGGAAATCTAGGTAGAAGGATGGAAGGAGATCATCACCTTTACAAGGAAGAGAGGGATGACAACTTTGGGCTAATCCTTACTCGAATAGGGATTTCAGGCTACCTCAAAGACTGGAATATGTGAAGCTGTAGATTACTTCTTATGATGGTAAGGGATCGGCTGATGATTATCTGGACTAGGAGGACAAGGTTGAGGGTCTCTTTGAATGCTGTGAGATCAATGACAACACCCGAGTTCGACTGGCTACTGTCGAGTTTACAGGATATGCTGCCTTATGGTGGAAGATTTTGATTATTAGCAAGCGTAGGGATGGGGGGGCTGAGATTCAGATATGGAGGGACATGAAAAGGGTTTTGAGAAAGAGATTTATTCCTGAGCACTACAAATAGGAACTGTTCATGCGACTGCAGACATTGAGGCAGGGAGGCAAGACAGTTGATGATTATGTGCAAGAATTTGAAACCCTCATGATTAGATGTGGGTCAATCGAACCTCCAAAGAAAACCCTAGCACGTTTCGTCTCAGGGTTGAAATATGAGATAGCATGTGTCATTGAGCTGCAGTGATATAGTACACTTGATGAGGCTATTTAGTTGGCCTTGAAAGTGGAAAGGTAAAGGAGGTCCAACTTGTTCAGGGCCTCGAGCAGCAGGCCTAGTACTACTACCAGACCCATGGCAGTTGATGGTCGATCAAGAGGGACAAAGGCAGTAGGTGAGATAGTGAGAGCAGTGGAAAAACTACCCTTAGCACTACCAATGAAAATATAACCTTTAGGAAGAGTAAAGAGGTAATAACACTAGACATGAGGTAGATTGTTCTCGGATCTACTAGTGGAAAAGTACGCCAAATTAAATGCTTTAAGTGCATGGGATTTGGGCATATGGCAGCACAATGTCCAAATAAGAGGGTGATGTCTGTTATGGAGGGCGCTGGAGAAGATGTTGAGGTTAAAGAGGAACAAGCTGAACTTACAAATTTGTCTGTAGCACTGTAGGAGTACTGTGATATCAGACTATAGAAACACATGAGGAGCGTATAGGTGAACAGTATCTACCCATTAATGTGTTACGCAGGACTCTAACCTTATCTCTTGATGCTAGAGACATATAAAGGGAGAACATATTCCACGCCTCTTGCAGGATCAGAGGTAACCTTTGTGTGCTCATCGTTGATAGTAGTAGTTATACGAATGTTATATCTACTGCACTAGTAGAAAAATTACAATTGTCTACTAGTCCACATCCTAGCCCTTATAACTTGCATTGGTTGGACAATCGGGGCAGTATACATGTTACACTAAGGGCGAAGGTGCCTATAAGTGTTGGGCAAAAGTATCACGATGAGGTCCTATGTGACATGATCCCTACGTGTGCATTCTATTTGCTATTAGGTAAGCCTTAGATGTTTGATTGAAAAGTGTTACATGACGGTTTTAGAAACACCTATATGTTTAGCATGAGAGGGTCTTGCATAGAACTATCACCTCTGACTCCATTTGAAGTGCACTAGTTTCAGGAGCAGATTAAAACTACTTCAACTACATCTGGTAACTAGGAGAATAGGCCAATAGAGATATCCGGGTTCAGTTCTAGAAATGACGCTCTAGATTTGAAGGTAAATCTTTCAAAAGCCCAAGAAGATGATAGGAATTTTTTCGGCACTCTAGATGTTCTCATAACTCAATTCGAATGATGATCCAAATCACTTATATTTCACCTTATTTCTTTAATCTAATAAATGATTGAGTAATAATCTTACAGGTGCAATAATATTTCTCTATGGTATGCCAAATGACTTACATTAGTTGATCGCCACGGGACATCATCAGATTATCATCCAATGGCCATCTGAGATTGACATCACTTCGATGCATTGGTTCTTTGAGGATTTATATTATTTTTGTATTTGTAATTGTTCTTTGGACTATTTATGTTGTAATCTTTCTTTTGAGACACTTTCATTTGTTTGTAATTTTCTTTTAGGACCGGTTACCCTAAAAGTGGCATAGTTGTAATTTTGTGAACTTTTTAACCCTAAAGGGAGCAAGTATAAATACTTTCTTAATTAGGGTTTTGAGGGGAGAAATTTTTAGAATAAACTCATCATTTTACGTGAGAGAATTAGGGTTTTTCCTTAGTTCAATTCCTCTTATCAATTTCAATCCCAAGAATTGAAATTGTGGTGAGTGCAACAAAGAGAAATTATGAGTTATATCAATTACTTTTTGTTGTGTTTCCTTTTCAACACTAGTGAGTCATATCTAGGGTTGAATTAGATGTCTTCTTGGTCAGATTTGATTGCATTTGTAATCGAATTATTAGTGCTTAATTGAGTGGTTTTTATCATTGATCTTTAGTTTTTCATTTAGTCACTCTTGAACCGTGATATCAAGTTGTGTGGAAAATGGATCACGGTTATTGTTCTTATTGATCTTTGGTATTATTCACGTGGACTTCAAGTATATTTAGTGATCTCCATTGAGGATTACATCATTGTGATATTCATTTCCTTGAAGTTTTGCATTTAGTTCATCTTACACAACTAGGGTCACGTAACATTTTACTCCAATTTGAACCGATTTGTTCTTGTCCTTTATGGATTGTTAATTGGATCATTTGCATGTGCTTAAACTCCTTTTCAAGCACATCAGAAAGTCTCAAGTCTTTATGTTTGTTTGTTGCTAACTTATATGTCTAATTTGTAGCCTCTAATTTATGTTTCGTTTCTTTATGCACTTCAACTACTTATTATGCCGTATGCTTTATTGGTATATTAATCCTCTCACCTCTAGGTAACTTAATTAAATCAAGAGTATGTTGAGGAGGCATTGTATGCATAATGGAAAATGGTGATTTGCTAGTAACACTATTAATAGCATCTTTATATGCAAACCTTGCTTGTGATAACGCAACATCGCACTACATTGGCTTATCTCCATAAATACTTTGAACCATTTTACCTAAAGTCTTATTAACCACTTTAATTTGTCCATCGATTTGTGGATGAGCTATGCTATTGAAGTTCAAAGATAAATAAAACATTTTGCACAAAGTTTTCCAAAAATAACATATAAACTTGCTATTGTAGTTAGAAGAATTTGCCTTGGGGATATAAAAAATTTCTTTAAAGAATAATCTAGCAATAGTAACAATAGTAAGGAATGAAATAAGCCAGTTTAGAAAACTTGTCAACTACTACAAAAATAGAATTAACTTCCCCTTAAGTTTTAGGTAACCCTAATATGAAATCCATAAGCAATTTTTCCTAAAGATTTTAAGGTACAGGTAAAGTCAAATACATTCTAATGGTTTAGATTGCCCCTTTGCTCTTTAACATACAATATACCTTTGAACAAACTTGTATACATCCCTTCTTCGCTAGGGTTAATAAAATATATTATTTATTGCTTCAAGTATTTTATCATGGCTTAAACATCCTGTTAAACATTTACCATTTAATTCCTAAATCAATTTCTCTCGAAGGAAAAATCTAGGTTTGCACAACTGGTTCTTATGCATCAAATACTCATTAAGCATATAAAATCCATCAATTGGGTAATTTGGGATGCCTTTCTCCAAATATTAGGAAAATCTTCATCATGCTTGTATTCATCCTTAAGTTGCTTAAAACCTATAATTTTGTTGCTTAAGGTGAGCAACAAAGATGCCTAGTTATTTAAAGCATTGGTGACTCTGTTTCAAGTACTAAACTTGTGCTTTAACATGAAAGGAATTTTTTTGTAGAAATTGACACCACCTAACCTACATGTCACTACTAATCCTCTATTGACTATTGAGGTAGTTTAAAGCATCATGGTTAGAGTATAACGCAAATTCTTTGGCTATTGGGTAATGTTTTCTTATTTTGAGTGCATGCACCATTGAGTAAAATTCTTTATCATAGGTGCTTTACTTGCTTCACTAAGTTTCTAACTAAAAAATATCATCAATTACTTCCCTTAGGATAATGTAGCTCTTATACCCACTCTACTAACATCACAATCTACTTTAAATAGTTTACTAAAGTTTGGTAATGCTAAAACCAGGGCTATTCATAGCTTCTCTTTCAAAATTGTAAAGGGATTGGCTACTTCTTCTCCCCATTGACACTACCCTTTCTTTAAGCATTTTATGTCATTGGTGTGGCAATAATACTAAAATTCTTGATGAAACATCTATAAGAGGTAGCCAACCTATGAAAGCTACACAACTTAGAAACATTCTTAGGTGTAGGCTAGTTTCTGACTACCACCCTCAAGCAACATAATATATCCCACATAGAGTAGTTTATTTATCAAGAAGCTATAATTTTTAAGGCAAATATACAATTTATTTATTGATTTATTTTTGCAATGTTGTTAGCACTCGTCTTAAATGCATTAAATGCGCTTCCTTAGTATAACTATAAATTAGTATGTCATCAAAGTACACCACCACAAATTTGCTAATAAATGGTTTCAATACCTAGTTCATCAATCTCATAAAAGCATTAGATAACCAAAATGACATCACTATCGCTCATATAACCCTTTTTTTTTTGTCTTAAATGTTGTTTTCCATTCATCATTGGGTCTAATTCAAATTTGATGGTACCAATTTTTCAACTCAATTTTTGACAACTGATAAGTCGTAAAATACCCTTTATCTAGAGTAATGAAATTGTGCTTTATTGTTGAATTTTTAGATAATTTGTTGAAGAAAAGGATGCTTAATGGAATGAATGTTAATTTCAGGATCTTCTAGAGTATTTTGGAGCTAAGGGAAGGAGTTTTGAAGAGTCGGATCAAGTTTGGAAGGAATTGGATACATTACATGTGAAGAGAAAGAATTCTGGAAAGTACACAAGCAAGATACACGCCCATGTACTTTGCTTGTGTATACTGAAGCGGATGTCTAGAAAGTACACGAGCAAAGTACACGCTCATGTACTTTGCTTGTGTATCTAAGTTTTGCTTCTGTTCGATGATGTTTCAAATACACGACCAATGTACACTCCCATGTACTTGCTCGTGTATATTCACATAAGGACACTTGGAAGCAAGCATGAGATACACGAACGAGATACACTACTTGTGTATCCGCTCGTGTATATATCCAACCGGGGTACATGTATAAATAGACCGTTAGTTTGCCCTAGAACCGGAGTTTACGAATTTTTTATTTTCTCTGACTCTCATAACAGTAAGGGAAAGAAGATTCTGTCGATTCCAAGGGAGATTGAAGACCCACGAAGAAGAAGATTCTATCTTTAAGGGTTGTGACTATGAATTTTATCTATTCTTCTAGTAATTGCTTTTCTTTTGTCCAATTTATGGAGGAGTAGACCCTAGATCTAGATTTTATTTGAAACTTCTCTATCATGTGATGAAGATTTGGTCATTAATGTGAAGTTGTTGACTTTCTTATGATTAATTGCATGCCCTTCAATTGTTTCTTAGATTCATAGATCCAGAATATGAATTTATGCATGATATCATATTAGTTAATTGAGAAATTGCTCTTATGATTAGATTTAATGCAATTAATGAGATTTGATTGTTCTTCTAGAGATAGGAAACAAGAGTCTTCTGTTTACATCGATTCTTTTGATGCGAATTCATGTGCTTTATGCAATTCTAGGTTGCTATTAACTAAGGAGAGATCCTATTTGATAAACCTAGGATTAGATAGGTTAATATACTTGAGAAAGTAGTTAACTTGACTAGAGAATTCGATAGTATAAGAAGTCAATTACGACAATCTTCAGAAATCTAATGAATTACATGATAGAGAAGGACTAGAATAAGATCTAGGTTGCTTTTGTTAATTGATAAATCTTCAGAACCATTGTTGTTAGTGAGTTATTAGTTTTAAGATTAGAGTAATTAAGTTTCAACCAACATTATTAAGCGGCGGTTAGATAATAGGAACGGAGTTAGTACTAGTAGTTGGTGTATCTCTGAGGGATGACCTTGTGCTTACTCGCTATATTACGCTACGATAGGTGCACTTGCCTATTGCTTTGTAGTAGGATTAAGAACAAGAATTCAATTTATTAAAACTACGATTGGCAACGATCAAGTTTTTGGCATCGTTGCCGGGGATACGCCAATATTAGAAACACTTTTTACTTATTAATTTAACCAATTTATTTCTTTCTTATCTTTTTTTCCTTTTCTTCCTAAGAATTTGGAGCTCATAATTGATTTGTATTACGTTTACAGTGCATGACCAGAAGTCGCTCCAAGGAACTTGATGTTTTTAATCCTGAGCCAGAGAAAATTATTCGTCGTTATCAGAAAAAGCAACGCTCGACTGAGTCAACATCATTTGGTATTCAAGAAGAATCACTGAAGGAAGAAATGGCTTATTAAGTCAATAATCGTGCTCAAGAGCTGAATCAAGGAAATGTTGTTGTGGATCCCCAGATTCATCAACTGGTTGATAATAGAGATGGCCGAGTTAATGAGCCACCTAGAACCAATTCTAATTTTGCCAGGCCAAACTTGATAGGCATTAGCTCTAGCATAGCCCGTCCTCGAGTGGAGGCAAATAATTTTGAACTTAAGCCTGTCGTGATTTAGATGGTGCAGCAATATACTCAATTTGATGGTTTACAGGATGAAGATCCAAATGCGCATATCCAACTCTTTCTGGAGATATGCAATACCTTCAAATTTAATGGAGTTAGTGATGATGCGATCCGCCTCAGGCTCTTCCCATTCTCTTTGAAAGGCAAGGCTAAGCAGTGGCTGAATTCTTTACCAAGGAACTCCATTACTACATGGTAAGGTCTTATTAAGAAGTTTATGGACAAATTCTTCCCTCCTTCAAAGACCGCTAAACTTTGAGCTGAGATTCAATCTTATCATCAGTATGACATGGAGACGTTGTATGAAACCTGGGAGAGATTCAAGGACTTAATGCGGAAATGCCCACACCATGGGATCCTAGAGTAGCTTCAAGTTCAAATATTTTATAATGGGTTAAACTATCAAACGAGACAAACAGTAGATGCTGCAGCTGGTGGCACCTTGAACCATAAAACTCCTAAAGAAAGTTTGACTCTTTTTGAAGACATGGCTGCGAATAATTATGAATGGTCACATGGTAGGGGTAGAGAAAAGAAGGTGGCAAGCATTCTTGAAGTGGATGTGGCTACTTCTATCATGTCCAAAGTTGAGGCTTTATCTAGAAAGATCGACGGGTTGGCTGTCTCACAACATCAGCTGGCTATTGTGGAACCCTCAGGTGGTGAGGAAGGGTAAACAGAGCAAGTGGATTATTTGGGAAACCCAATTTGGCCCCAGAACAATCCATACAGCAATACTTATAACCCAGGATGGAGAAATCACCCAAATTTTTCTTGGACTAACAAAATTAATATTTATAAGGGCAATTCGAATCCTCTACCAGGTTATCAGAGGCCATTGGTCCAGAGTTCCAAACCGCCACTTGAAGATCTCCTCACAAAATTCATCAAGGATTCAGAAGACAGACAGAAGTCCTTAGATTTGATTCTGAAAAATCAAGACACGGCTCTGAGGAATCATGAGGCATCAATACACAATCTTGAAAACCTGGTCAGTCAGATAGCTAAGCTTTTGTGATAGGAATAAAAATCCGACAAGACCTATCATTAGGGCAAGAACTGAAGGATTTCGAATCTTGGAGATGAGGACCTATTTTGAGCAAATCGACCCTGGAATTATTCGTTTACTAACCTCTTTTATCTTATTCATGTATTTTATATTCCAACAGGAATACTTATCATGCTTTACAAGGCAATGGACAAACTCACTCAAACTCAGCTTGTAGGTTATCCATGGACCGAGCTGAACCAGCGATGAGCTGGGCCGATGGATCCTATAGAAGACTGGCATATTGAAGAGCATTTCTTTTATGTATTTTTCATTTTATGAACTATTTTTGGTTATATTTGGTTTTGGGACACTTTTATTTCCTTGTAATTTTCATTTAGGGTTAGCCACCTTAAAAGTGGCAAACTTGTAATTTTGAGCACTTTTTAACCCTAGGAGTAGCAAGTATAAATACTTGCTTAAGAGAGGGTTTGAGGGGCTAATTTTGCAGAATAAACACTTCACATTTCGTGAGAGGGCTTAAGGTTTCCTAATTCCAAAATTCTCTTATCAATTTCAATCCCAAGAAGTTGGAATTGTGGCGAGTGCAACAAGGAGAAATCGTGAGTAATATCGATTCATCTTTGTTGTTTTTCATTTCTTCTCTAGTGAGTCATATCTAGGGTTGATTTGAATCTTTCTTGGACTTTTTAGTGATTGTAATTTGTGGATAATCATCTTGTAAAGGTTGATTGTTCATTGAGATTGAATGCTTCTTAATGATTGGCGTGAATTGGCATTATTGGAAGGATTTTGAGATCCTGGTTTTGTGCTTGTCTTTATTGCTTCCTTTTGATATGATTTTACGTGAACTTCATGTTATCTTGTGGTTATTTGGTTAATATTATCATTAGAGATTACAATTGAATCATTTGAACAACAATTTCATCAAAATCTACAAGGTGTGCACGTGAAATTACCCTCAAGTGAACCGGTTTGTGTTTTGTGAATTGAGGTGTTTTCCTTGATTCTTTTTATTGTGCTTAAGCTTGGAATTAGGCACATCATCTTTTTGGTATCAGAGCAATCATCATATTTGGATTTAAGATTAAACACATCCTAATTGAAGAATCGGTTATAAACATTGGAAATTGATACCATTATTCATGAGATTGAGACTAGTTTGATTGACATTGTTTGATTGTCTTTCAAATTGGTTTTGTATGTTCTTAATATTGGTTTTAGGCACATCATCTTTTTGGTATCAGAGCACATGTTGAGAGAAGGGAATTGGTTTCATTCAATTTCGTGAAAGTGATCATCAATTAGGGTTGATCAAGTGAAAACCGCAATTGTGTTGTTGTTGTTGTTTGAGATTGCGAAATTACTTTGGATTGGGATTTGATTTGCTGATTGTTGGAGTTGGTTTGGGAAGGTTATTATATCACTTTATGGAAACTAATTCACGTGGAAGAGCAGAAGCACAAAGTGAAGTTTACTTTAGCAATTTTTTTAAATTGTAAAACTTACCAATTCTTGCCGTGAAGTAGCTTGTGGCGTGAGGAGATGTGTTAGTTGTTGTTGTGACTTCCATTGTGTAATTGTGAATTAGAGGAGTACAATTTGCAGATTGCATTGAGTTTTAATTAGTAAGGAAATTGTTTGAATTCAAACATATGCAATTAAGTTGTGGGAGTTAATGATTGCTATTTGAATTTGAATTCATTACTTACCAATTGAAGAAGGCTTGCAATTAGTGAATTGGTTTGAATTTCAAATTTGAGTTGCTGCCCATTTTGTTTTAAAGTTATGGTTAGAACTTGTGGAAAGTGGAGTACATCTTGTTAATATTGCCGTAGAAGTAAAGTGTATTTGTTGTTGTAGTCATTTGTTATCATTGTCGTAGAAGTGGAGTGCATTTTGTGTTGTTGCCGTGGAGTTATTGGTGAAGTGAGTGCACCGTGATTGAGGTGTGTGTGGTGGTGCAAAATTTATGGAGTTTTGTTTAGTGTAAGGTGTTGCACATTGTGGTTATTTGAAGTGTAAAATCAAGGCATGAAAAAGGAAAGTGAGTAATAGAATTTGAAATTCAAACAACTCATTAAATGTGTGAAAGTAATTGAACTAGTTACTTAAACACTTGTTGTTGAATTTAATTCTATCTACTTGAATGTAGTTGAGTGTACTTCATTTGCGGTTTGGTTGTGTACTTGAACCTTGGAAGTGTGAAGATAATTATTGTATTGTTGGATTTTAGTACAATCATGTCTAGTGAAATGTTTCATTATGCTAACATATTGCATCGGGACATGACTTCTTTTCAAACCATTGATGAGGGACAAAGAGAAAACTTGTTCCATACTTCTTGTAGGGTACAAGGAAACTTGTGCGCAATTATTATTGATGGCGGTAGTTGTATTAATGTTGTAGCTGCATCATTAGTATCGAAGTTGAAACTTGAAATTATCTCACATCTTAAACCCTATACATTACATTGGTTAAATGATCAAGATGGTCTTTGTGTAACCCAAAGGGCTAGGGTACCCTTCAATATAGGGGACAAGTACTATGATGAGCTTAAATGTGATATTCTTCCTCTTTGTGCATCCCATATATTACTTGGTAGACCATGGTTGTATGACAGGATGGTATTACATGATGGGTATAGAAATACTTACATGTTTAAAAAGGATGGTAAACGTATAGTATTGAACCCTATGTCACCATCAGAGGTCCAGGAGATGCAAAGACAGATAAAACAACCATCATAGAATCTTGAGGATCATAGCCACATGATCAAATCATCAGAGGACCAAACTATGCAAATGCAGACACCGATGTGCCAACCTTCAGAGGATCCTAATGATCATAGTTAGATGAGCAGACCACCAGAGAGCCAAACTGTTCAAAGACAGTTATGTTCACCTTCAGAGGTTTTAGAGGGTAATGAGCAATTGGTCCAACCATTAGAAGACCATGAGGATCAGCAGCATACAGATGAGTTAGAAAAAGAGGAAACAGTTTTAGTGGAACAGGTTGATACAGGGGTAACTTTAGTAGATAATGGGTCATTATTTGTGTTGCAGAAGAGATACATCCTAGAAATGGAGGAGAGAAGACAATCACCACCTATAGTATTTCAGTTATTGGGATTCTATAGAGATATTTCTTCAGGTGACTTGCTAGGAGGAAACAAAGTCTCTACTGCATTTGATCTACTAGATTTGAGGACAAATCTTTTTGAGGCCCGAGGAGATGATAGGAATAAAAATCCAACAAGACCTATCATTAGGGCAAGAACTGAAGGATTTCGAATCTTAGAGATGAGGACCTATTTTGAGCAAATTGACCCTAGAATTATTCGTTTACTAACCTCTTTTATCTTATTCATGTATTTTATATTCCAACAGGAATACTTATCATGCTTTACAAGGCAATGGACAAACTCACTCAAACTCAGCTTGTAGGTTATCCATGGATCGAGTTGAACCGGCGATGAGTTGGGCCGATGGATCCTATAGAAGACTGGCATATTGAAGAGCATTTCTTTCATGTATTTTTCATTTTATGAACTATTTTTGTTTGTATTTGGTTTTGGGACACTTTTATTTCCTTGTAATTTTCATTTAGGGTTAACCACCTTAAAAGTGGCAAACTTGTAATTTTGAGCACTTTTTAACCCTAGGAGTAGCAAGTATAAATACTTGCTTAAGAGAGGGTTTGAGGGGCTAATTTTTCAGAATAAACGCTTCACATTTCGTGAGAGGGCTTAGGGTTTCCTAATTCCAAAATTCTCTTATCAATTTCAATCCCAAGAAGTTGGAATTGTGGCGAGTGCAACAAGGAGAAATCGTGAGTAATATCGATTCATCTTTGTTGTTGTTCATTTCTTCTCCAGTGAGTCATATCTAGGGTTGATTTGAATCTTTCTTGGACTTTTTAGTGATTGTAATTCGTGGATAATCATCTTGTAAAGGTTGATTGTTCATTGAGATTGAATGCTTCTTAATGATTGGCGTGAATTGGCATTATTGGAAGGATTTTGAGATCTCGGTTTTGTGCTTGTCTTTATTGCTCCCTTTTGATATGATTTTACGTGAACTTCATGTTCTCTTGTGGTTATTTGGTTAATATTATCATTAGAGATTACAATTGAATCATTTGAACAACAATTTCATCAAAATCTACAAGGTGTGCACGTGAAATTACCCTCAAGTGAACCGGTTTGTGTTTTGTGAATTGAGGTGTTTTCCTTGATTCTTTTGATTGTGCTTAAGCTTGGAATTAGGCACATCATCTTTTTGGTATCAGAGCAATCATCATATTTGGATTTAAGATTAAACACATCCTAATTGAAAAATCGGTTATAAACATTGGAAATTGATACCATTATTCATGAGATTGAGATTAGTTTGATTGACATTGTTTGATTGTCTTTCAAATTGGTTTTGTATGTGCTTAATATTAGTTTTAGGCACATCATTTTGTCAAAGAGATCTCAAGGTTCATTACCGGGAAACATGGAAACCAACCCTAGAGAACATGTTAAAGCTATCACATTACGAAGTGGTAAGGAACTACAACCAAAGGTTCAAGAAGAAGAGAGTCGGGTGACTGAACCAGCAAAAGAACAAGTAGTTCTTAAAGAAGGGGGAAAGCATTCAGAAAAATCACCTAAAGAGAAATCATCACCTCCATTAATCCCAGAATACAAGCCCAATGTTCCTTACCCAGCACGACTCATGAAGGACAGAATAGATGAGCACTATAGCAGATTTTTAGAGATATTCATGCAATTGCATATCAACCTTCCACTGGTTGAGGCATTATCACAAATGCCACGATATGCAAAATTTTTGAAAGAGTTGCTATCGAACAAAAGGAAGCTTGAAGAGCTCTCTACTGTAACTTTAGGAGGAGAATGCTCTGTGGTAATTCAGAACAAACTCCCAAAGAAGTTAAAAGATCCTGGGAGCTTTACCATCCCTTGCCTGATAGGGAATTTATCTGAAGAACGGGCATTGGCTGATTTGGGAGCCAGCATTAATTTGATGCCATACAAGATGTTCTAGAAATTGGGTATTGGAGAGCCGAAATCGACCAAAATGAGTCTTCAGTTAGCTGATTGATCAGTTAAATTCCCAAGAGGAGTAGTTGAAGATGTATTAGTGAAGGTGCAGGACTTCATCTTCCCGGCGGATTTCGTCATCCTTGACATGGAAGCAGATGTGGAGGTCCCTCTTATATTGGGGAGGCCATTTTTGGCTACTGCTAGAGCCATAATTGATGTTGGGGATGGGAAGTTATTGTTGAGAATGGGAAATGAAGAGGTCATAGTGAAAATGCCTGACGTCCTTAGACAAAGCCTACACCATGATGATACATGCTATGCAATCGACTACCTTGACTTTGCAGTTTTAGATTCATTGCAAGACCTGTTGATTGGTGATGCATTGGAATTGTGTTTGATGAATGGGGAGAAAGAGCAACCTGAAAATATGGCGATTAGAGCAGTTGTCAATCAGCTTAATAATAATCCTAAGTTGAGAGAAGAAAGAAGCTTTGAAGGTATGAATAGATCCACCATTTAGAGATCGAAACCTTCAATTGAGGAACCACCTGAGCTAGAATTGAAACAACTGCTAGACTACCTTCAATATGCATTTTTGGAAGAAGATTCTAAACTTGCAGTCATAATTGCATCAAATCTAGATCGAGATCAGCAGGAAAGGTTATTGCATGTCTTGGGGCAACACAAGAAAGCAATTGCATGGAAAATTGCAGATATAAAGGGGATTAGCCCATCATTTTGTACACACAAAATTTTGATGGAAGATTGTGTCAAGCCAGTGGTACAACCGCAGTGCCGACTTAATCCAAATATGAGAGATGTTGTAAAAAAGGAAGTCATCAAATTGCTTGATGCAGGAATGATCTACCCGATTTCTGATAGCTCATGGGTGAGCCCCATTCAAGTAGTTCCGAAGAAAGGCGGTATGACAGTGGTACCGAATGAAAAAAATGAACTCATCCCGATGAGAACTGTCACTGGATGGAGAGTTTGTATAGATTACCGCAAGCTAAATGACGCAACTCGAAAGGATCATTTTCCTCTTCCATTTGTGGACTAAATTCTTGAAAGGTTAGCTGGTCATGCATATTACTATTTCCTCGATGGGATGTCAGGATATTTTCAGATTCCTATTGTACCCGAAGACCAAGAAAAGAGGACATTCACATGCCCTTTTGGGACTTCGCTTATCGATGCATGCCTTTCAGATTATGCAAAGCTCCAGCCACCTTTCAACGATGCATGATGGCTATTTTTGAGGGTATGGTAGGAGACAAGATGGAAGTATACATGGATGATTTTATTGTTTTCGAGAATTCTTTTGATGAGTGTCTACACCATCTTGAGTTAGTGTTGCAATGTTGTGAAGATACTAACCTGGTCCTAAATTTGGAGAAGTGTCATTTTATGGCAAAAGAAGGTATTGTTTTGGGTTATAAAATCTCCAAGAAAGGCATTTTCAAGGTGAATAGCCAAAGGCTTAAGCATTACTTTGGGGACAAAACAGTTTCGGAAGAAAAGGAGGAACTGAACCTCATTCTCATCTCCATTTGAGCTCCACCAGTTCATTACGTCAAGCTAACAACGTTAAACAACAGCATTTCTTGGGAGGCAACCCATGTTGCTCAAGTAAGTTTTCTTCTTTACTCTTTACTTTCTTTATTATCACCCATTGTTTTGGAGTAACTTTTGCAGGACAGCAAGCTATAGAGGGGCTAACCAAGTTTGGATTCTATGAAAGTCACCTTAATAGAGCTTCTTTTAAGCTCTAAGTGTGGGAAAATTCAGGATGGGAGACCTTTTCAAGGGAGTGCAAGATGAAGTGATGACAGGTATGTACTTTGATTTGCACAACCGAGTACACTAGTGGTGTATCCGGTTTCTCACACATGCTAGAGGGTATCTAAATTGACTTTGCAATACAAAAGGGAAATACGTCATGGTGTAGCCTCCCGTGCACTTAAAAAAAATGCTCATTGTGTACATATCAGAGATACACGAATAAGGTACACGCTCATGTACCTGGTCGTGTATCTGACCCACAAAAGGCACAATTCGATATACGAACAAGGTACACGCTCGTGTACGTGGTCATGTATCTGACCCACAGAACACCCCCTTTATATACACGAACAAGATATACGCTCGTGTACCTGGTCATGTATTTGACTCACAGAATGCTCTCCCATGATACACGAACAAGGTACACGCTCGTGTACCTGGTCGTGTATCTAACCTACAGAATGCTCTCCCACGATACACGAACAAGGTACACGCTCATGTACCTGGTCGTGTATCTAACCAATAGAAAGGAATCCAAAGTACACGACCAATGTACATGACCGTGTACTTGGTCGTGTATCTAATTTTTCTACTCGTACTATAAAAGGACTCCTCACTTCACTTTGCCATTTACACGACCCATTCTCCATTCGTGTATTTGACCCACTCACTCCCACTTTACTCCTCCATACCGTGGTTGTTCTTTCCACACCATAAATTTCTTCCGTTTCAAGGACTCAAGGTAAGTAAGTTTTCTCTTCTTCTTCTTCAATACTTATTGCAATACAGTTGTTGCTCGGTTTTCTTTTATGACTACCATACATGCTTGCATCTATGATGATGGTATGATGAGTGATTTCGCAGTTTGGAAGTCGATTGTTGATAGATCTGTAGACATTTTGAACTCACGTGAATGCATGTTTGATTGATGTCATGAGTGGCTGCCAAACAAGTGAATCGACAGTTAGGGTTTGAACATGAATATTTGGGACTTTGATTTTATGGGTTTCTGGAACAATGTTGTTATGTTTCTTTCCCAATCTTCTTCTTAGAAACCAAGTTATGAGGCCATTTTTTTTATGATCACTAAACTATCGCACCTAGCTTCTTAGAATCAAGATTCAAACTTTATCGTTTAAGGATGCTTTGGGTGTGTTGTAGTTACATTTTTTTGCCTTCAGGAAGGTAGATTGATAATATACTAAAGCCACAAGACCTGATTTTGAGCGTTCCTATGGTAATTTGTGCATGTATGAGATGGGTAGATACACAATCAAGTACAAAATCGTGTACTTTGGTTGTGTATCTCAACTGCGCTATCTTCCTCCTTATTTCAGAAACCTAATGCAAGTCCTATCATTTTCTTTGTGTAATTGACGACCTTAACTTATTTTGAGACCATTTTATTCTTGAATGATAAAGACATTAGGGACAATGTCTCAATCTAAGTGTGGGGAAGGGGATACGAAAAGAAATTTGATAAGGGTTGTGCTGAATTGTATGAGTCATTCAAAAATTTCCCCTATTTTTTCTCTTTTTGCTTGATAATCGAATTTTGAAATCATGATTACAAATTACATAGTATTTTAGCATTTAGTGAATGAATTCCTCTAAAAGAGTGTTGTGCATGTCACCTTTGTCTTCTTTGGAACATTGATACTTAGTCAAAGTTATGGGATAAAATCGTTGTGAAACTTTAAGATCTTGAGAGCCATTTAATCTTTCATGAAAGGGCAAATGAAATGATTCTCTTGGTGATCCTTCTTAGAAGATCTCTTTAAAGTAATAATTTAATGAAAGCATGTTATACTTGAAAAATAAAGGATTGGTTAGTATGGGTAAGCTTTGGTCCCTTAGAAGAGCGAAGTTTGACTCCGCTACTAACTAGTCAAAATAATAAGTTAAGGTAATAGAGGTTCGATGGGGTTCCTTTAAAACCTGGTCACCTAAGGTCGTCTAGCCTGGGATCGGCCAACCGAGGAAATTACCGTAATAAAATGAAATACCATAAAGGCAAAAGTTGAGAGGGTCCTGTAACTCGAGTAATTAAGCCCATAGGAATGCCCTCAATTGAGGGGATAACGTTCGTTAACTTAGGTGACGAGCCTAGGATTATCGGTTGAAAACTCGTTACATGGGTTGCAAGATCCTAAACAAAAAAAAAGGGATGAAACCAGTGAACTATTACAAAGAATAAAATCTTTGAAGAGATCAACCAAAAAGGAGGAGGAATCCAGGGGAAACATAGATGCAATGTATTTTCATTATTGATTGCTTTACTAAGAGAGATAATTGAGAAGATTATAGACTCTTTAGTGTTGGTTGAAATGTACCATGTTTCCTTTTGCTCTAATTGATCTTGTGTCTAATTTTGATCATGAAAGCCATTGTTAAATGACAAGGGTAAAGATTGGTTTACTCTGATTAATTCTAGAAATTTGACTAAAGTATCTTTGTTACAATACTTTCACGATAAGGTGAGAAGCACACTCATTAGATTGAGGGATTGCATTGAGCTTTAAAGATTAAAATTCATAAATGTTAATGTGTGAGTAGTATTATTTGGTAACGACAATCATGATTAATGAGAAGTTTGATTAATGTTTTATTTTGCTTGAGGACAAGCAAAGACTTAAGTGTGGGGAAGTTTGATAAGTCGTAAAATAACCTTATCTAGAGTAATGAAATTGTGCTTTATTGTTGAATTTTTAGATAATTTGTTGAAGAAAAGGATGCTTAATGGAATGAATGTTAATTTCAGGATCTTCTAGAGTATTTTGGAGCTAAGGGAAGGAGTTTTGAAGAGTCGGATCAAGTTTAGAAGGAATTGGATACATTACATGTGAAGAGAAAGAATTCTGGAAAGTACACAAGCGAGATACATGCCCATGTACTTTGCTTGTGTATACTGAAGCGGATGTCTGGAAAGTACACGCCCATATACTTTGCTTGTGTATCTAAGTTTTTCTTCTGTTCGATGATGTTTCAAATACACGACCAATGTACACTCCCATGTACTTGCTCGTGTATATTCACATAAGGACACTTGGAAGCAAGCATGAGATACACGAACGAGATACACTACTTGTGTATCCGCTCATGTATATATCCAACCGGGGTACATGTATAAATAGACCATTAGTTTGCCCTAGAACCAGAGTTTACAAATTTTTTATTTTCTCTGACTCTCATAACAGCAAGGGAAAGAAGATTCTGTCGATTCCAAGGGAGATTGAAGACCCACGAAGAAGAAGATTCTATCTTTAAGGGTTGTGACTATGAATTTTATCTATTCTTCTAGTAATTGCATTTCTTTTGTCCAATTTATGGAGGAGTAGACCCTAGATCTAGATTTTATTTGAAACTTCTCTGTCATGTGATGAAGATTTGGTCATTAATGTGAAGTTGTTGACTTTCTTATGATTAATTGCATGCCCTTCAATTGTTTCTTAGATTCATAGATCCGGAATATGAATTTTTGCATGATATCATATTAGTTAATTGAGAAATTGCTCTTATGATTAGATTTAATGTAATTAATGAGATTTGATTGTTCTTCTAGAGATAGGAAACAAGAGTCTTCTGTTTACATCTATTATTTTGATGCGAATTCATGTGCTTTATGCAATTCTAGGTTGCTATTAACTAAGGAGAGATCTTATTTGATAAGCCTAGGATTATACAGGTTAATATACTTGAGAAAGTAGTTAACTTGACTAGAGAATTCGACAGTATAAGAAGTCAATTACGACAATCTTTAGAAATCTAATGAATTACATGATAGAGAAGGAGTAGAATAAGATCTAGGTTACTTTTGTTAATTGATAAATCTTTAGAATCATTGTTGTTAGTGAGTTATTAGTTTTAAGATTAGAGTAATTAAGTTTCAACCAACATTATTAAGCGGCAGTTAGATAATAGGAACGAAGTTAGTATTAGTAGTTGGTGTATCTCTGAGGGACGACCTTGTGCTTACTCGCTATATTACGCTACGATAGGTGCACTTGCCTATTGCTTCGTAGTAGGATTAAGAACAAGAATTCAATTTATTAAAACTATGATTGGCGACGATCAGGAACCACCTAACACCATGCAATTCATCCAACATATTGTCTAGCTTAAGAAATGCGAATCCATATTCCATAGTGATTTTGTTTATCACCTTGTTGTCAACAAACATCCTCTAGCTATTGTCTTTCTTGGGAGTCAACATTGCAAGAACAATGCAGGGACTTATGCTTTTCTGTATAAGTCCCTTCTGTAATAGCTCTTCCACCTTCTCTCTCCAAATCTCACTTTCTTTTGCGTTCATCTTATAGCATGGTAAGTTTGATAAACTCGCCCCAAGAGTAAGATCAATGTAATATTGTATTTTCCTTAAAGGTAGTAGTCCATCAAGTGTCTCCTTTGATATTATTTCTTTAAACTCTTGCAATAAAGTACACATCGTTCTTGGTGCTCCTCCACTTGTACCTATTTCCATTGATCAACACATTCTTAACCACTAACACGTGAAATCTTCTTGTCTCTTTAACTTTAGAGTCAAACTCATGAGTAATGGCCAAAATCAACTTTTCTCAAGTGATTCCAACTAAATTTTTAAAGGCATTAACATATATGATGTGCTCAAAACCAAGCCCAAGCACACAAAACCCAATTGAAAGACTAATTATACAATGAAATCAAACTAGTCCTCTATATTGCATAAACCGTCAATCTTTATAATTCTAAATCCACAAATATGAAAATGTATGAAGATTGCATATCCAAGAATGGTAAGCTCAGATACCAAAAGATGATGTGCTCAAAACTAAGGTTAAGCACATGCAAATGAATCAAAGAAACAACTTCAATTCACAAATAAAAACCGGTTCAATAAGATCATGAATTGCGTGAACCCTAATGGAGATTTAATGAAATCTAAAGCTTTAAAGATGCAATTAACAATCCAACAATGATAATCTTCTCCAATAAAACAACAATCACAAGAATTCCACGTAAATTACACACAAGAACAATAAGAACCAATTTCGTAAATCTCCCTTCCCATAATTTCCAATTTACAGTTTAAAATTGATAAACAATTGTTGATGGAGAATCACAAGTATGATAATTACTCAAAATAAACACACTAATTCAAATTGATACCAATTCAAATTTGGCTAAGAAATGTTCTAATCCAACCCTAGATATTACACACTAGAGAAGAAAAATAAAACAAGTAGAAATTGATATGACTCACAATTTCAATTGTTGCACTCGCTACAGTCTCAACTCTTGGAAATTGAAATTGATAAAAGGAAATGGAACTAGGGAAACCTTAAGCTCTCTCTCACGAAAAGGTGACATTCTGATACGATTCCAAGAGCTAAGATACGAGCACCAAAGAAGACAAAGTCAATCCGAGCTCTAGGTGGCAATAGGAGGTCCAAAAAAGGAGGACATAAGCGTCGGGAGGATCTAAGGTGAAGTTCGGCCAGCCTTAAGCCAGCCTTGAATAAAGGCTGGCCGAGTTAGCTTCAAGGCCGCCGGCCTTGGAGCCGGCCTAAATGAAGGCCGCCGGCCTTTGGCCGACCTTGAATGGTTTCGCACAATTTTTTTTAGGATGATATAAATAGGCTTCCTTAGGGTTTTTCTAGGGAGAATGTTATTTTTGGTTGTAAGAAAACACTTGAGTGTGTGTGAATCCTCTTTTAGGATTTCTTGAATATTGAGAATTGATTTTCACTTTATTCGTATTGTTCTTATCAAATTCTTGGTTCCTATAGAATTTGTGGCGAGCATTGTTATTGAATTCTTGGAATTCTTTAACCTTAGTGATTGATTTATAGAACGTAGTCTCTATCGTTCTATAATTTGATTGTGAATTAGTTTAATTTTATCAATCTTAGAATTTATAGATTGGTAATTTTATCCATATCTTTGATTTTATTCGTTAGTACAAAAATCCAGAAAACCCTAAAAATTTGTGACATTTGATTGTTATTGACAATTTGATTTATGTGAAGGAATTCGAATCCGAATTCGTATCATTTGGTATCAGAGCATACTAAATCCGTATCACGTTCAAATCTGAAAATTTTGGCCTCCCGAACCCTATTTTAAGTAAGTATTTATACTTGCTCCCTTTATGGTTAAAAAGTCCACAAAATTACAACTATGCCACTTTTAAGGTAGTCAGTTCTAAAAGACAATTACAAGCAAATGAAAGTGACCTAAAAGAAAGATTACAACATAAATAGTCTAAAGAAATAATTATAAATAAAAATAGTCTTCATCATACTAGCTCTTCCATAGGATTCGTTGGCCTAACTCATCGCCGGTTTAGGTCAATCCATGGATGACCCACAAGCTAAGTTAGAGTGAGTTTGTCCATCGCTCTGTAAAGCATGATAAGCATTCCTATTGGAATATACAATACATGAATAAGAGAAAAGGGGTTAGTAAACAAATAATTCTAGGGTCGATTTGCTTAAAATGGGCCCTCATCACCAATATTTAAAATCCTTTAGTTTTTGCCCTAATGATAGGTTTTATTAGATTTTGATTCCTATCATCTCTTCAGGCCTCAAAAAGATTTGTCCTCAAAGCTGGTAGATAAAATGCAGTAGAGACTCTGTTTCCTCCTAGCAAGCTACCTGAAGAAATATAACTACAGAATCCCAAAATCTGAAATACCACAGCTAGTGATTGTTTTCTCTTCTCCATTTCTAGGATGTATCTCATTTACAACACAAATAATGCTCCATTACCCACTAAAGTTGCCCCTGTATCAACCCATTCTACTGAAACCGTTTTCTCCTTTTCTAACTCATCTATATGTCGTTGATCCTCATGGTCTTCTAATGGTTGGCCCAACTGCTCATTACCCTTTGAAACCACCGAAGGTGAACACAACTGTCTCTAAACAGTTTGGCTCTCTGATGATAGGCTCATATGACTCTGACCCTCAGAATTCTGCAATGGTTTATTTAACTGCTCATGAGACTCTAGTACCTCTGAATGTGAACACAACTGCCTTTAAATAGTTTGGTCCTCTGGTAGTCTGCTCATCTAACTATGATCATTAGGATCCTCTAATGGTTTGCACATTTGTGTTTGACAAATTTTGTGCTCTAAGGGTTGGCTCAATTGCTCATGGCCCACTGATGGTCTACTGATTTGTTGCTAAAACCTTTGAACCTCTGAAGGCGATATCAGATTTAGAATAATCCGTTTTCCCTCCTTCTGGAATACATAAGTATTCTGAAGCCATCATGTAAGACCCTCATATCATATAACCAAGGCCTACCAAGCAATATATGGGATGTACACATAGGTAGAATATCACACTCGATTTCATCATAGTATTTATCTCCTACACTAAAAGGTACCCTAGCTCTTTGGGTCACATGCAAACTCCCCTAATCACTAAGCCAATGCAATGTATACGGTTTAGGATGTGGAGTAGTAGCAAGTTTTAGTTTCGATACTAACGATGCTGCTACCACATTGGTATAACTACCACCATCAACTATAAGGACACATAAATTTCCTTGTACCCTACAAGAAGTATGGAATAAGTTTTCCCTTTGTTATCCTTAGTAGTAAATGTAGTCAATATCCGGTGCAATACATTAGCATAATGAGACATTTTACTAGACATGATTATGCTTAAATCCAACAATACAATAATTATCTTCACACTTCCAAGGTTCAACTACACAACCAAGCCACAAATGAAGTACACTCAACTACTTTCAAGTAGATAGAATTAAATTTAACAAGTGTTTAAGTAACTATTTCAATTACTTTCACACTTTATTGACTTGTTTGAATTTCAAATTTTACTACTCACTTTCCTTTTTCTTGCCTTGACTTCTCACCACTCAAATACACAATTGGCAGCAATTAAACACATATACAACATAGCATTCACCACCACACAACTTCCCCTTTGCTCACGGTTTAATAATGCTCACGCCACCAACAACAAGTAGCTTGACAACACATACAACAACCAACACCAAATGTTAACACCCTTTACTAAATTTACAAAAAAATACAACGCTACATACAATCTTCCTCAAGCCACGGTACACTTTCCCCACTTCCACACAAATATCAAATTGCAACTCCAACACAAAAAAGGCAGCTCAACTTTCAAATTAAAAAATGGAATTCAATAAGTGCACAATTTCATAAATGGTAAGAAGCTATTTCAAATTCAAATGACACACAATTAAACTATGACTTAATGTGTGTTTTGAAATTTCAAATTGACTTCTTAATTCACACTTGAATTTTGAATTCAAATCTGAAAATTACAATTTGCTACTCCTCACTTCCGAAAATACATTACACAATTCACACTTCTTCAATTGATCACAAAGGATCAACACTCTTACTCCTCACATCCACTTCAAGATCACTTAACACCACTTCACACATAACACTTCACGGTGCAAATTACCCTTCACTCAACATACACAACTCCAACAACTCAATATACTCCCTTTACACCACAACTTACACATATACAACATGGCAACAATTCAAGTAGCACTCCTTAATGCAACTTTCCACAAATGATAATAATCAAATTTCAAATTCAAATAAAATATATTCAATACCACTCAATAACAACTTCAAGTTAATGGAATGTGTTTGAATTCAAATGATTTCCTTTTTCCCACAAAAGTTCAAATCTGAAAATTGTAAAAGACAATCACAATTCCAAAATCATCAACACTCCATTCACTCTTCTTTGCTTTCAAAATTTAAACTACAATCTTGAAATCATCAACTCTCCATTTGCTCTTCTTTGTTTTCAAGTTTTTCCACTTTTCCCAAGTGATCACAAATGATCACAAAGAAACACTACTCTTCCTCACGGTAAGCTCAAGGACACCACGTTGCAATTCCCTCAATCAACATACACACAATACACCACACATACATACACACACACACACACATGCTCTTCTACTCACGGTGATCTCAACAACAAATGAGCTATAACAAGATTTCCAATTCCACTTCAACAAACAACAAATTCAACTCCTCAATAACACAATTAAATAACTCAATCCTCCACATACATATAATTTCGGATCAAAAGAAGTGAAGATCATGAAAATTCCCTTCTCTTAACCTACGCTTTGATACCAAAAGATGATGTGCTCAAAACCAATCCTAAGCACACAAAACCCAATTGAAAGACCAATTACACAATGAAATCAAACTAGTTCTCCAAATTGCATAAACCGTCAATCTTTATAATTCCAAATCCACAAATATGAACATGTATGAAGATTGCATATCCAAGAATGATAAGATACCAAAAGATGATGTGCTCAAAACCAAGGTTAAGCACATGCAAATGAATCAAAGAAACAACTTTAATTCACAAATAAAAATTGGTTCAATAGGACAATGAATTATGTGAACCATAATGGAGATTTAATGAAATCCGAAGGTTTAAAGATGTAATTAACAATCCAACAATGATAATATTCTCCAATAAAACAACAATCACAAGAATTCCACGTGAATTACACACAAGAACAATAAGAACCAATTTCGTAAATCTCCTTTCCCAAAATTTCCAATTTACGGTTCAAAATTGATAAACAATTGTTGATGGAGAATCACAAGTATGATTGATGGGTGTCGAATCCAACAAAAATAAAAACCTACTCCTAGACAGTTATATGATTTGCATATAGTGGTGAGTAGGGTCGAATTCATAGGGATTGGTTAAATATATTTCTATTCAAAGAGAATAAAGAGGAAAAGAAAAATGGGGGGTTTTGTTTGTGAATCAAAACAATATTGAAACAAGATAATAAAATCGAATATTGATAAAAGCCTAGCCAAAGGAATAAAGATAGTTTAATTCTAGGAATTGATTATCAATGCAAATGTTTTCTATTCTTATTTCTAGATAAACTGGTTATGGTTATTAACAAGCTCTAACAACCTATCTCTCCTTACTTCCTCGATAATCAAAACAAGCTCTTTGACTATTTCTCTTATCGATTAGACAACCCTAAAACAAGCTCTTAGAATTTAATCTATCAATAGCATTAAAAACAAGAGAGACCACCAATTCATGCCAGTAGATTATAAGATAACCTATTTAAACAAGATCATACATCTCCGTAACATGAATTCGATCATCTATTTTATAATCAAACATGTTATTGTGTCACCGAGACTAGAACTATCAAACAATTACGAATTTGACGTGCTAGTTGACAATATATTAACTTACTAATTAAGTAGAAGAGCTCTAATTCATACCAATCAACAAAGATAATAATGAAAAAACATTCAGAAGATATATGAATATCCAAAAACAAAGAATAGATTAAAGACAAACCAATTAGATCTCATAATTCATGGAGAATCAAACTTCTATGACCCTTTGGCTAGAAAATCTGCTTAGCTACGCATGTTCATCATCAAAACGAAAATTAAAAGTAAAAACATAACAAGCTTCAGTTCCCGATTTTTGCTCTACCCCCCTCCTTCCTTCTTGTCTCCAAGATGATCCAAGATTCTCATAACCCTCTAAGGTTAGTTCTATTTATATTGTTAAAGGAATGGCAAGTGATCTTTTGCTAGCAAGATACGAAAATATCTTTCCTTTTTCAAGTAAATCTCGAGAAGAAAATAATCGTCTGCCTGGCACGCCCTACAACACGGCCGTGGGTCAAGCCGTGCCTTCCTCTGTATATAATTCACATATCATCTTCCGTGTCCAGTGTGTACCACGGTTTTAACCACGGCCAGATCCCAAGCCATGTCATCCTCTAGTCGAAGTTCCACAATTTCTCCTCCTTATTTAGTATATGGCACGGCTTCATCAAGCTTCCACCACGGTTTCCACCACGGCTTCCACCACGGCCGTGTCACAAGCCGTGTCTCTCTCCTTCTCATGCAGTGTGTAGCACGGTTTGAACCATGGTCGTATCTCAAACCGTGCCTCCTTCTAGACAGATACACGGTCGTGTACTTCAACCGTGTATTTTCTTGTGGCTTCAAAACTAAGTACACAGCCGTGTACTTCAACTACATGCCCATGTACTTTCCTCCGGCGGTGTAAATCCTTGTCTTTGATCCAAGTTGTAGATGACTTCTCTAATTTACTTGAATTAGCACCCTTGACTCCATTTAACCTGATTTATCACCATAATAAAATTAAGTACCATTTCCTTATGATTTCTATAAAATCTATAATAAATTAACACACTTCATACTATAAAGATTGAGTATAAAATGGCTCTATCAAATTCCCCCACACTTAAACTCTTGCTTGTCCTTAAGCAATTGAATCAAATCAATTGAGAAATCCGTCATAGATTATACGAACTTTTCTTTTCATCATTCCAAGCATCTATTCATTTGTGATTCATGACTTGTAATTTTAATGTCTACTACTTCAACCAAACTGGTTTCATGTGATCAAATTACCATGGAAAAAATTTAATAGCTAATATAAACAAAACAAACTTTAATCCTCATGTTTAGCAAAAGAATTTTTATTCCAAAAGTAAATACTTAATCCACTAAGGAAAAACACCCAATTAAACTTCATTGGATATTATCAAGTATATAATCCTTGCAACATAAAGTAAAAGCATATAGTATCAACTCTTTCCATAGATTTTCTCCCTTTTTATTATAAGTCTTGTTTCATTCAATGAATGTTTACATTCATTGTTCTTTTGATTTAATCAAGTATCTATTTTGACGGGTTTTTGCCCGCTTCTTTTCATGAACTTTTGCCTTTTTCGCCCTTATCGTTATAGTGAGTTCATTGAGTCGACACATCCTGAGCTCGTCACTCAAGTGACCGGGTTTTGAGATACCCCTACGGACTCTTCCTCACTCTAACATTCAAGTTTGAATACTCTTAACTCAATTATTTGAATTATTGGAGTAATGGCTATGCTTGATTTTTTATTTTTTTTAAACAACTTCAAAGAGTATACAGTTGCTAATATAACTTAGAAGTAAACTTGTTTATTTTTCACTTAGGGACTCGACTTACTCTTAGACTTCCAATTCTAAAGCTAAATACAAGGTAAATTTGTTTCTTAAAGATTTCACTACTTAATTTTAACCAAGTATTCTAATCACAACAGTAGGTGAGTAAAGCATTTGAACAAGTCAATTTCACATTTTGTAGATGCTTATTACAACATTTAGTACAATCTCCAGATTTCATGATAATTTTGAAAAAAAATTTGCTTAAAATTGCTTAAGATTGCTTAAGGACAAACATTCAGAGTATAAGTCAGTTCTCTATTCTCTATATTTTATTATCCTCTCCCCCACACTTAGCTTGAACAGTGTCCTCACTGTTCCTAATTCAGCACAATTAAAGAGGAATCAACACAAGGAACATTAGATAATAAGAGAAAAGGAATACCGGTACTTCCC